>QEPC01000841.1:824101-834210 GCA_003113815.1 Sphenodon punctatus | reverse complement strand
TGGGCTGCTGTGAGCACATTACACCTGTGCTCTGGGCTCTGCACTGACTGCCTATAGTCTTCTGGGCCCGATTCAAGGTGTTGAATAAAGCCCTATATGGCCTGGGCCTCACTTATCTACTGGACTGCCTCACACCCCATGCTCTGGACCGGCTCCTGCGGTCCGCCAGGAGTGCACTTCTTGAAGTCCCCCAAGTTGTACGGGGGGCAACTATGAGAGGGTGTTCTCGGTGGTCACTCCTTGGCTGTGGAACTCCCTTCTGGCAGAGAACCAGGTGGCCCCAGCCCTACCCTCCTTCCATCATCAGCGCAAGACTTGGCTCTTCTGCCAGGCTTTTGGTGAGGGAGATGGGTGAAAGGTGGGGTTTGGGGGGGGATTAAGTTGGAGGGGGTTTGATTATTTTTATGTGCCCCATTATGGTTTATGTTTGTTTATATATATCTATATCGATCTATCTAGGCATGCTATTTTAATTTCTTTTATATTGTTTTAAATTTTATACTGTAAGCCGCCCTGATCTGCCTTTGGCAGGAGGGGGTTGGGTAAAGTCATTAAAATTAATTAAATAAATAAATAAAATATGTATTTTTTTAGTAAACAATTGCCAGCGTGGTTCCCCCCTCCTCCCCAGGCCATGATGTTAATGTTATGTTATGTTGATCCATAACATAACGTAACATTAACATCATGGCCTGGGGGGGAAAAAAACCACGCTGGCAATTTATTTATTTATAAACAAATAAAAATGAATAGTTTAAGCATTGTATTTTTGCTATTGAACTTCCGAGCTAGCATTTACTATTTGATATATTTCTCCCTGGCTCTAGGTATATACCAGGGAGCAGGGGCATAACCCACACCAGTTGTTCCCAAAACTTTGCCTTCCTGAATCCACTTTCATTCTTAAATATAATCCTGTGACCTTAGACAGCAAAAAAGCTATTTTATTTCATTTTTACTTTAAACCCCACCCTATCCCCTTACAAGCACATACAACCCAATACATCACACAATCCTTTTAAAAAATCACCATTCCATAATATTAATATATAAAATAAATACAGCATAATTAACCAAACCCCACCAAACCCTCACCCACACTACTCACCTAACTCATGCCCCCCTTTCTCACAGAAATGCTCATACCCACCTTCTCCCTGGGAAGTCATTGCATTTCCCAACCTCACTCTAAGCTTATATTCTTGTCCATATCTCCCTTGGTTTAAACCTGCCCTCTCACTGAGGAGGAAGGTTTATAGTATTCCCATACCCCACCCCCATATTTATAGCCACACCCACTAAGGCAGTGGTTCTCAAACATTTTTGAACCGTGTCCCCTCTTCCAGTTGTCTGTGGTAGTTGAATTCCTCCCCACCACATACATACATCTTTGCCTCCTCTACCTTGCCCCTATCCTCCCTATTGCTCCCCCTTGGCATCCCATTGTTTTGGAGATTCCCCCTAGCTCAGAGCATATACCTAGGTGTTTGCCAGCTGGTTCCTCTCATGTCCTCCCTAAATACTTCCCATGCTATGGGCCAGCACAAGGATTTTTGCTGTTTCAGGCAAAGGAAATTTTGCCATCATCCCTATGCAGATGCGTCTACAACCCATGTGCATATTAGGCACAGAGGGGTTAGTGGCCCCAGCTCTCCCTGCCTCCTGTTCTCAACTCAACGCAGACGTAACTGTAGTTTTTGCCACCCACTTTAACTTACCATCCGAGGCAGCTGCCTTGATGCCTACATGGTGGTGCTGGCCTTGCATGCGTCCCATAGGGAGGCTACCCCCAGTTCAAAAACCACTGTACTAAGGGATGCAAATATAGCAACAGCCCCACACATAGATATTGTGACCCACTTGGGGTTCCAGCCGTTTGGAAACTTCTGACCTATACAGACAAATGGCACAGGGAAAGGGGTGAAGGCAACAACATTTTTGGTGGGGTATTTTGTTTTTTTTGTTGGAGTTTTTCATGTTGAATAACTAACCATTTCCTTCTTTTTTGTATCAAGGCTGTTTCATCTGTAAAACCTAAATTCTGAAGCATTAATTATAACCTTCTCTCCTCATTCATGTTGACTGAAAGAAATACTACCATCCACAGTGAGTCCCACCAGTGGGCAGATAAGAACAGTCTGCAAAAGCAAGCAAGCAGCGGCCGGAGTGAAGAACCTTTGCTTTCAAACCTGCTCTCTGCTTCATTGCATAACATTCCTAGTTTATGAACCTTCATGACATATACTGAAAGGCACATTTGTTTTCTCTAGTCATAAATGTACATGGTGGTTTAGAAGAGAATATAAATTTTTGTTGTTGTTGCTGGGTTATTGCTGGTCGCTCTAGACAGGTTGATGAAGCACTGAAGGGGGGATTACAGGAGAGGTCTGTGTATGGTTGTGTATTTAAGACATTCCAACAGCAAAGAACAGATACCTAAGAGTGATGCATGTTAAAGTCCAAAGAAATAAAACGGGACAAACTTTTGTTCATTTTTAAAAGAAACCAATTGTATGTCTTTAATGGTCCTACATTTATTTTTATAGCAGTCTAAGCAACTCATTACTTTTACCTGTCCTATATACAAAAAGAAAAGTACACATGTACAGTAGAGTAACACTTTTCCTTTTGCCAGGCTATTAAAAATAAAACTTGCATGGGCATGAGTGGGTGCCACCCATGTAAATCTTGCAGCGGTTGGGTGTGCGTGCATCTGCTCCCGCAAAACACGCATGCACACCCACCTTCAGCCATCATCCACTCACGGAGCAATTGGCTAAAATGGCGATTGCTCCATGAGTGGAGATCCATGGGGAAGATCCGTGTGTATTGGGGCCCCCACGCTGCCGCCCGCCCGCACACCGATCCTTCCTGAACCCGCAGCCTGTATAAAAAAGGCCTTTGCCTGATTTTGCTGGTTGGTTCTAAGAGAACAATACTTATTCTGAGAATCAGTGGAAACCTTGAATGATTTGAACCTTTTCAAGGACACCATTAAAGTTCTTCCACTAACTGGGGAGAGTGGGACATTAAGCAGATAAATAAGTTTTTGCTTTTGGAGGAAGGTGGGGAGTTGATGTCCTGCAAAAATTCCTTTTATTTCCTAGCTTTTTAACAGAATCCCATGTTCAACTTTTCAAATTCAATGAATCTTATTTCATTTTATCTAAATCTCATATTTGCAAGAGAGAAGGCTTTCCAGATTAATTGCATTACCCATAATAAAAAAACCAAGAGATTAAAATTATTTTAAAATTGATATTCAAATGTCTCTCTCTAGTAGATACCACCACTTCATCATCAAGTTTATCAACCAAAAGGTTGTAACAATGCCCATACAATCAAAAAAGACAAAAACAACAATAAATAAGCATTTAACAAAAAACAATAAACATATGAAACTATTCCATCCAATAAACCCCAAACTAGTCTTTCACATTAAACTTAGCTCTGAGTTTTTGTGCTGCCAATAAAAACTTAGCAACCTGATATGTAATGTATCTGTCCTCATTAGCTAACAAACATTTTTTTTTAGCAACATCACTAAAAACTGGGATATTATTAAACAAGTTCAAAATGTAATAAGAACGTGGAGCTGCGTAAATGGGACAGTGGAGCATAGAGTGATAGAGATCCTCAACAATCCTCATGTCACAAATACAAGTATGTTTTTCTCTAGGGACTTTCTTGTCTTGGCCAAGCAACACTTCTGTCTCCATAGTTTGAAACCTGGCCACCGTGAAGACCCTTCTCAATTCAGGGAACAGGAGCTTAACCAAGTAGCCCTCAAAATTATGACTGTGTTTGTACAATCCCAAAAGGCGGGGGGTGGGGGGGGGATGGGAGGGGTGGACTCAAAGCACCTAATTCAATCAAATCCCCAGTTTTATACAAAACAGACTCTCCTGGCATTACTGCAGAACACTTCCTTAGACTGTGAGGAATGTAAGAGGGAACCAAAATTCAGTAAATCTAAATACTACTCACAAAGAAACCTCCAAGAATTTGCCTACCCATGGTGCCTTCTTCTAAAAAACACCTCTTAGCCAGGGTCATTTCAGAACCCCAGTGTAATCTATGGAAGTAAGAACAGATGGTGCAATCAATATATCATCTTACAGGCAACACCCCCACTTCAACTCTAACACTAGGCGCTGGGTAGTAGGGGGAATCCACAGTAGCAGCCGTAGGAACTTGTTTTGGGGGATCTCCAAAATACTGGAGATTGGCTCCAGCTGGGTGACTGTCTGTTCCCTCCCCCTGCAGGTACATTTCTTAAGCAAGGGGCTGCCCTGAGGGCGGTGCCCTCTGGGCGGCGGCCAAAGGGCGAGGAGCCGTTGGTGGGCCGTTGGTGGACGGACACAGCAATCATCACAACCACAAGACCCATACCTCCTCCACCCCGTAACTGACCATCCAAGATCCCCACACTTCCTCCTCCTCCCCCCCCACCTCTTTCCCCCTCCTCCTCTGCCCCAGGGCCTGTCTCCCGCCGATCCCATCGCCCCCCTTCCCCTAATTTTATCCCTATTCCCTGTCTCCCCCCTGATCAACTCCCATTCTCTTGCTCCCTCTGGAACTGTCGCTCCTCTGCTAATAAAGCCTCCTATATCCATGATCTTTCCTTCTCTTGCTCCCTTCACCTTCTCACCCTTACTGATATTTGGATCTTCCCCACTGACTGTCACCCCTGCCACCCTCTCCTATGGAGGTCTCTCCTTCTCCCACCAGCCCCACTCCGAAGGCCGGGGTGGTGGCGTAGGCCTCCTCTGCACCTCTTCCTGCCAGTTTCAACCCCTCCCCCTCTCTCTCCTTCCCCTCCTTGGAGCTCACTCCATCCGCCTCTACTCCCCTCTCCACCTCCGTGTTGCTGTTTTCTACCCCCACCCCCTGGCTCCCTGTCCTCCTTTCTCTCCGAGTTTGAGTCCTGGCTCACCCTATTCATCTCTGGTGACATCCCCACACTCATCGTTGGCAACTTCAGTCTTCATGTTGATACACCTTCCCAACCTTACATCGCTCACTTCCTCTCCTTAGCCTCCTCCTTTAATCTCCACCTCTGGACTAGCTCCCCCACCCACACTGATGGTCTCTCTCTTGATCTTGTGTTCTCTAGGATCTGTTCTGTCTCTGATCTCTCCTTCGAACTCCATCCCATCTCTGATTATTTCCTTGCCTCCTTCAACCTCTCCCACTGCTCCCCCTCCTCTTCCCCATCTCCCCATCCCTTCCACGATCTGCAGGCCATTGTGCCAAAGGACTTTGCCTCCTCCCTCTCTCCTCTTCTGCTCCTCCTCCCCGATTCTGCCATCTCCACCTTCAACTCCTCTCTCGCCTCCACCCTCGACTCCCTTGCCCCCCTCTCCTCCTGCCCAGCTCGCTCCCGTAACCCTCGCCCTTGGCTTACCCCCACCATTCAACATCTCCACTCCTGCACCCGGGCTGCTGAACACCTCTGGCGTAAATCCCACTACCACGCTGACTTCCTCCACTTCAAATTCTGCCTCTCATTGCTCAACTCTGCTATCTCCCTCACTAGACAGCAGTACTATGCCTCACACATTGAGTCCTGCTCCCAGGACCCTCGCCATCTCTTTTCCACCTTTGACTCCCTTCTCAACCCCCCCTATCCTCCTCCTCCGTCTTCTCTCTCCACTCAGGATCTTGCTCTCTTTTTCACCTCTAAGATTGACAAGATCCACCTTGAAATCGTTTCCAAATCCTCTCCCCCTACTACTCCCCCCTCCCTCCTCCCCCCACTTCTCTCCTGTCCTCCTTCCCTCCTGCCTCCTTTGAGGAAATCTCCTCCCTGCTCTCCTCCTTCAACCCCTTCACTTGCCCCCTGGACCCCATTCCTTCTTGCCTCCTGACCTCCATTCCCTCCACCATCACCCCTCCCCTCCTGCACATCATCAACCTCTCCTTCTCTACCGGCTCCTTCCCCTCTGCCTTTAAACATGCCACTGTCTCCCCCATCCTCAAAAAGTCCACTCTTGATCCCTCTGAACCCTCTAATTACCGTCCTGTCTTGTTCCTCCCTTTTGCTTCCAAACTCCTTGAATGGGTTGTCTACTCCCGTTGCCTCAACCTCCTCTCCGCCAACTCCTCCCTTGACCCCCCTCCAATCTGGCTTCTGCCCCCTTCACTCCACTGAAACCGCACTTGCTAAGATCACCAAAGATCTTCTTGTGGCTAAATCCAACTGCCGTTACTCTATTCTTGTCCTCCTTGATCTCTCTGCTGCCTTCAACACTGCTGACCACTCGCTCCTGCTTGAATCGCTTCAGTCCCTGGGATTCTGGGACTCTGTCTTTGACTGGTTCTCCTCCTACCTTTGTGACTTCTCCTTCAATGTAGCTCTTCCTAACTCCTCCCCCTCCTCCTCCTCACCCCTCTTGGTTGGGGTTCCCCAAGGCTCTGTCCTTGGTCCTCTCCTCTTCTCTAGTTACACCCAATCCCTAGGCAAACTCATTGCCTCACACGGTTTCCAATACCACCTATACGCTGATGACACTCAACTCTCTCTCTCCACTCCTTCCCTCTCCCCCTCTGGTCTCACCAACTGTCTGTCCAATATCTCCACCTTGATGTCTCAATACCAACTCAAACTGAACATGGCGAAAACTGAACTCCTTATCTTCCCTCCCAATCCTTCCTCTCCCTCTTTCCTGTCAATTACCATTGACGGGGTCTCCATCCTCCCTGTCCCCCAAGCCCACAGCTTGGGCTTCATCTTCGACTCGCACCTCACCTTCAAAACCTACACTGACTCCATTGCCAAATCCTGCCACTTCTCCCTCCACAACATTGCCAAGATCCACCCTTTTCTGTCCATCTCCTCTGAAAAAACTCTCATCCATGCCCTAGTCATCTCACGCCTCGACTATTGTAACCTCCTCCTCACTGGCCTTTCCTGCTATCACCTTTCTTCCCTTATCGCTGTTCAAAACTCTGCTGCCAGGATCATCCACCAAGCCTCTCTCCACTGGCTCCCTCTTCCTGAGCGTATTCTGCACAAGCTCCTCGTCTTCAGCTACAAAGCCCTTCACTACCTCGCTCCCCCTTACCTCTCTGCCCTGATCTCCCTCTGAACCCTTGCTCAAGCACTCCGCTCCTCTTCCATCCCTACTCTCACCCTCCCACATCTCCCCTGCTCCCTGGCAGTATGGCGGTGACGTGGGTGCTGCATCAGGAACAGAAGTACCCCCGAAAGATCCCGCCCAACTTGAGGGCACAGGGGCCGCTCCCCATGGCAGGTGTTGAAGGCAGCCCCCCAAAAAGCTGCTAAGCAGCAGAGGGGCGGGGCCAATAGGAGAGCTGCATCGCTCTGCGCGCATATGCGTGCAGAAGGGGCAGAGCTACACATTTAAGAAGGACGGGTGGTGATTACAGCGTTGCCGGAGATCAGCTCGCTGTGACACCGGCCCCCTTGTTGCTTGGAATCCTTAGGATTATTGTGAAGTGCACTGTGTGGAGCTTATTTGCCTGGGATGGAGTGAAAGCGTGAGTGAAAGGAAAGTGTGTGTTGTGTTAGTTTGTGAGTGTTGGGGATATGTGGGAGTGGGTGTGGCGTGTGTCCTTTCACTGTTTTCCCTTCCTCTGTCTGGGCCCCTCTTCCTCCTCATATCTGGTATAGTGTTTGCCTCCCCTTGCCTCAGCCTCCCTGGGACTCTTCCCTGCCAGCCTCACTAGTCCTCACCTTTCCCCCTACCCCTGAGCACTGTGTATATACTGTGGTGGTGGCATCGGGAGCTTGGTGGTGTGGTTGTGCGGGGGCTGGTTCTGGGCATCTTCGTCTCCCCTCCTATGATGATCTGGCCTCGCTCCTAGTGAGTTTATTGGGCCATGTAAGATCCTGAGGGGTTGTTTTCCCTCACCTTGTGAGTTCAGCCCCCGGGGCACGAGGAAGAGTGCCCTCCCTGGGTCCATAATTCCCCTAACACCCTGCCCTCGGGCACCTTGGGCACCTTGCCCCCACCCTCCATACCGTCAAGTCCCTCCTCAAAACCCACGTCTTCTGCTCCGTATTTATTAACTCCTGCTAACCATCCCCATGCAGGATTATCCCCCACTTGTTATGTGTAAACTCCCAACTTACTGCAACCAAGCCAAGAATGTGTACCTGAGTGCCCGCATCCTCATGAAAGTCACATCCCTGTCTCTCCCTCTGTCCCCCCTTCCCTGTCTCCCCTCCCTCTGTCTTTAGATTGTAAGATCTCAGGCAGGGACCGTGTCTATCTTATTCTTTGTAAAGCNTCTTTAGATTGTAAGATCTCAGGCAGGGACCGTGTCTATCTTATTCTTTGTAAAGCACCAGGTACATTGCTAGCACTATATAAATGCTAATAATAATAATAATAATAAATAATAAATAGCATAGTTGGGCCAAAGCCCTAGCTGAAAAAACCTTCAGGCCTGATAGAACCATATTACTGTTCTTATTCCTGGTCATGAACAAAATTCCATGTGCTGAGCTGGTGGCTTTCAATTTAGCCGATTCCAGATGAGTTTCCAGGAACCATTTAAATCAAAACAGATACCCAAACAGGTAAAGGATTTTATCTGTTCTATTGAAACCCCATCTAACCACCATTTAGGTCTCAGAGGGCGCTTTCCAAAAACTACCACTTTTGTTTTCCTGTAATTAATGCATAAATCTTTTTTTTTTTCTTCTTTTTTTTAAAAAAAACAGATAACTGCAAATGCCTCTAAAATTTGGTGCTGGCCAACCTGATTGTGGCCCTTTTTACACAGACACTCTAACACCGATAAAATGGGTGTTACAATTTATTATACATAGTACAGGGCAACACTGCAGCTGTGCAACATGGGCCGTTTTCACATGAGATGCCTCCACCCAGTTTTGTTAAGTGGAGGCGTTTGTGTAAACACTACTTGTGGTGGGTGGGGTGCATTTAGCTGGGTGGAGGTGTCTGTGTAAACACCATGGGCGGTGGGTGGAGGTACATGCATGCTCCCGCCCAACACCCATCTCCACCCACCCACGGAGCAACGGACTCCATTGCCAATTGCTCTGTGGGTGGGTGGTGGGTGGAGATGGGTGTTGCGCGGGAGCATGCACGCACCTACACCCACTGCAAGTGGTGTTTACACAGACACCTCCACCCATCTCCACCCAGCAAAATGCACCCTGCCCACTGCCCATGGTGTTTACACAGACGCCTCCACCCAGCAAAACTGTGTGGAGGCATCTCGTGTGAAAAGAGCCCATGTTGCAGGGCTGCACTGTTGCCCTGTACCATGTATGATAAAACATAACACCCATTTTATCGGTGTTAAAAAGGGTCTATATGATAGCAGAACCATATTGTCAGCATACATTAAGCCGAGAATATGCTTATTTCCCTCTTTGGGAATGAAGTGGTTGGGTTTGGCCAAATCACAGACTATATTATTAATGTAACAATTAAAAAGAAGAGGAGCCAACAAGCAGCCCTGTCTAACACCCATTGTAACTGGAATATCATTAGTTAATTGTCTATAAGGACCAATTCTAACTTTTACAAGGGTGTTTGTATACAAGGTCTTTATTAAAAACAATAGTCTCCTATCTATGTTTGCAGACTGTAATTTGTCCCACAATTTAGTTTTATTAATATGATTGAAAGAGGAGGCGAGATCTATGAAGGCAGCATACAAAAATTACCACCACTTGTTCAGTAATAATAAATAAATAATAATAATAATAAGCATTTATATAAGCGCCAGCGATGTACCTGGCGCTTTACAAAAAAACAAGATAGACATGGTCCCTGCCTGAGAGCTTACAATCTAAAGAGAAGTTAAATAGATGAAAGTACATTCTCCTAGTTAAGTTCTGTTTCAACCAGCAGAAAAAAACTGCAGAATCCAGTTACACGTTCTTACTCTTCTCTGGTACCATGGGAAGGAGCTTCTCAGCTATACTGTGTAAACCACAGATGGGGATCCTTTTCCCTCCCAAGGGCCATGTTTATCTCCACTGTGATTTCAACTCATTAATTTTTTTATTTCTACCCCGCTCCATCCAGCTTCACAACAGCTTGGGATGGCTTGCATAATTTAAAGCAGATAAAAATATACAAAAATATACAAAAAGGGGGGGGGGG
>QEPC01000841.1:775670-823194 GCA_003113815.1 Sphenodon punctatus | reverse complement strand
CACTCAGGGTCCCCAGCTCCTGGCCTTACAGTGGCCAGGAGCTGGGGACCCTGAGCACAGGGCCCCCAGCTGACTCCAACTGACAGGCAGTGGAGGGGTCCAGCAGGAGTGAGGGAGAGGCAGAAGCCCCACCTCTCCCACACTCTGTGCCTCCCCCAACTGCCTGTCAGTCTCGGCCAGGGGAAATGAGGGAGAGGCAGGGTAGCAAAATTTTAAAAATAAATACATTTCCCCTGGCTGAAAAAAACAGGCAGCAGAGGGGGCCAGCAGCATGAGGGAGAGGTGGGGTAGCAAAAATTTTAAAATAAATAAATAAATAAATAAATATCCCCTGGCCGAGGCAGCCAGGCAGTGGAGGGGGGGCAGCGGAACTTCCGGTGGTGGTGGGCAGCAGATTTAATCGGCTGCCATGGTGCCTGCCCCACCTGAGGCTCCGAGTCTGGCGCGGGGTTCAGGTCGGTGGTGGCGGTGGATCAGGTAAGTGATCCGATGGCTGGTCTTGGGGATGGGCGGAGGGGAGTGCCCGTCCGCCCATCCCCGAGTCCAGGTCCGGGTAGCGCGCCGCCTCCAGACTGAGCTGGGGAGTGCCCACTGAGCCAGGGAGTGTCCCTAGGCCCGCTGGCGGCTTTGCCGCCAGCGCAAAAGAAAGGCCCCACCTTTGTTCCCCACCCTGGGTCCTGCATATGCTAAGGTCGGCCCTGAGAGCACCCTTACAAGGCCCTAGAGGTGGTCATGTTTGGTGCCCCACTTTGAGGGAATGGGGGCCCACCACGTGGCCTGGTGAAAGCAGGGGTCACTATGGGAACCCTGGAAGTAGAGAAAATAACAGAGCCTCGGGCGGTCATTCAGGTTGTTTTGTGGTAATGCTGGCCCTGGGGCTAAACAATACATACGTAAAGTATGTCTTTTGGCTCTTGGCCATATGAAGTTCACCTTTAAAGAGACTAGTTTGGCAATCTTGCTCACACTGGGTAGAACTTACTCATACAAGTAGTCCCATTGACAATAAACAATACAGTATAAATATCCTGTGGCTCTTTAGTGCCAATGTCAGACCCATTAACTTCAATGGGACTTGTGCTGGCTACTAAGAGCTAGTGTTGGTGGTGAACAGTCAGAAGACCACTCCCTTAATATAAGTAAAGGTAATGGACTTGGGCCTGAGCATGCATGCTGACAGAAAACATGGACACAAAGATGGAATCTTAGAGGCAGACTGTCAAATCATGCAAAAACTTAATGGAAACTTAAAATATTTTCCTCTCTTTTGTTTGCTAGATCTTTAACAATAGCTCTGTAGAGTCAGTGATTCATAATGATTTCTGATCACAGTTTAGATCCAAGTTTCTACTAATTGGCTTTTATTGTTACAACACCTTTATTCTTGACTGTTCTCTGAACAATCAAGGGTTCATAGAAGGCAGAATTTGAAGGTGGAAATTCTTTTTCTTGCTCCTTTATGATAGAAAAGCATATCCTAGAACATCATAGAGTCCTGTTATCATACACTTAGTTAGACTTAGGGTGTTTTCAGACAAGACACTCCCCACCCACTCACCCGCTATCCATGTTACGGGGCACCCATAGGGCAGCACTACAGCCCTGCAACATGTATAATGGGTGGGTGGAGTATGTCTTGTCTGAAAATGCCCTTACTTGACTGCCCTATATCTGACACCTCTAGCTGGCCCCCGGTCAAGGAATCTGTTGTGGCTGAGTTGATTGACCATCTTAAAAATGGAAAAGCCCCAGTCAAGGACCTGATTCCAGCAGAATTTTTGAAAACCCATAAAGATTGGTGGGTTCCTTTTTTGGCAACTTTCTTCACATGGGTAAATGAAACGGGCCTTATTCCTGCAGACTGGTCTGAGGCTATTGTGGTTCCTATATACGAAAAGGGTGTCAGAGATTTGCCCGCGAATTATCGGCCAATCAGTCTCCTTAGTGTTATTGGTAAACTGTACACTAAATTTCTTGCAAGTCTTGTAATTAATTGGTCAAAGGAGACTAATATTATCTACCCTGAACAGGCTGGATTTCAAAAGAATCGGTCTACTATAGACCATATCCTAACGCTGTCCCATTTAATAGAAAAATATACTCGTAAAAGCAAAAGATTTTTTTGTTGCCTTTATCGATTTAAGGGTAGCTTTTGATCTGGTGAATAGAACCTTGCTGTGAGACAAATTAGGGAAGACAACAATTGACCGGAGATTATTGTATCTGCTACAAGCTCTACATCTTAATACCTCCTTAGAGATTAAATATAATAAATATGGCCATCTCACTGAACGTATTCCTACCTTTATTGGCATTCGTCAAGGCTGTATATTAGCTCCATTTTTGTTTAATTTCTTTATTAATGATCTGGTGCCGATTGTTTTGCTCCCAGAATTTTGCCCTCCTAAGCTGGCTGCTCACTTCACTGGAAATCTATTATATGCCGATGATGCGGTACTTCTTTCTTAGACACGCCAAGGCCTAAGGAAACAACTGGCAGCCTTGACAGATTATTGTTTTAATAACAAACTTCAAATTAACTACTGCAAATCAAAAGTATTGTTTTTTGGCAAAGAGAAGAAAATGTATAATTGGTTCCTAGGTCCTCACCCTATCCAGCAGGTTCATCAGTACAAATACTTGGGAATAATCTTCCAAGATTCTGGTAGTTGGACTAATCAATTTAACATGGCCTCCAATCTGTCCGTGTGTACTAAAGGAGCGATTGTGTGTTTTTTCCATAAGAAAGGGAATAACAAGGTTATAATGGCGATAAAGGTATTTAATGCCAAGATTAGGGCGCAATTGCTCTACAGGGTGGCAGTCTGGACTGTCATCCATCCCTTTAATCTAGATATTATACAAATTGAATTTCTAAGGAACATCCTTCTAATTCCAATTGGAATCCCTTCAGCATCAATTTGAGTTGAATTAGCCCAAGTGAGCTGGAACAATATAGCAATAAGATATTCCCTCCATCTTTGGCTGAGACTTAGCTCTCCTAATCAGACTGGGCTCCTTAGACATTTAGTGCAAGATTCTTTAAAATCTTCTAGGGCAGTGACTATGGATCAGCATATACAAAAGCTGGGATTCTCTCTATCATATTTTCTTCTGAGGGGCTTTAAGGCAGCTAAAGCCAAATTGTCCCTCAGATTGAATGATATTGCCCATCAAAGGAATCTATCTGTGATTGCTGCAACCCCGTCATTGGGCCCTTTTTCTGCTCTGGCCCCTGTGCAAGGGAAAATGGCCGCCATCTTAACCCGGTTGAGGCTAAACTATTTCTCCTGGCTAGATTAAATGCTGTACCTACGATGGTCCTGGAAGGGCGCCACTTGGCCATACCCTTTGCTCAGCGTTTGTGTCCCTTCAATCAAATTGAAGTAGAAACGGTAGGCCATGTTCTTTTTGAGTATCAGCTTTACCAGGCCTTAAGATTGCAATACCTAATGCCTTTTATGGTCAGACGGAGAGCAAGTTCAGAGCTTCGTATTATTTTCTTGGCTGATTTATGTTCAGATGTCACACATGCGGTGACTAAATTTTTGGTACAGGCTTTTCGTAGAAGGGATCATTTTCTAAAGTTTAAATCCCTTTAAGCCAAATTATTGTGTTCATTCTACTTGGCAAGAGTTGTGTTAATTTATTTTGGGTTGTTAGTTGACCCGAGGGAAGGAGTGGGGGTTTATAATATTTTGATACTTGTGTATCATTGTGGTATGTTTACTATGTGTATATATTATTATATATTATATATAATTTTCTGTATGTTGTTGTATTCCTTCTGACTATTTCCTGTTGGCTACGCTACAAATAAATTTGAATTTAAATTTGAGATTAAGTGTGTGTGTGTCATATATTATGTGCTACAGGCTGCATTACATTCAGTGCTTAGCATTTTTCATTTTTTCCTCAAGAACCACTGCCTACAAGAAACATGCATTCACCCCAAATTCATACGGGCAGTACTTTTCAACTACATAAATTTAAATCCCTACTCGCAGCCTCCTTCACACAAAATACTTGTCTTCATGTTTTTCAGAGGCAACCTGCTGAAACTCAACCTGTCATCTTGGCAGATTCCAGTTCCTGTAAGCTCTATGCCTCCCCCCTCCATTACTCATGTATGGTATTCTTTTTCTTGACAGGTCAGTGTGTTCAAATGTAACAAGACATGTGGTGCCAATATTTCAGAATGCGGGGAGTGACTTCCAGAGGAAATAGCATCTCAGTGCTGTGTAAACTACCAGTGAAAATCCATGTTATTATTATTATTATAAGCATTTATATAGCGCCAGCGATGTACATTTGGCACCTTAGCTTTATGGCAATTATCCAACAAACTGGCAGTAACAAAGTGCTGTCTCAAAAGATAAGCAAAATTGCTATGTATGTATGCAAGGTGCTAATACAATTTGTATTCTGGTATTCAATCAATTACATGTGATTTAATTAACACAAGGAAAACATTCATAATTACTATTTTGAAAATGATCTGAACGTTGAAAAACTCTGTTCTCACAAACTAGTCATATGATTACAAATGACAAGAAAGTGGAAACAACTTTGAGTAGTAGTTAAAATAAATGTTTTACTGTGAACAATTGATGATGGAGTTCTAACTACAGCCATGGAGTGGTTAAGACAACCATGAAGTGATTAACTACACTAATGTCTCTCTCATGTGAGAGATCTGATGCAGAAGCACTAGAGTGTTAGGAAAGGAACAGCACAGCAGAGTCTATTAATAAGGAATGTGGTGGTAACTGTGCCGAAGGGCATCCCAGCTAATGGGAAAAGAGTTAGGGCAGAAACTCTTGGGTGCAAAAGCCAAATTTACTACCCTGTCCTACATGACTGTCTGATTACACACAAACGCAAAAAGGTTCCCTCTGTGTGTCTTTGAAAGGCCCATGAACACCTTTCTTTAATGTGTGTAAGGAACAAGGCCTGTCCCTTTAAATGTTAAGGTAAATGTTAAGCAAGTACAACTTTTGAGGGGAGGATGGGAGAGAAGTGTGAATATAGAGAGGTCTCTCGAAGAGCATTCGTTACAGGTAAGTAATTTGCCCTTCTCCTTTGAGACCCTCTCCATGCTCACACAGATAGTAGATTAGAGAGCCATACAATGGAGGTGGGAAGAGTTAAGAAAATTGATTGAAGGACTGACCTACCAAATTGAGCATCAGTTCTAGTGGCCAGGTCAATGGCATAATGTTTAGCAAATGTATGTGGGGAGGCCCAGGTGGCTGCCTTGTAAACCTCTAGCGATGGGGTGTGTCGAAAAGTGGCTAATGAATTAGCTACTGCTCTGAGGGAGTGAGCTCAGAAAGAATCAGGAACAGATATGGATGCTAATTTATATGATAAGGCTATACACTTTTTAATCCAGTTCGATAAGGTTTGTTTGGTCACCTTCTGCCCAATTGATCTCGGGACAAAGGAAACAAGTAAATTGTCAGATTTCTTAATATCCTTTGTCCTTTCTAAATAGAAAAGTGTGGCCCTGTGGATGTCCAAAGTATGAAGGGACATCCTTCATGTCTCTCCAGACATGGAGTGGGGCTTAGGAAAGAAAACAGGTAGCTAATGACATTCTTTAGGAACCGAGTAAAGATTATTTTCTTTCTAGACTCCTGGACCTGGGGATGATGGTATCAATCACTCATGCTTAATCCCTAAGCAAGATAAAGGCCGCTTTTAGACGAGCGGCGGTTCGTTTCGCGTCGGCGGCGTGCATATTTTAAAACTTCCGCCTGGTCTAATTAGACGAGACAGAAGTGGCTTAATATGCGCATATTACGGCGGAGGCGCATTTTTTAAGTGCATTAATTAAATACCTCATAATTGAGGTATTTAATTCGCGCACTTAAAAAATGTGCCTCTGCCGTAATATGCGCATATTAAGCCACTTCCGTCTCGTCTAATTAGACCAGCCGGAAGTTTTAAAATATGCGCGCTGCTGACGCGAAACGGACCGCCGCTCGTCTAAAAGCGGCCTAAGAATGCGACCCCTGCAGTCTTGGCTCCTAATGTTTTTTGCAGATGTCCTACACAACACATCCATGATTCTCCCCACCCCTCCCAGGGGTTCTCAGCAGCCTTCTATGATGTACAGAAAAAAACAATGTCTGCAGAGGGGTTCTGTTTGTTTCCTCTCCGTCTTCAAAAATTATTACAACCGATGCTTCAAAAGGAGGGTGGAGGGCCCATCTAGACAACGCATCAGCAAGAGGACATTGGAGTTGGGTGGAATCCCTCCTACGCATAAATGTCCTAGAGTTAAGAGCAGTTTGTTATGTCGTAAAGACCTTTACTCAACATATTCTGAACCAGTCTGTTCTAATAGAAATGGACAATACAACCACAATGTATTATAATTCACAGACAGGGAGGCTCTAGATTTCGTCTCCTAACTCAGAAGCCACAAAGTTGTGAGACTGGTGCATAGTGCACAACATCACACCAATAGCTGCTTTGGGTCCCAAGTGACAAATCTATCCATCACAGCAGGAGCATAACAAGAAAGCGGCAATGGCAAAATTTCTGGTTTTGAGGGGATCATGAAGTCTTTCCTTTCAAAGATAAGTCTGCCTTTGCCCCCCCAGTGCAGGAAGTGATATAAAGCCATGGACAGTGGCAACAGAGTGAAGGAGGAAGAAGGGAAAGGATCTCTGGTCTCATGGCAGGAAACAGTGCATGCGAGGAACTCCAAACTGCTGTATCAACTTCAGATGTTGTGATGATTTTTTCAGAATCCAGGACATATACATCGTTCTCGATGTAACCACGTGAAGCACATGCAAGTGGGACCTCACATCTTTGTGAATGTTACACCCCTTGTCTCTCCCTCTGTTCCCCTTCCTTCGTCTCTCCCCCCACCCCACCCCCCTCTGTCTTTCAGATTGCAAGCCCTAGGGCAGGGACTGTGTCTATTCCATTACTTTGAAAAGCGTGAGGTACATTGCTTGCGCTATATACATGCTTGCTAATAATAATAATAATAATAATAATATCACAATATTTAGTTCTTGAGAGAAGCTCATTCTACCCACATACACTTGATATGACTTGGCACCAGCTCACACACAGACGTGACCATATATTTGATGATATTTTGTAGGGGTGGGACTACCGGATCATCCGGTATCCGATACTGCCGATATTGGGTGTACCAGAAGTATCGGATTAAACCCGGTAATCCAGCCCATTTACCGGATTCCCCGGTACCGGATTTTTTACATTGTGGCCATTCAAATGAATGACCGCAATGTAAAAAAAAAACACAAAAAAAATCCCAACACTTTCCCTCCCCGAGTCCAGGCTGCGCAGGTGGAAGGGGGGACACCCCCCACCCACCCTGGATTTAAACAACAACAAAAATTTGTGACCCCTACTGCGGGCTCCAGGCCGCTGCCGGCGACCCAGAGCCAGTCCAGCACCAGCATCCAGCAGCAGCCAGCAGGTAAGTAAGTACCGGTACTACTGATCCCTGGGGTGGGGTTTAACACCCCACCCCAGGGATCACCCTACTTCCCACCCAGGGATTGCCTACCTACCTTGAGCTCCGGGTGGCGGCGGCGGCGCTCCGGCGGCTTCAGCGCTGGCTGTGGCTGCCGCCGGCTTCAGCATGCTACTAGGTCTTCTGGGGAAGTTCCGGAAGTTCCCCAGAAGGCCTAGTAGCNAGCGCCACCGCCACCCGGAGCTCAAGGTAGGTAGGCGATCCCTGGGTGGGAAGTAGGGTGATCCCTGGGGTGGGGTGGGGGGGTATTAAAACCCCACCCCACCCCAGGGATCAGTAGTACCGGTACTTACTTACCTGCTGGCTGCTGCTGGACGCTGGTGCTGGGCTGGCTCTGGGCTGGCTCTGGGTCGCCAGCGGCTGAGCCTGCAGTAGGGGTCACAAATTTTTTTTGCTATTTAAATCCAGGCTGGGCAGGGTGGGTGGGGGGGTGTCCCCCCTTCCACCTGCACAGCCTGGACTCAGGGAGGGGGGAGGTTTTTGTTTTTTTCCATTGATTTCAATGGGGATAGTTCCCCATTGAAATCAATGGAAAAGATCCGGTACCTGTAAACCGGTATTAATATGGTAAGCCGGTATTCTTAAATCTGGGAACCGGTAAAACCAGTACCCGGTATTTGCGTTTATGTCCCACCCCTAATATTTTGCTTTATGGTGTGGGGACCACATGGGGTTAGGAGGAGGTACTTACAGGGGGTTAGGGCTGGTCCTGTTCTGATGCCTGACTGCTGCTTTGTACTAATGGTTCCAGCAGTTGCTTGTGCTTTCCCCAAGTACATGCCTTGCCTGCCTCCCCACTTCAGCCTTTTTCCTCCTTCTGAATTTGGTCTTATATCTGTCCTTGTCACAGTTTTTTTTACACATCCTGACCCAGTTTGCCTTTGATCACCACTTTGGCTTTACTCTGTGGTCTGGCAAACTCTGGCTCTGACCCTTGATCTGGATTTAGACTTGCATGCTTGTCTCAGGCCTCAGTTTAGTGTCAGCTCCAGCCCACATTCAATAGCTTGGGGTCATGACAGCTGTCACACATTGCTTCCTCTCTGTTTTTCCCTTTCAATCATATTTTTTCCCTTTTGTGTCATATTCCGATACAGTATTTTAAAAAACAAAAACCTTTCAAAATGGCTGCCTTAATCACTAGGGAACCATTTAGAATTCAGTGCATTCTCTTTCACAACAAAAAATTACATTCAATTTTGTGCTGTCTAAGCAGATTGTAAAGATTGTTAATTTAAACAGAGTAAGTGATCCTCATTTCCTGCTTGCTATTTGGTTTATAAAAATATTTTTACTAGTGCTAAAACGTGGTCCTTGGTTTTCCCTGGAAAACCATGAGTTTCACAGTACTCGACTCAGGTTTTCTGAGTTCCAGAGTTTTGAGGAATGGTCCCCAAAACTTCAGAACTCAGAAAGTCCTCGGCTGAGTACAGTGAAGGTCGACACTAGGCCCCTGCTCCCCGTTCCCTGGCTCCCACTGGCCAGAGAGAGAATAGGCCAGCAGGGGTCAGGGAAAAGGATGTGGGGGCCTATCAGGGGCTGAGGGAGTACTCACCCTCCGGAGGGGCTCCAGCGATGTGTAGCTTCATCCGGACTGGATAAGGTTTTTTTTTTTTGTTTGTTTTGTTTAAAAGAAAAATCTGGGCATGCTCAGAAGGGCCAAATTTCCCCTTCTGAGCATGCTCAGACCATTCCACAATGGCGCTGGCAGCATCAGCAGTCTATGGGTGCCATCTTGGAAAGGTCTGACCATCCTCAGAAGGGGTCACTTGATCCTTCTCAGCATGTCCAGATTTTTTTTTCAGACTTACCCAGTCTGGAAAAAGCCATGTGTCGCGGGAGCTCCTCCAGAGGGTGAGTACTCTACCCCACTCAGCCAGTGCTAGGCCTACACCCCCGCTTTCCCTGACCCAGTCCCTCCTCCCCCCCTCCCAGTTCTCTCTAGCCTCTAGCACCTTCCTTGGCCCCACCCTCAGAATTTCCAAATATTCTCTGAGAGTCTTAGTTCTGATGTTCAAGTCCTTGGGAAAAGTTCTGAGCGATGGCTGAGGATTTGGTCCCAGTACTCGAGCAATCCTCGTAAGTACTTGGAGTACCTCTTCGGTGCAACTGTCACATAGGAACGTGTGATACTGGCCTACACGTAGACTACAAGTCTAGTAAATATGTAAAGCAAACGGTGCAACTTGTATGTAATGTTACAACTGAGAACTGTAAAATCCAATCAGGACTGTGACACTGACGAAACTCCAGGAAATGCAAAGAGATAAAAATAATGTGTATTTGGGAACCCTGGCCAGACGGAACCCTGTGAAGATGCAAATCGACCTTCAGGTTTGCCTGGGTTGCCTACGTGACAGATCTCAGATTTCTCCAAGGCGGGAAAGCCGAAACAAAGAGACCATGAAAGGTACTTAAGGAGGGCCATTAAGTCAGCTCTCTCTCGCTTGGCCATATTGAACAACTGCATCTGCATCCTAAAACCTGCCAGCATGCAAGGCTGGAAACTATGGACTGAGAGGCATGATTTTGCTTTCTACCAACTAAGAGACCGGTGCCCAGTCATTCTACATCTATGACTGAGGAACCAGAACATATGGACCTTGTAGGGTAAGATGCTTATCTAGGAATTCAACCAGTATAGGTTAGGAATGCGTTATATTTACCTTTGATTTCTAGTAACCACTCTGTGTCAACAACTCTGTTGCTTATGTAATCAATAAACTGACTTCTTATCTTTATGAAGACGTGTCTGTGTCTAACATTGGAACACAAGTGAGCAACAAGAGTTCTCAAGCTCTTGCGAACCCAGAGAGAGTCTGTAAACAGGAAGGATCAGGCTCTTGGGTGACAAAGGGGTTGTCCCTGCGGCAGGCTTGAATCGGCCAGAGAGAAAAACTGATTCAAGTGGGCGGTATATGAGGGAAACAGAGTCACTCAAACCCGGTAAAGTGGAGGTGCGGACCTCCAACCTGTGACAGCAACCCTAATTTGTACATGCCAAAATCAGCTCTTTCCTCCTACTACATTATACATCAGTTTATCTATTCCACCTAATTTTAAAAGATACACTTACTGAGATGGAGACAGTGCTTGAATGACTAGTTAGGTAACAATAAGATTATGGTGTACTGTGTCTTTCACAGGTGTATGTTGTTACCATTGCCTCCTAGTCATCCTGGAAGGATCAAGACAGAGGGCACTGCTTTACCAGAAAGGAGAGCTAAGACCACTTCTTAGAGTCTTCCTAAAGGACTAGGCCAACAGCCATTAATAAATGTTCTTGTTAATTAACCAACGAGTCTCCTGAGTCAGAATCTGGAAGATCAATGCATGCTACCAGGAGTGGGGTCCTCAAAAGAAAAGGGTGCTCGCAAAGAAGGGGGCTGGAGACTGAAAGAGCGAGAAGGAAGAATTGTGTGGAAGGAACAAGTGAAATAAAGGACATGGAGTGGCTTAAAGCTCCTAAGGAACTCAAGCTCTCTAGTAATGTGGCAGAGTCATGGCAGATCTTTAAGCAAGATCTGGAGATCTACTTGGAGGCAGCAGCTCTGGAAAAGAAGTCAGATACTCAAAACATTGCAATTTTTTTGAACCTAGCAGGACATGAGGCTAAAAGCATCTTTAAAGGCATGCAACTGACTCCAGAAGAAAAGGCAAGTTATGCAATTGTATTGGGAAAGTTTGAAGAATATTGCACTCCAAAGAAATGTGAAACCTTTGAGAGAGATAAGTTTCGCCTCAGGACTCAAAAAGAAGGTGAACCTTTTGAAGAATTTATTACAGACCTGAAGGTGATGAGTCAAACCTGTAATTGTTGGCAGTTAGAAGAGTTCATAATCAGAGATCAGATAGTCATTGGAACCAGAAACATAAAACTGCAAAAGAGGTTCCTGGATGACTGTGATCTTACCCTGGACAAATCCATACAAATGTCCCAGGCTGCAGAAGCAACAAAGGCAAGCATGCATGTTTTGGCGGGAAAACAGGATCCTGTTGCCATAGAGATGTTGCAAAACCTACAAAAGGGCTTGAAAGCAACAAGACTCAGCACCTCTAATAGCACAGCCAAGCTTGGAGGAAACAAAGTGCCAGCACATGCAGCAGACTGTGAAAAAAGATGTACCAGATGTGGAACCCAGCAGAGATTCAGGCAATGCCCAGCTTTTGGAAAACGCTGCAATGCATGTAATCAGTATAATCATTTTGCAAGAGTCTGCAACAAGGAGCAGCTAGGACACAAGAAGATACAGAGCATGCAGGCTAACAGTGCACTTGAGGATGATGATGCAGACAACTCTGAAGAAGAATCCTATATTGGATCTGTGACAGCGATCAAAGCGATCATGACAAAGGGGCCTGCTAACTCACTGCCAGGCCCATACAAACACTGCATTGCTGACCTCTCAGTCATTGATGGTGTAGTGTTTAAGGGACACAGAATTGTGGTACCTAAATTATTGCAAAACAAAATGCTTACTAGAATCCATGAGGGTCATCTGGGGATTGAAAAATGTAAGCGAAGGGCCAGGGGTATTTTGTACTGGCCACAGATGAATGAGGCAATTGAGCATGTTGTGAATAACTGAGACATGTCTCAAATATCAACCTAAGCAACAGAAAGAACCTATGGTGCTTGACCAGAACACTCAAGTCCCTTGGTATAAACTGGAGGTGGATCTTTTCCAATATAATGGCAAGGACTATCTCATAGTCTTAGACTATTACTCTTATTACCCTGAAACTGCATTATTGCAATCCACTATGTCACGCCATGTAATACAGCATGTGAAATCAATTTTTTCTAGACATGGTATCCCTCAGATTCTAAAGTCTGATAATGGACCTCAGTTTGGGGAACATGGGTTCCGTGAGTTTGCAAAAGACTATGAGTTCACACATATCACTTCCAGTCTGGGATACCCACAATCTAATGGGCTAGCTGAAAATGGTGTTAAAATAGTGAAATGATTGTTAAAGAAGGCTGCTGAGTCAGGAGCAGATCCCTATCTAGCACTGTTAAATTACAGAGCAACTCCTCTGAGTCATGGCCTATCCCCTGCAGAGATCCTATTTCACAGAAGGATCAGAACCACACTACCTAGTTTCATAGATACAGGATTTCCAAACAAGGTATGCTTAAACAGTAAACAGCAAGATAAAATGAAACAGAAACATTACTATGATACAGGGGCAAAACAGTTACCACCTTTGAAGCCTAATGATGCAGTCTTACTGCATGATGGTACCTGTTGGGCCAAAAGGGCCATAGTGCTCAAAGAAGTGGCACCACATTCGTATGCAGTGCAAACACCAGATAGACACACCTATAGATGCAACAGGAGGCATCTGCGATACCTTCCTAAACAGGAAAGAGATAAGGAAGCAGTTGGTATGAAACTGAGCTCAGAAGAGAGCTCCGAAGAGCCTGTCAAGGATACAGCTCATCATAGTACTATACGGGATATCCCGGGAGTAACAAGGAATATGGATGCACTTCCTCGAAGATCTAGTAGAGAAAGCAGAGCTCCTGAGAGACTTATTGAACACTGCTGAAGTTGAGTTATTGACGGTCAATGTTTGAATTCTGTTAAAAATGTGTGTGTGGGGAGGGGGGAGATGCTGAGATGGAGACAGTGCTTGAATGACTAGTTAGGTAACAATAAGATTATGGTGTACTGTGTCTTTAAAAGGTGTATGTTGTTACCACTGCCTCCTAGTCATCCTGGAAGGATCAAGACAGAGGGCACTGCTTTACCAGAAAGGAGAGCTAAGACCTCTTCTTAGAGTCTTCCTAAAGGACTAGGCCAACAGCTGTATGTTAATAAATGTTCTTGTTAATTAACTAACAAGTCTCCTGAGTCAGAATCTGGAAGATCAATGCAACACTAATAATATTTTACTGTCTTTGCTTAGAAAATTGCAGTAGGAATAGATTCCTTTCCATGAAAATACTCTAGATAGGCATGAAAGGCAGGCTGCTCCTTTTCACATATTGAAAATTTAGTCTTTCCAGAAACTGAATATTTATGGACTGGCTTTTCCCACATGCACACTGATGATCTGAAGGATGGTTTTCTCATAGTTGTGATGGCTTACAGCAGAATAGGAGGGGGGAAAGTGTGCTTGGTAAGAAATGTAATTTCAGATGTTATGTTGATTTTTTCAGAATCCAGGACACATAAAATCATAATATTTACTTCTTGAGAAATGC
The DNA here is from genome assembly GCA_003113815.1 of Sphenodon punctatus. NCBI lineage: Eukaryota > Metazoa > Chordata > Lepidosauria > Sphenodontia > Sphenodontidae > Sphenodon > Sphenodon punctatus. The sequence goes on along the minus strand of QEPC01000841.1, from coordinate 809,455 downwards.
TAATTCTACCCACAGTCACTTGATATGACCTGGCACCAACTAACACAAAGACATGACCATATGTTTGATGATACTTTGCAAACATAGCGTTAAGCTGCTTGCGGTTATCATGACTCATGGAATCACACAGACACATAAATGGTTAAATATGGGCATAGGCTGAAGCTCTATTAACATACCACAGGTAGCCCCTCCTTGGGTACACCCTCTCCACACATGCACCCACACCTGATGCCCTTAGGGCAGCCCTTTTTACGGGGCATATCCTGTGCCAATGTAACCTGGGGGATCAAGGCCTAGTCTAATTTCTGTTGGACAGCGCTTACAGCCCGAGATAATCTGCTCTCATCCTTGCCAATTAGGGTAAGGTCAGAATGACAAGAGGGACAACTGGTCCAGTCATTCAAAAGCCCCCTCCCTGGAGTCCGCCCTCAATTAAATTTGTAATGCTAAGCTCCAATTTATGCTTCATTAATGGTCAACTTATTGCTTCCCAGGCTGACATCTGCCTTAAAGCAACTTGTGACAGAAAAAGACTTCATGGTGCCCCAAATGCCCACGGGACTCACAACAAACCACCTGCTATGAAAAAGGCGAAAACCACAACCCCCACCTTTGCCAGTCTTGGGAGAGTGTAAAATTCCTTCTCAGCCCTGAATACAGCAGCTAGCCACTAGAGGTGTGCACCAGGGACCCACGTCATTTTTCATTATTTAAATCTGTCATTTTCATTTTCAAAAATATCAAAATGTCGTTTTTGTTTTTGCTTTAGTTTTCGATTTCCATTGGTTTAAATGGAAAACACATTTTTGGCTGTAATGTTTTTGTTTCTCATTATATTTGGATGAAATTTGGGGGGAGGTGTACCTCAAATGGACAGCATTACATGTACCAAATTCCAGAATGTTTGGATAAAGGAAACAGATTTTATAAGCAGTTGAATGATGATATTTTGCACAAATATTATATACATGCCTGGCTGTACCTTCTTTGTCTCCCATCTAATGTGGATGAAACTTAGCAAGTTTATACCCCTCCTCATGGTTACTATCTCTACCAGCTTGAAGAAATATTGGATAAAGGGTCCTGGTGGTATAAGCAATTAACTTAAAAATGTATGTCTGACTGTAACATCTTTGTAGTCCAGCCAATGTAAATGAAATTTGGCAGGTCTGTATATCATACTTTCAGGATCATCTCTGCCAAATATCAGACAGATGTGATAAGATTTCCAATCTGATATGCCTACACAGCATACACGACGAATGAGCCTATGCCAATGGATTCTCTTACATGTCACTGTGCTATAAGATCTCTTTGTGATGCCAATTGGCCAGCAGAAATATCAGCCAAATATCCTCATTCTGTGTAAACTATGTCTCCTGATTGTTAGGAAGCTATCCCCAATGTCCCAGTTATGTCCCTTCTATGTCGGCCTCAGGGCCGTCCCGTATGCCCGCCTCAAAGCCACCACAGATTGGTCCTGTTAAGCTGGAAGCATGCAGTAATTGGTCAGTGGATGTGTCTGTCAGTCTGTTGGGTTGCTCCCCATCCTTCCTCCTACAGCCTCCCTCCCCCTGCCATGCCAGGTGCCTGCCTCTGACTGGCACTGCATGTGCTGCTATTTATCTGAATAATGGTCTCTAAGGGGACAACATCGATTGCTTATTAAATTGGGTCACTTTATCAAATTGTCCTGTAGTTTGGTAGAAAGGACAGGGAAGGTATGGAATATATGCCTACCAAATGCCTTGTAAATAGGATAGAATATAAAAATGTTACAGCTGGAAATGCATTTTCAAGTTAATAGCTTATACCATCAGGACAATACATCCAATCTTTTTGGAATTTGGGAAGATTGGTAATCTTGTGGAAAGACATAGTATTCCCAGGTTTCATGTAAACTGGATGAAAGATAAAAAGGTTGTAGCCAGGAACGTGTAAGGAGCTTTTAATAAAATCACAACATTCAATTGCTTCTTAAATCGACCCCCTTTATTAAATCCTTTCAAAGGTTGGTACACATAGGGTATTTTCAGATGTGACGGGGCCAGTATTAGCCCCGTCACGGAATCACCAATTGATCCCCCGCTGGGATCAAAACGGCACGGCCAACAGACGTGCCGGCTGATCCAGGCGGGGAATTGGGGGAGGGGGCGGGACTGCACGGCCAATGTGCGGCCACACAGCCTCACCTCCCATGCTCCATAGGCCACCCCCTGGGGCATTGACCACGGCCCGGAATCAGCAGCAGGCACGGCCGCTGATTCTGGGCCGTGGTCAGGGGAAAGACGTGACAATCCCTTTGATCACGGGCGAGAATCTCATTGACCATGCAAACGGCCATGGTCTGGGCAGGAGGGCTGTTTGCGTGTTCAATGAGATTCCCGCCAGTGATTCACGGGGGTGAACATCTGGTGGGAATCACCTGTCGGGCCAACAGACGTTATGGTCCCTTGTTCACCATGTGGGTATTCACCGTGGTTGAGCATGGGATCGTAACGTCTGAAAATACCCATAGTGCCCTCCATTGTGGGTACAATCTCCCCAAGTTTAATCAGAATTGAAGAAGAAACAAAGAAGATATAGCCAGAAATATGTTTTTCAGTGTTCTTATTATTTCAAAAACAAAAATTCATTTTTGTTTTTGTTTTCATTATTATTATTTGTCGTTTCTGTTATTACAATACCAAAAAGAAAATCAAAATTTTCATTTTTGTTATCATAATAACAAAAATGAAATGCACACCCCCTACTAGCCACAGCCCATAGCAGGACTGAAATGCAACCCCACGTACAGCCCTACATCCACGGAGGATGGGTGTGTTTTTGCTTGGATGATCTGGGAAGGAAACAGCAAGAAGGTCTGCCCAGGCATGCTTGGATATTTAAATGACTGGTGGGGCACGTAGGCTCCACCCACACCCTGGTGCAAAGCTCTCATAGGTTCCTGTAGGCAGGTGGCCCCAAGGGGTGGTAGCTTGACACCTGAGCTGATGGTGCTACCCCCACCACCTGCCCACCTGATTCCCTGGTCAGACCCTCAAACACACCACCTGCTGACTGGCAGGAGTGCTTCCTTGTCAATTAGAGTCAAGTTTTTAACTGACTTTGAATTTTAAACTAAAGTTCTTGAATAGGTCATTTTTACTTGGACAAAAATCCTTTACATGTTTCTATCATGTAGAATATTACATCTTCATTTTGTCACTATGGTACTAATGATGCCCAAAAGGTTATGCCGCCTCATTATTTTGTGAAGAATGCGAAGTGGTAGAACAATGGAAAATGAGCAGAACTTCGAAGATGCTTTTATATATTCTACAACTGCTGTGGAGATTTGTGGGTTTTCCCCCCACCAGGAAGTACAGAATGGGAGCTAACACTGAGGAGTGTGTAGTTATTGAATTTCCTACAGCTGGCGGGTGAGGGACAGAGGAGTTTCCGAACTGAGATTCATCAATGCATGATGAATGTGTACGGAGACTAATTTGTTGATGTGAGTACTGTAACACACAGGGGAAATCGTGTGAAAACAATGAAACTGTACTTCAAGATAGACCTTGCGGCAGATGGCCAAGAACAACTGTTAATGAAGAGAACAAATGTTGGTGCAAGTCTGCAGATCATGATGGTGACTGTGGGAAAATAACTGTACTGGTGCATTTAGGGGCAAAAGATGCACTCTTTTATATCTAGCTTAATGTATCTGAAAGTTAATGACCGCAAAAACATTTAAATTTAGCAGTAGAAACAGAGGGAACATTACTTTTGGGTGACACTGGTACTGAGAAAAGAAAGCAGTTACACAGGGTGGTTATACTTAACTCCATTCAGTACAGCATTCACACAGGGGGAAAAGAAACCTTTGTGGAATTATTATTGTAGCTGGCATGATCTTAATTAGAAGTCCATGTTCACTGCATTTTCCCCATTGTCGCCAATGTGGAAAACACAGTGAACATGGGTCCCTGATCTTAATATCATCAGCATCAGACAACCAATATTACCCCACAGCATAACCCTTGGGGTACTTAGCACTGGTGCTTGCACTAAATACTGGGCCTGGTGTGAGTCCCATTCTATTTGTAGGATGCATCCTGGCACTAAGTTCAAGCACCAGTGCTAAATGCCCTGAGGATTGTGCAGTAATTTTGTTATACAAGTTAAAAACAAAATTTTCTAGGCATATATTACATAATATGAATGTTTTTACTTTTAAATGATATTTTAGTCTCTTTTACTTTAAAATAAAAGCATAGAATTTAAGGCTGTCACCTCTGAATGATTGTTGAATGAATGTAAAATTACAAAGAAAATCCTATCTAATTCTTCCGTAATTAGAGCTCTACTAGAAGCTGCTTTTGCTCGCTGGGATAACAAAGTTATCCTTAGGACACACCAACAGTATCTGAGGTTTAGAATTCTAGCAGAATCAGTTTTCCTCAAATTATAGACAAGCCAAAAGGTATTCCACTAGAGCCCAGCACTTCTGTGTTACCTACTTGGTGACAATGAGCTCTTCCAATGAGCTTTGGTGTCACTTGGGGCGTGTAGGCAGAAAGGCAATCAGGGTTTAGAAAAGTGGTGGCAGAAAACAGGGCTGTGGGAGGAACGTGGGTATAATAAGAAAGTTCATCAAGGAGAGGCAAATGAGCAATATCCCAATTTAACTGTGAGATTTGCTGCACCTTTGTGATCTAGAATTTCTGGGAGTAGCGAGAGTTGGAGAAGGATATGAATATTGAGTAAGCTGGCTGGACACTGGACCTAGGATCTGTTATATGGAAACAATCGTAGAAGGATGTGATTAGCACAAATCATTTCGAGATTCAATTAAGACTTAAACAACTATTTCAATCTCTGAACGATTATTTTAATGAAGATTCTAAGTATCTGAAAGTCATCAATTTTCAGTCCATTGTCAGAGAACAAATGAAATCTCTTTCTAACACTGGCCCTTTTCAAATGGGCCAGCAGTGTGTGTGAGGGGGATGGGTGGAGGCCACAGCGGGTGGGCTGTATGTGGGCAGCCTGTCACATAGACACCCACCCACCTTTACCCACCTCACACACAGAGGCACCTCTGTTGTCTCCAATGCCTCCGTGCGTGGCCGAAGGGTGGAGTCAGGTGGAGCATGGAAGCGTGCACGCACCCCCATCCACCCGCCGTGGTGGTCACATGGACATGTGGGTGAGGGGGGTGTCTGTGCAAAAAGGGCCACTGTTTGGAAAAGGCTGATGCTAAAAAAAAGTATGTTTTGAGGTCAAGATTGATCTATCCTAAAAAGAAGAGTGTAGAAGAGGCACGTGGATACTAAAAACAGGCAATGATATAAATTGAGATTGTTACATAAAATATGGCAGTAGAAAGTGAAGAGAGCTACTGTCAGTTTTTCCTCTTCTGTAATTCCCTCTTCCCTCCCTTGTGTGGGGAGGGCCATTTGTCCCTGCTTCCCCTATCGGAGGAGGGAGAAAAAGACCCAAGCCTTGGTTCGTTAGGGCAGGCACAGCTTTTTAAAGGGAGGTTGCTAGGCAACTCCCTTTTCAGCATGAAAAGAAGCCCCATCGCTTCCAGGGCACCATTTTAAGTTTGGATATTCCCCCTTGAATGTGTGGGGAACTGAGCAGACACACAAGCATTCATGCACCCACCAACCCTCCTAAAGTATAATGGGCACAAGCTCATTGCCTTTGGGGCCGGGAAGGAATTTTTCCCGAAACCTCTGACTGACCTAGAGGAACCAGGTTTTCACTTTCTCCACAGTACAGGCATTAAATACAAATTGTGCGATTTTGTCCAGGTGGTTAAATAAATTGGCAACTTGTTGCAGTCTCATTGGGGGTCCAGCTGATAGTTTAGACTCTTGTGGGGTTAGAATAGAACTTTGCCCTGTTTTTCTTGTGTCTCGCCTTGCTTGTTTGGTGTTTTGGCTTTGTATGCAGCCAGTATGTTTCTCAGCTGTGTCAGCCTCCAAAGGAGGTTGGTGGTACGTGGAGGGTGTGCCCTGAAGGGGGGATACTGTAAGACCCCCTGGCCTTGAATCCCCAGCCTCTGGCTTCCTGGAGCGCTGGCCCAGTTGCTGGTGTCACCACTCTGGCCTGTCTCTTGCCTGGATTCTCCTTCCTGTATCTCTCTCAGCCCTTGTCTTGACCACGCCTATCTCATGTGTCCCCCATCTGTGACTCCAACTTCCACCCTGCCAGTCTTTCTTCTGGCCCTGCCTCCCAACTTCCTGACTGCCAGCCAGTATACAGGACATGCTGGCACCAGCAGAAAGTTGGGAGTTGGGTGGAGCAACTCTTTCTCCCTCCATTCTGCTCTCGTCTCTGCACTCTCTAGTTGTAGTCTCTGTGTCTCCCAGTTTCTCTGTCTTTCTCTAGTCCTGGTTCCTTGTCCCCCCTCATGTTCCTTACCCTTAGGCCTCATTTACACATGACAAAAGTGGGTTCTTATAAGTGCTCGAGATAATACCGGGTGTTATAAAAGAGTTTTGTCATGTGTGAATGCTCTATTCCCCTTTTATGCAGCAAAATCTAGCAGCCTTTAAAACCCACCAATTGTGACTGTTACAAGGCCGTGAGATCTCGCTGCATAAAAGGGGAATAGTGCATTCACACATGACAAAACTCCAGCATATATAATCTTGAGCACTTATAAGAAAGCATTTTTGTCATGGTAAAAGTGGCCTTAGTCCTTGCTCCCTCTAGTTCCGTGTTCCCCCTGGCCTTTGTGTTCCTTGCCCCCTAGATCTCTAGCCCTTTAGTCCCCCCGGGCTGTCATGTCCTTTCATGCTCTTCCCTTCCTACCCTCAGGACCTCAGTGATTAGCCTTACTCTCCCTGACACCCAGACATTTCGTGATGAGACTTCTTTGCCTTGAGAGCATGTCTAAGAGGTCTCCCCTGACCTGACCTTGTTTCTAACCCCCTTTCTTGTGCTCAGGGTGGTCCTCCCCCTGCTCTAGCACTTCACTTTGGCTCTCTGTGCTCTGACCCTTACCCCCCCCCCCAACATGATAGATACTCAGAACAATAAGAACTCTTATTTGGAACAAAAGTGTCCAAACCTTGGGACCCTGGTAGATGCCAGGAGTCCTTGTGGGTAGGGCAGGGTTTATTCTGCCTCTTTGAATCCTGATTGAAGGATTGCTTTTGAATAACAATTAGAAAATTTATAATCAATTAATAAGAACTGGATTAAGATTACTTTTTGGAGCAGAGGGAGGGTTTGTGTGGCTGCCTGGCCCAGAAGGGGGACCTGCAAGAGGAGCGCTGAGCTGCCAATCTCACCGGCACCCCTCCCCCTACAGGTATTTCCAGCGGGGCGGGGCCCAGGGGGCTGAGAGCAGAGGGAGGGTTTGTGTGGCTGCCTGGCCAAGAAAGGGGGCCTGCGAGAGGAGCGCTGAGCTGCCAATTTCACCTGCACCCCTCCCCCTACAGGTATTTCCAGCGGGGCGGGGCCCAGGGGGCACCAGCCCAAAGGGCGACACCCAAAGGGTGTCAGCCATTGGTCGGACCGTTTGTTGGCCGTTGACGCCGTTGACAGATACCCTGCCCCAGGAATTAAGGAAATCAAAGCCACCCGGCGGTGAGGCGCGTCCAGTTCCAGCAGAGCCTCATTGCGGTGCTGCTGAATTACACCTACCTGTCACTTGGGGAGTCCTGGAGCCCGGTGCTTGCAGGGGGTAGGAGCCACAGCCCTGCGGGGAAAGAACAGTCACCGACTATGGGAAAGAAACGAAGGAAGGAGGGAGTGGAGACTCAAGTGCAAGCGCGTGTGCGACAATCAACTTTGCGGGGCTATCTTAAAAGCTCAAAGGTAGGACTTGGCCAAGAGTCAGATCCCCTGCATCATACCGAGACTATACCATCCCCAGGGGATGGGTTAGAAAATATGGTAGGATCCGCTAAATTGGACTTTTTGCTTACCCCCCCAGCCGGGGGTTCCTCAAGAAACTGTCCCTAAGACAGCTACGGAGGCCGCTTTTACTCCTCCTAATGGCACAGAGGATCATGTTTTGGACCAATTGGGAAATCAGTGTTTGGTCATGCAGTAATTAACAGCAAAACTTTATGCTCAATTAGAACACATTAATATACAGCTTGAACTTCGAAGAACACAGCTGGGGATCATTTCTGATATGCTCAAATTGTATAGGGCTGAGTCATTGGGGCCAGCTGGGGACAAATCCCAGGTGATGGCCACGGTGGGGACTCAAACAGCCCAGGATGATACCCTCTCTTATTTAGAAATCAGTTCTTTTCATGGGGCCATAGAGAGTTGTCTTCTCTCTCCTAAAAGAAGCGTCGCTCTCCAATTAGATCCCTACGCGTTGGCCTTTAGGGTAAATTCCTTGCCCTCCGGGCACTTGCCTGCCTGGTCCTCTAAGCGCCTTATTTACCAGCATTTAACTCATATTATGGGTCACTCATTACACCCCAACTGTGTTGTTCGCTATGTATCTTTTCTGCCATTATCATATTCCTATTGTTTATTGGTTCACTTCTCCTCTATGTCACTAGTGGAGCATTTATGGCATAAGACAGCATTATTTGCCACATGGGGGGTCTTTTTGTCTAGAACATATATAGACCATATGGTTCGTCCGCTATTGGTCACCCCCGGACTGACTGCCCTGCTGCAAAGCACACCTCCGCCCACTCTCTCTAATTGTGTCAATTCCAATCTCACCTCATTGCCTAAGGGAAAGGTTACCCATCTACCTCGGCGATTGGTTAGTTCTTTTACAGACCGCCGGGTAGTGCCAAAAGCACATGAGGTACAGTTATTGGCTTTGCCAGTTAACACTGCCACTAGAGAGAGGGAGGGTGCCCCTTTAGTTAAAACTCCTGACCCTTCTAGGTTGGAGCCAGGGAGTTCCCAGGTTCTAGCACAACTTCCCTCAATAGGGAGTACGCAGGCAGGCGCCCTACGCAGTGGCAGGCAGAACCCTAGTTCCACCCCAGTCTTATGACTATCAGGTACATCTTCTCCCCCCTGTATCTCCATCTGTTTGTGGAATATAGCAGGTTGGTTTAGACACTGCAATGATCCTGATTTTGTATCATACATAAAAGGGTTTACAGTTATTTTGATTCAGGAAACTTGGTCCAAGAATCCAATTGACCTTGATGGTTATTCAGAAAGTACTGCTTTCTCCCAGAAGTACACTGGAAATCGAAAGGACACCCTTGTGGGGGGCTGGGCTGCTTTGTGACTCAGAACACTCCTTTTAAGAGCTTGGAAGCTATATCATCCCCCCCATTTTGCACTGGATTTTGTTGTGAGACTCGGGTCATTTACTTTAGTAGTCATCACAGTATACATCCCGCCGGCCAATGCTAGCTCCTTTCAGGTCTCCATATGGGGCATGCTGGGAAAACCAGTGGAGGGACTTAGTTCTAAATACCCTTGGGGTTTATTTGTTTTGACAGGTGATTTTAATGCCCGAATGGGTGTAGATGATCAAGCGATGGCACCCTATTGTGATGGGCAATCATCTAACCCATCAGGGATATTGGCTGCCAGGAGATCCAAAGACAAACAAATAAACACCTCAGGGATTAGGCTGGCGGAGATGGCTGTTGCACTGGAACTCTATGCCTTGAATTACTCTGGGTTTAATGATCCAGGTGGCGAATACACCTTTGTTGGCGCCCAGGGTCCCAGTGTGGTAGACTATATTTTGGTCTCGGCTGGGGCGCTTCCTTATGTAGCTGACTTCTTTTTGGGTCCCCCTCTGGTTGGGGATCATCTCCCCATAGTGCTTACCCTTTTTGCCCTGGCCTCTCAATCAAGCCAAACTCAGGAGGATGATTTGGCTCTGGAGCAACTTGAAACTATGTGGGCTCCCCCCTGGGACGATAATTTAGCCAAATCCCTGGTAGAGTACACCTCTCAGTCCCATACTCTCTCCCTTCGTGAGAAGTTGCTTTTGTCCTCTGACCAGGCGGAGATTTTGGATTCGTATGTTCAGTTAACTTCAGGTATTCAAGCTCTTATGCGGGGCCAGGGGAGGGGTCCAGTCCATCAAAATTCCAGGATAAATCAACCCTGGTTTGATAAGGAATGCCGGGTAGCTAGATCTAGATTGAAAGTTATGCATCACTCCTATAGAAAGAGCAGAGTCCCGGTTCTGCCTCTTGAATATATTGCATTTAGGATGAAATATAGGAACCTAATTAATTCCAAAAAGAAGGGTTTTGGGGATACCCAATGGAAAACCCTCTTGCAGCCTGCCGATACTAAGGATGCCAGAAGGTTTTGGAAGGTTGTGAATGGTTCCACAAAGGGGAATCGGAGCACAACTACCACTCCACTTGCACCGGCGGTTTGGATGGCGCATTTGGATAACTTATACAATCCCCCCAGCAGAGAACAACTCCAGGACAAGCTGGTTCCCAAGCTGGAGGAGACCCCTCCTTGGCCTTCAGTCCAGGAGGAGGAAGTTGAGGCCCTGGTGGAATCTTTTAGTAACAACTGTGCCCCTGGTATAGACTTAATACAAGTCGAGTACTTGAAGACATGCAAGGCCTGGTGGCTCCCTTTACTGGCGGTATTGTTCACTGCCATTAATAGCAGTGGAATGATTCCCACAGATTGGGACAAGGCAGTTATTGTCCCTATCCACAAAAAGGGATCGAAAATGGACCCTTCCAACTACAGGCCTATTAGCCTTCTATCTGTAGTGGCAAAAAGTTACGCAAAATATCTTTTGGGGAAATTGACTAGCTGGATGGTCCAGGCAAAAGCCCTGTTCCCTGAACAAGCAGGGTTTCAGTAGGGACGTTCAACTATAGAGCAGTGTTACATTCTCCAGCATCTGGCCAGCAAGTATAGGGCTCATAATGGAGCCTTTTATGTGGCATTTCTTGATCTCAGGGCAGCCTTTGACTCAGTGGACCGGGCTGCCCTGTGGAGAAAGCTGCAGGCTTCATCAATAGACAGGCGCTTGATGGCCCTGATTTACCTGCTTCATGCACGCTCCTCTTTGGTAGTGAAAGTAGATCAACAAGGACATGTTACTCCCGCAATTAACACCTCAGTAGGAGTTAGGCATGGGTGAGTTTTAGCCCCGGCCCTCTTCAACTATTTCATTGATGATTTGATTCCTGCTATGGCCAATCCTTGCTTCTTCCCCAAAAAATTAGTCTTGCGGCCCATCGGCTGTTTATGTTATGCCTACGACATTGCACTGTTTTCACAGACACGCGAAGGCCTCAACCGGCAGCTGCATGCCTTTTCAACATTCTGTCGTACCAATCATTTGTCCATTAATTATGAAAAGTCAAAGGTTCTGGTTTTCACTTCCAAACTGAAAATGCTGTCCTGGTCCATTGAAGGAAATGCCATCCAGCAAGTCCCGGTATTTCACTACCTGGGTCCTCTTTTTCATAGATCTGGTAGTTGGCGAGAGCATGTCAACAGGGCGCTTAGAGTCGCCCAGGGCCCTGCACAAGCTGTCAGTAGACTTTTTATTAGGCAGGGGAGAACAGCGGTTTTGCCAGCACTTCAGGTCTATTCCAGCAAGGTTAGATCCCAATTGCTATATGGAGCTAAGATCTGGGCCCCTTTTTGTTCCACCATGGTGGATAAGCCACAATTGAGCTTTCTCTGGAAGTTGTTGGGTGCCCCTTTGGGGTCCCCTCTGGCTGCAATTCGGACTGAGCTGGGACAGAAAACATGGTCCCAGCTGGCAAAAGAATCTGCCTTGAAATTCTGGGCTAAAATTCGATCTGGCCAAGGGTCGCAACTCCTGAAGGTCGCCCTAAAGGATACTGATGTGGACCAGTGGTCCCTAAAGATTGAGTCTGACCTGAGAGGGATGGGGCTTTTGCTGGAATATCTCCAGCACAAGCTTCCAGACTCTCAAAAAAAAGAGATCCTCTCTCGCTCAGAGGACATAGGTTGGCAGACGGAGTTGGGTAGGATTGGCTCGTGCCTCCATATGTGGGACTATCTGGGGCTGATCCCGGAGACAGGGCAGGTAGCTGATTACCTTTCGGCCCCTATTTTTGGAAGGGCTAAGCAATTGATTTGCTGTGCTCGCTTTAATGCCTTCCCTTTCCGTGTTTTCAAGGGTCGGACTCAGGGTATTCCCTATCTCGAACGTCTGTGCCCTTTTGATAATTTGGCAGTTGAATCAGTTACTCACATACTTTTCCATTGCCATCTCTATGATGGGCCATGACAGGAACATCTGGGGTCTATCTTGGAGAAATAGCCTGGCAGAGATGATCTTGTCCTTCTTATTTTGATCCTGGATAGTGCGGACCCCAACACTATCAGGAAAATCACAGCTTATTTTCTTCCAGTGCACCACCTTAGAAATGCTTTCCTAGGAAACACCCTTTAGTTTTCCTAGACAAATTGTATCCCTTGGGGGGTAGTTTTCTTCCTCGGCTCCGGTTGCTTTTCCTATGTTTTGTTATGTATTGCAACAGTAATAGGATTTTTGATTTATATAATGCCTAGTCCTCTCTACTGTATAGTAGGAGATGGATTTTGTTATGATTTATTTTTATATATGTAACTGCAATGGCCTTTGACCATGCAATAAATATCGATTGACTGATATTGATTACTTTTTAATAAAAAAAAATATATATATCTTTTCTGCCCAGCTGCAGAGTTAGGCAATAGACTATTTAAAATTTGCATAAATTTAAACTAATCAGTATACACACATTTATGCAAACTGAGTCCTTCATTCTATTATTCAATTCAAAGTACGTAGACCATAATTTTAGAGTTCAGGGTTGAGAGGTATGCTAGTCAGTTAAGCAAAGCATAACAAACAGGCCAAATAACACAACCAAGATGAGGGAGAAAAAGCATGCTTTGAACAGGGTGATGGTGTCTGGGGCACTCAGGATCATTGCCTCTGAGGGAAGGATGGGATAAATAAATAATAAAATAGCAAGGCATGGACGAATGGGGTAATGGTTCAGGACCCCATGTGCTGATGGGCACACAGATACCTTTGGCTTAGATTAATTTAATTATATAATGTCTTATTATAATACTACAACACAATATACATACAAGAAATTCAATGTAGCAATAAATAATTTAACTAACTTTCAGTCCATGCTGCTTCTCTGAGTTTAAAGAGCCTGCAAGCTGTTTGCTTGTTTGTTTCAGAGCACAAGAATGTGTGCCATCCGTACTAGGTCAAGAGACAAACAGTCTGTCAACCCCAGGCCCAGCATCCTGTCTCTGATAGCGACATCTTCAGTTGCTTCAGAGAATTCCCTTCCCCAGCACCGTGTGGGGATGCGGCAACAGAGGCATCTCTATGGGGAGATAAGGCAACAGAGCTGGGAGAGTTGCCTGCCTGCCAGGGCCCGTTCTGCTCTGGGGCTCCAGGGCAGGAAAAGGCTTGCTGCAAGGTGCAACAAATAGTGGTGCAGTTGTGCCACCGCCTGAAGCACTGTTGTGCGAAAGGAGAGAGGCGGGGCTTGTCCAGGGAAGGTCATCTGACAGGGTCCCTGGGACAGCTTCACATTTGGCCAGGTGTCCAAGCACATGGAAGCAGGAGCAGCCGGTGTGGAGTTACCAGCATTCCTGCAGCAGTGGTCCTGGCAGTGGCAGACCCACTGGAGGCAGTAGCAGTGGACCGAGCAACGGTGGAGGGGGAGCAGCTTGTCTCTGGCAGTGAGTGGCACAGGTGTTGGCTTGGTCCGGTCGGGCCCAGCACAGGGTGTACCTACACCTTACCCCCTACCCCTGGAACATTTTACAGCCCCCGGTTCCTCATGAGCACTCTTCCACTAGCTGCAGCTCCATGGGGGGTGGTACTGCACTCCCGCCCCCCCCCCCCATAGGTCACACTAGTGTGGTGCGTTTGTGGGTTTCTCACTGTTTCCAATTCCTGAGGAAGATGAATGGAAACTGCCCTCCCATATGGGAGAAATAGAGCTTCACTCCTTAACAGATGTACAGTGATTAAAATGAGGTCATGCTCTTGTCACAGCACATGCGTTTGCTGTAGAAATAATGTTTTGGTGCATATTAAATACCTCCACCATTTCTTTCTTTCCTGTGCATATAAAGAATACTGTGATATGAGACATTTGCATTATTCAACATGTAGTTAATATTTTAGCTGTACTGACAAAAGTGCCTGTAGAGATAACTAAGGCCCTTTTTTACACGGGCGGCACTCACGCATGAACACGTAGAAATCTGAGTGTTCATGCATGGGTGAGTCTCATGTAAACTCTGTGGCGGATATGTGTGTGTGTGCTCCTGCGCACACGCATACACACCCACCTCCACCATCCCTCCCGTATGGAGCAACCAGCAAAAATGGCGTTTTCTCTGTGCGTGTAGATGGGTGTGGGGTGGGTATAAGTGGGGTGTGGGGTGGGTGGGTGCACCACAGTCTGTGTAAAAAGGGCCAAACCCAACTGTATCTGCATCTAAAAATTAAACCCTTTTTACATGGCCCATGGCCTGGGGGGAGTTGGTGAGCACCACAATCCGTGTGCAGTGGGTGCGGGGAGAGTGTAGACGGGCACACACACACATCTAAATGCATGGAGCAACCGCTGTTTTCGTCAGTTGCTCCATGTGTGGGGGATGGGTGGAGGTGGGTGTGCATGCGTGTTTGCAGGAGCGAGCACTTACACCCACCCACCCCACACCCGCCGCAGAATTTACACAAGACTCACCCACACATGAACACCCAGATTTCTGTGTGTTCATGCGTGGGTGCTGCCCATGTAAAAAGCGCCTTTAATTCCACCCACCACAACAATACTGGATACCGAGCTGACCCGATAGCTGCAGGGTGGGATGATTTAAATAAAGTAGGGAAAATGTCTTTCAGTTAACAGGAAACTTCATTTAAAACACTAAAACTTCTTAACGTTTATTTTTACTTTTACTGTTGCCTGCAAGAAGGCTGAGATGCTTAAGATTTTTCCTTTATTATTATACCAGCCTAATGCTAGCCTGTATATAATACCTGTGAAATACGTTAATTAGCAAATTGCTATATTTTTTATTAATCTGAAGAAAAAAACCATGTACTGCTAGAAGTACTCTATTCATGTGAACAATACAAGCAATCAGTGACAGTCTGAAAATTGTAGGGCAGAAATTCAGCTTGAAGGCAGTTTTTCTTGCTTTTTTTTTTAGCTTTAAAAAAAAACAAAAAAACAAAAAACTTGAGTTTGCATCAATCCCTAGGCTATGTACTTTACACTGGGTAATTCTAACAAGCAAACTGTGACCCTGCATAAAGGGCTGCCAGTTCCAAATGTTAATTTTGAACTATGTCCTCCAAAATCATATTGTTTAAACCTGGGGGAGGTGTCTTTTTTCCATTTACCACCTAACTCAGGAGCACTATTCACTGTAGTCACATTCCTTCCTCCTCCTAGCTCAGCAGCACTGTTTTGCAGCCACTTCAGTTCCCTCTGATGTGCCCTTATATAGAAGGAATTATTGCACTATTGGATTAGAGCAGTCAAATATCCACTGGCAATGTTCTTAACTCCCACCACCACCCTTGAAGAAAGTCTTTTATACCAGCAGACTAGTTGTTCCCACAGAAATGTATCCTGAATTGCAGAGGGGTTGTCTTCAGTATAAATTCTCCACATGCTCCTTCCCCCATCATACATTCAACTAAACTTTGCCTGTTCTGCTGTGACTTGCCACAACATACTTGGGATACAGGATGCAGCCACACGAGACATTATCCTACTCTGGGCAGTGTTATCCCACTTCGGGCAATGTTAACATGTGATGAAGTGACTCGTATAGCTGGCAGTCATCAGATGGGCAGCTAACATCTCGTTATCAGTACCCAAAATGAGATAATGCTGCCCAGAGTGGGATAAAGGGCCATCTCCCATGTGGCTGGGCCACACAGCCCTGCCCCAAGGCAGTGTGTGTGGATCAGGCCCGGAAGACCGTGCTCCTGCTGTCTGCCCAACAGCTGATGTGGGGCTCTTCTGGGCCCCTCCTCCCCCTGATCAGCTGTTGGGTGGGGGAATCACATAAGAAATGTGGGGGGTCATTTCCATATGGGAGGGGAGAGCTGAAGGAAAGAGGGGGGCTCAGCACGGCTTTTCAGCATTCTATTGGGTGTTCAGACTTCTGCTAGTCAATAGAGTGCTCAAGATCTGCCCCCATCCTGCTCTCCCCCTCCCCCCCCCCCAAATCTGGAAAGTACTTCCAGATGGGAGGGGGGAGAGCGGAAGGGAAGAGGTGGGCTTGGCTCAGCTTTTCAGCATTCTATTGGCTCCTAACTCCTGCTAGCCAATAGAATGCTAAGATATCAGCTGACTCTGCCCCTTCCATCCTGCTCTCCTCCTCCCAGTCCTGAAAAATTGTGATTGGGAAGCTTTCCCCACTGAGACAACTGCCAGCCCTATTCAAGGTAAGAAAGCTGGGCAGAGAACAGCATGACTTCTTCCTTCCTCTCTCCCTCCCCTCAATCAGCACCGGCTAGTTTGTTTCTTGAGATTTCTCATGTTTCTCAGTGAGAATCCAGCTGATTCTTGTCTTGTACTCATTTGCAAGAATGAGAAAAGAATTGTGATTCTCTTTGAGAAACACGAGAAACCAAGAATCGGGTTTCAGTCCGAAATCCTCATGTTTGTGCTAAAGTGATTGGTAAAGAAACACAGAAGGCTGTATTCTTTAAATACTGAACAAGAAAATTAATTGGAAATATAGATAAAAATAATGTATTTGATTTTACTCTGGCCGCTTTTAGACGAGCAGCGCGCAATAGCGCATCGCCATTGCGCATATTTTGAAACATCCGCATGATCTAATTAGACAAGACGGAAGTGGGTTATTATGCGCATATTACGGCGGTGGCGCATTTTTAAAGTCCGCGAATTAAATAGCTTGATTGTGGGTGAGGGGTTACATACATACTGTGTTTTGTAATCAACCATGAGCACTCAGGATAAGGCAGGATTATAAGTAAAAATTAATAGAAAAATAGAGGCAAGATCAGGCAGTCGAGGACAGGGACAGAGTAGCATACAAGTGGCAGGAACATGGTTGGTACAAGGTAAAAACAAGGCAGGCACTAGGAGCACACACCAGGGTCCAGAAAAGCAGACAAACCTGCTGTGCAGACAACTTTGTAATTTTGTCTTTGTAAAACTCAGGTCAACCAATAAAGGTGTGGTTTGGGCTAGTCAATGAGAAGCCTGCAACACAGTGTAGCTGCTAGACAGACAGAGTCCTCTAGGTTGTAGTACAGCTCAAGGGCTCATGGAAGCCCTAGTCTGGCACTGACACTCTGGAATATACGTACTACTACATTTCCAGTTATGCAGTAAAATATCTATATACTTTAAGGTTCTGCACTGGTGCCCATCACTAAATTGTTCAAAAGAAATGATGATCTTATACAAGTGAATTCTATTTAATGGAACTGCTATGCAGAAATCTAGCTTCACACTGGCTATTCCTTCTTAATAATATGCTATGCCACAACAAAGTTAAGATCAGATAAATGTACCTGTCATGACAGATTTTTCTCACAAATTTTAAGGGGCTCAAAGCCTTTCTGCACTACTTAGGTCCTTTTCAAACGGGCTGTAGTGCGGGAGAGGTGTGTGTTGAGTGTGCACCGCGGTGGGGGTGTGGTGCGTGGGCAGCTGTCACACGGATGCACAACCATCTCCACCCACCTCCATGCACAGAACCACCACCATTTTGATCGATGGCTCCGTGCGTGGGCAATGGGTGGAGGTGAGTGGAGTGTGGGAGTGCACACACGCACCCCCACCCACCTGCTGCGGCGGTCACACGGGCACCCCCTTCCCATTCCCACAAGTGGGCATGGCGGGGGGCATCTTGTGTGAAAAGGGCCTTAGAAAAATGAAAGTGGTGGAGGAGTGGGGGACTCAGTTCACAGCGCATCTGCACCTTTAAAAAGAGAATTCCTCCCTCCATACATTTAAAAAGCACCTACAAACATATTTGTTTTCTAGGTACTTTTAGGATCCACTGGTTGTCCCCTCATTATACTTTGCCCTCCTTTTTTGCCTGCCCCCATTTAAATTTTGTTAATGATGGTTAAATTGTTCTAAATTGTTTTAGATTGTTTTATAGTGTTTATATGGTTTTACATTTTTTGTGCAGCGCTCTGAGTGCCATGTAAGGCAGGGGTGCAAAATAAAATTTATTTATTTATTAATTATTATTATTATTATTATTTAAAACTCAGCTAACCCAGAGTAGCAAATTCATGACTATCACAAATGATATGATTAAAAAGATATCTTAAAGTTGAAAGCAACTAAATTTCTGATAAATTTGTAAAAATCTAAACTTACTTTTATAAAAAGAGAAAATAAGTGCATTATTTCCCAACAGCTCAGAAACAAGAAAAAAAAGAAAATTAAGCCATTAAAAAAAAAAAAAATCTGGAATTTTAAGCCTGTCTCATTCTGGGAGATTTCCCTTTTACAAATGTAGGGTTTTCAGTCATGCTTCTTTTCCTTGCGTGAACTTAATGGGAGGGAAACATTTAAAATTTCAAAAAACAAAACAAAACTCCTGCCTTCAGAAAGAAGAAAAGAAAAACAGAAGAAATCAGAAGCAATTACTTTAAATCTTTGGCTGACTTCAATTTTTGAGAGCTTGTTCATCAAAGCTTCATTACAGAAGGAATTTTTTTTTTCTTGGCAGAATTAACAAATATGGAAAAGGTTTATAATGGGAACTGTAAATAAACCTGCAAATTATGAGACACTCAGATTATTCAGCAGCACAGCTACATTTTAATTTACCCTAAGCAAGCATATTTATGGTTTTACATTGACCTGATTCATGATAATAGTATAATAATATAGATGTGTGCTTTTGCACAAGAATAAGTTATAAATCATGGTAGGCCCAAAGCTTTGGTTTCAAAAAGCCACAAACTTAGAATGCATTTTAAGGGAAGTATAGAAGCAGAACCACATCCAATTATATTCCCATGCTGGGGGCCTGATCTACTTCCATTGAAATCAGTGGGACTACACCAAGAGGTAGAATAGGCTCTTTCTGTGGGATGGACTTCCAGTGACTTCTGTACTATAGATTATAGAAAGATACCAGACCCCAGAAGTATTGCTTAAACAATGATATCCCTATGTCATATTTGGATACAATCAACGATTCTTAACAGAAAAATAAGATAGTCCAGAACATTACCCCCGGCTCTAGACTTGGTTGCTAACACTCTGGACTTGGATGTTAAACTGATATTTTTCTCTTCCCAATTTAGGGTTTTGAATATCTGACCTAAATGCATGAATAAACTCTACCTTTACAGGTGAGACTCCTCAGCAGCAATTACCCCTTCAGCTGAACAGAGTACACACTGCGTGTAAAAGCAAGTCTTCTAGAACCTGCCTCTTCTGAATCCCTCCCTGTAGTCCTAATTTGGTGAAATAATTTTCTGAAGCTTCCACCAGCTCTCAGACTCAAACTCACCCATTCTCTGTCTCTTGCAAATCTTCCCTCAGAAGCTCTATATAGCAGGGCCAAGGGTACCATTGGTAAGTATTGGTGGGACACAGTCCAATAAAGTCAGTTCCCTCCTTGGGGATCAGCTCAAGTGTCTATTTATTTATAGTGTCCCACTATACTGTCTATCTTAATTATGTATACAGTTCCACTTGTATTTACAGGTTCTTCTGGGCAGGCACAATCCCCCCTGGCCAGTCCAAACCCCTCCGGATTGGGCACACCCTCCCAACTCCTGGGTTTGTTTGGAGACTTAGCTCAATCCAGCTCCTGCCTTCCTTAAACCTTCAGTCTCTCAGTTCAGCAGTGGGTGTTTTTAGATGAGATGCTATACTACCGCACATAGCCACCCAGGAGTCACGGAGCCCACCACCCATCTGAAGATGGAGCGGGGGAATGCATTCTCCTGTGAGCCAGGGAGCACCCACTGATGGCCACACATGGAGCACTGCCAGGAAATCCATAGTGCTCTGTGTGGGGCAAGCCAAATAGCTCTGTGGCAATGGGCCACAATAGAACCTCTGACCATATCAACTGGGGTGGCCAGCCATACCAGCCAACTGGTCGGCCACTCATAGGCACTGTTGGCGGGGGACACAGTCATTCACAAGAACTGTTCAGGAGTGCTGGGGAGCCTGAGTTCCCCAGCGTTCACACCAGGAACATTTCAGTTGCAAAGGCCGGTCCAGCATGCTTCCACCACCCTGATGGTCCATGTCAGAGGGAGTGCATGGTGGCTTGCCTCCACTATCAGGGTAGCCACTCTGGGAGCCACCTGTTTGAATCCCATTCCATGCACTCCACCTGAGTTGGTGCTCTGTGGCAGTGCCACTCAGTAGTCAATCAACTTGCTCATTTAAAAACACCCACTCTCTCTATCTCTCAAGCAACTCTCCTGCAACTAAGCCCCACTCGGGCTTTGGCTGGCCTAGCCACACCTAAGCCCAGGTGTGAGGCATCCAGGCATAATTCACTCTCTCACCTCAGCACCTGGGCCTCAAGTACCACCTTCCACTCTGCTGGTGGTAGCTCCCTTAAAGGGCAAGAGGCATTGCAGGCATTCTGTCCTGACACACTCTATTTTCTGCCTGAGCTGGACCTTTGATTTTTTAATTAAGAGGCTTTATTCACCAGGCCATACAATGTCTGTGTAATATTGTTTAATTTGTTTCATCCACTGCTGCAGACACAGGGTGCAATCCAGAACTCCCACACACAGCAAAGACCCTGCACACAGAGCGTGATTTCAGACATGACAGGGCACCTATTGGCCCTGTCATGGAATCACCTTTCTGATTCCCGGCCAGAATCAGAACGGCCCTTCAACAGACGAGCCGGCTGATTCCGGCGGGGAATCTGGGGAGGGGATGGGGCTGCGCGGCGAAACGTGTGGCCGCACAGTCCTGCCCCCCAGCAGCCCGCCCTCCTGGAGACGGACGGGCGCAGTGGCCAATGCGGCCGCTGCGCCCGATTCTGTCCTGGGGTCTGAGCCACGACCCAATAAATTAAAATTTATTGGGACAACAAAAAAAAACACCACCACCTTGTCCTGCAACACCAAATAATGAAAACTCCTTACAAGATATATGCCATAAATTTATCCAACTCCATTTTGAAGCTATTCAGATTCTTTCCTCCCACAACTGCCCCTGGAAGCGTATTCCAGTAGTTCACTGCTCTAATGGTTAAAAACTTTCTTTTATCTTCTAGCCTACACTTATTGATAACCAGCTACTATCCATTAGTTCTTGTACCCACGCTCCCCTTTAATATGAACAAATCTTCCCCTTCTATTGCGTTAACTCCCCATATATATTTATACAATGTAATCATATCTCTCGACAGCCTTCTTTTTGATAGGCTAAATAAGTCAAGCTCCTTTAGCCTCATCTCAAAGGGTAAGTCCTCCATCCCTCTGATCATCCTGGTAGCCCTACGTTGCACTTGTTCCAGTTTAAGTTCATCCTTCTTAAACATGGGTGACCAGAACTAAACACAGTATTCCAGATGCAGTCTTGCCAGAGCCCTATACAGAGGCAACAATACCACCCTATCCCTGATGGCAATACCACGCCTAATACATCCCAGGATAGCTGTTGCCTTTTTTACAACTGCATCACATTGACGGCTCACCATTTTATGATCAATTATAACCCCTAAGTCCCTTTCCTCCTCTGTTGTTTCCAACTGATGAATTTCTAGCTGGTAACTAAAAATTTTATTATTAAATCCCAAATGCATAACTTTGCACTTGACACTATTAAATGTCATCCCATTCCTAACACTCCAATCCATGAGGCCATCCAGTTCATCCTGTATAATTTTCCGAGTCTCCTCTGCATTGGCAATTCTCCCAACTTGGTATCATCAGCAAACTTCATTAGAACACACTTACTTCCCTCACCAAGATCCGTTATAAATATATTAAACAAGATGGGTTCCAAAACAGATACCTGAGGAACTTCAATAGCTTCATACTATTCCTGTATGGGGAGGGAGGTGGAAAAGGGCTCATTTAATGTGGACAAAGGAAAGTATTTGATTTAACTTTGGAATTTGATAAAGCTTGTTCTTGTTCAATTTGATAAAGATTGAACTTCAGCAAAGATGGCTATGTAATGGCCTTTAATGGTGTTTGTTTTAACTCTGGCATTTGAAGGTGCCTATTTGCATCTCTACATTTTGGGTGTTAACAAACTAAACTAGGCCTGAAACAAGAAATCTCAGCGAGTGCTGCTTCCATTTGCCAAAATTTGCACAACACGGAAACTTACCTGCCTTCTAACTGCTTTCACCATTTTCTGTTATTTTTCTCAAGTTGAGTGGGGATGCCATGGGTTAGTCCCAAGCCCGGTGTGTGCCCTGCCTGCATGCATCACATGGGGTTGTGGAGATGAAAACATGCTGGCTAAGCACTGGAGAAGAGCTGGAAATTACCATAAAAGTGCTGTAAAATATATTTTATGCCATAAAACTCTTGTAAAATTCCCGGAAAGTGACAAAAAAGTCCCAGAAATTGATGGGTGACAAAAAGTCCTGGAAAGTGAGAAAAAGTAATGAAAAAAGTGGCAGAAGCAACTGTCTGGGTCTCATATATCTGAAAAACCGTCTGTCCTACCATGTTGCATTGCACCCCCTACAGTCAGCCGGGAGCGCTCTCTTGTGGGTTCCATCTGTTACTCTTCTCTGTGGGATGGGGGTGTGCAGGAGGGCATTCTCAGTTACTATCCCGGTTTTGTGGCACTCCCTTCCACAGGAGGTTCACTTGAGTATGAACCCACAGCATCTTCTGGAGGCTGTGTAAAACCTTTTTATCTGAAAAATCATTTGATGGGCAGGGATTGGGGTTGGCTGGGTAAGGTTGTGGGGAAGGATGGGTGATCTGAGGTGAGGGTGGGTGTTTTACTGTATATATTTTATCATTTTATGTATTGTGAGTTGCCCTGAGTCTCCATGGAAAGGGCAGCATGTAAATTTAAATAAAATAAATAAATATACGAGAAACCGATGAAGTACCAACAGACACTTACAAGCACTCTTGAAAGGTAGGTATTTTCCTTCAGAATGGAAACACTTACTCTCATCTTAGCCCTAAATCAGTCATTAGCCCCCACTAGGTGGGTGTTCATCTGCCCATTTATTTGGTGTTTGCCCGTAGTGGACACAGGGCCGCCATCTTCCAGACACACAGCCCTCACTCACAATAGGGTCTCAGGATATACAGAGCTTTCTGTTCGGGTGAATTCAGGCTAATGCGCACCCTGGTGTCTGTGTTTTGTCAATTTGGTTACATGTATAGGTCCAACCAGCGCCATAGATTAACAGGCGAAGAGCCTAGAGTGTTCTGAGGAGCAATCAGTTCCTGGCCCTCTCTCTGCTTTCACTCTCACTTGCACCTTAAAAGGTCAACATGTACCAAAATTCAGACATGGGTTATCCCATCTCCTGGTTTGCAGCACGTGCCCAACACTTGCTCTTCAGAACCCGTTGCCTTCTCCAGAGCAATTTCCACATTTAATGGTAAGTTAATGCACCTGGGGGTGGAGAAGACTGCATTCACACAGTTGCATGATGAAGGGTTTTGTTTATTGCTATGTAATTATGTGATTTTTTTTCTTTACTGTGTTTACAGGTGGCCTGAGGAGCAACAGGATACTCCCCAGGACACAGAGGGGGTGGGGGAGAGGAAAGGAACCATGACAGGTGGTGATCGTAAAAGGAGAACAGCATGCCTCAGAGATCCTGCCAGAGCAACTGCCCAGCAGCAGCCTAGGCCAGGTGCTCATTCCCACTTCCCTTTGGGCTGGAAGGGCAGTTGTTAGAACTGGAGGAAAGGGCAGGTGGGGTGGGGAAAGGTACTATGGTGGGCTGGCAGTCTAGTGGCAGAGGGAAAGGCACCATGGAAGGCTGGTGGGCAGCGGGTGGGGTGGGGTGGTGGGAAAGGTACCATGGCGGACTTCTGTTAGGACAGCCAGGACATGGGAAGCTTGCAGGAACGAGGTACGGCTGGTGAGTCCTGCAGGAGCAGAGTGAGTGGGAGCAATACCTTGAAGTCTGTAGCAAAGCAAGGGTCAAGCCAGGAAAATCAGTCCAGGATGATAGCATCGTGCAGGGTGAAGCAAGCTGAAGATTAGGATAAAGCAGGAGTCAAGTCACGTGATTGGCATAAGAGGATTGTGTTGTTTAGGGGGTGAAGCTAGCCGAGGTCTGGGACAAAGCAGGAATCAAGGCAGGAGATCTTGTCCAAAGGAATGAGGGTCAGTAGGGGCAGGTGCTGGGTCAGGATGCAGACAGGAGGAGAACTGGGTTGGGAAGAGTGAGACAAGGAGAGGAAGCATTGGAGCAGAGGAGAAGAGTGTAGAGCCCCTGTGAGATTTAAGCTGCTCTGCGGGATAATAATAATCTTTATTTTTATATCACGGCCCCCTGCCATGGCACTTGGAACAATTTACATACAACAATTTAACACAACTTTTAATCCTTACAACAATCCTGTAAAGCAGGTTAGGCTGAGAGAATAATATGACTGGCCCAAGTTTGCACAGTGAGTTTCTGGAGACTCAGGCAAGACTAGAACCAGGGTTCCCCTCCCCCTACTGCCCAGTCCAAGTACTGCACACTTAGCCTTTACACCACACTGGTTCTCAACCAGGGTCTTGTAGGCAGCTGTGAGCTACAGTCTTCTGATCAGAGGGTGAGTAGTCCTAGAGCTATAGGAGGCTCAGCTGAGCTGAGTTGCTGCTAATAATGCCACACAGCTAGTGCAGAGAAGGAAGTTACAGTCTCAAAAGCAGTGTGACCCTGACAGTATCCCCTCCCTCATGGGTGACCATTTGGGGTCGCTGGACTGGGTCAGCTATAGGGATGGGCGAACAGATCGCGGTTCGGGTTCGGCCGTTCGGTTCGGCTGCGTTCGGTTCGTCAGTTCGGCTAGCTCACCAAGTTTGGGTTCGGCTGTTAGGTTCGGTCGTCCGAACAGGCCGTTTGGTTAGGCAGTTTGGCTGTTCGGTTCGGCCGTTTGGGAAATGTTGTTATGGGTGTTTTTTTGTTTTTTATATGGTTTTTTGTTTTATTATTGGGTTTTATATGGTTTTCTTTTGTTTTTTATTTGGTTTTTTTGTTTTTATATGGGTTTTTTTATGTATTTATTTTATCTAATATTATATCTATCTATCTACACTAAATCTAACTGCTATTAACTATTCTAAATGCTATGAACTAAATAGATTATCTAATAAGTACACAGACCTACTCCTACAAACACAAAAACTAAATCACTAACGCTATCTCTATCACTAAGCTAACTCCTACAACTCTCTACTATCTCCTCTCTCTCTCTCTCTCTATCTTTCCCCCCTATCCCATATCCATATCCAAATATATATATGGATATATATCCCATATATATGGGCTGTATACAGCCCATATATATGGGATGGGGGGGAAATCACAAACAGAAGAGGAGTCTGTAGTGAAATACATACATTACATACTCAATGAGTCTATACAGTGCATAACACAAGGTTTCAGTTCATGGTTTAAGTTTCATTTCACTACAAAACTGAAATGAAACTTAAAGCAATCTAAAAATCCTACTCAACGCCTGCTGTTCAGGAACAGTGACTAGCTCAGAAGGTGTTGGGAAGAGGGGAGGCAGATAATTAGTTTCGTTTCTTGCAAACCTCTCCACCCCTGGTGCCTGGAAGTCTGCTCCTCAGTGACTGACACCTCCCTGTCATGTTTGACCTTCCAGTGAACTTTTTTGCCACCCGAACTCATCTGAACGCGATCCGAACTGACCAAACTGTTCGTCCATTTTGCCGTTTGGTGTTCGGTTTGTTCGGTATGTTTGCGTTCGGGTTCATGTTCGAGTTCGGTCATCCAAACAGGACGAGTTCGGGCCGAACTCCGAACTGCCGAACCGCGTTTGCCCATCCCTAGTCAGGTAGGGTGGGCACAATGGAAGGCATGGACAAGGTCTTGGGCATAAACATTGGTGACTGGTTCTCACGAGCATTCCTCTGGCCCATAGCCTTCCCAGCTGACCAGGTAGTACAAGCATCTCCTCAGTATCTTGGAGTCCAGGAACTCATGGACTATTTACCCATCATGGCTGTGAACAGGACTGGCGTAGGGGTGGGCGCAGGCTGTGGATCTGGAAAGGGACTGGCGATGTAGGCTTTAGGAAGGAGACATGAAATACTGGAGATATTTTCATTGATGCAAGCAGATGGAGGCAAAGAATGACCAGGTTGTTTGTTGAGGGTATAGGGGCCAAAATACTTGTGGTCCAGTTTTGTTGTGGTTCGGGTGAATCAGAGGGGATGAACAGTGAACCAAACCTCGACACACACCTTAAGGTCAGGAGTAGGCTGCCTCTTTCAGTTTGCCTGATGTTTGTATGGAGCCTTGACAGCATTGGGATGCTCCCAAAGCTCACTTTGGATCTGATGCAGATGATGGAGCAAGTCAGAAGTGACAGGAATTTGTAGTGTGGGGTCAGAGATACTGGGGGTGGTATCCATAGTTGCTTAGTTGGCATAGTTTGGGCTGAGAAGGGTGGAAGAACAGGTGGCATTGTTACAGGGAAATTTGGCAAGTGGGAGCAGGTTGATCCAATTGTTTTGGTGAAATTAAGGAAATAGGCAGCAAAGGTACTGTTCTAGAGTCTGATTGATTTGCTCTGTTTTTCCATGTGTCTTAGGGTGGTAAGCGCTGGAGGTTAGGAGTTCACCACGTGATTGAAGTTTTGAACTGAGCTCACCAGAAGTGAGATACAAACTGCAGAATCTGATCAGATATAATGTTGAATTGCAGACTGTGGAGGTGGAAAACGTGCTTCTGGAACAGGGAGGCTGTCTCTTGGGCAGTGGGGAGCAGTGTATGAAATGGCCCATTTTGGTAAGTAAAGCTACTACTACATGGATGGTGGTATGGTGTCATGAGGGGGACAAGTCAGTGATGAAGTTCATGAAAATGGTAAACCATGGCCAGGCAGGTGTGGGTAGTGGGTGTAGCAGACCTAAGGATTTGACTCAGGGGGATCATTGTTCAGGCACAGGTGTCACAGGATTGGATATACTGATGTACCTGAACTTCCATTCCGGGCCACCAGAAGGCGTGGGAGATCAAGATCAAAGTCTTGCAGAGCCCAAAGTCACAATGCTGGGTGCAAAAGGCCATCTTGTATTCATCCCCTTTCCAGATCCACACCAAATTGTAGGGGCCCCATAGGTCTATTTTGGAAAAGATTGTTGCTGAATGGACTCTCTCCAACAGCTTGTTAATCAAGGGAAGGGAATATCTATTCCAAACACTGATTTATTCAAGGCCCGATAATCTATACAGGGGTGTAGGGAGCCATCCTTCTTGGGGACAAAGAAATGGGTGTTACTGCAAGGGAAACAGATGGACAAACCCCTTTGCCAGATTTTCTTTAGGGGTGTGCATGTCGTTTTTGTTATTACAATAACGATAATGAAAATTGTCATTTTTGTTATCATTATTGCAATAATAAAAACAACAAATAACAACAAAAATAGAAATGGAAACAACATTTTGTTTTTGAAATAATGGGAAAACACTGAAAATGTATTTTTGGCTATAACATTTTTGATTCTTACTCAATTCTGATCAAACATGGGGGGATTGTACCCCCAATAGAGGGCACTGTGTGTACCAATTTTCAAAACGGTTGGATAAAGGGAACTGATTTTAGAAGCAATTGAACGTTGTGATTTTAAGAAAAGCGCCATACACATTCACGGCTACACCTTCTTTATCTTCCATCCAATTTGCATGAAACCTGGGAATATGAGTGCCCCCCACCACGCCTGCAGCAGCAGGCTACGTGGTGGGGGAACTTGTCCTGCTCCTGCAATGTTGCAGTGAGAGTGGGGATACAGGTGGTTGCAAGAAGGAGTTGGTGCAATTTACATGCCGGCGGGAAGAGCCCCGGGAGGTTGCCTGGCAACCGGGGGTTTCAGGGCTGAGCTTGTCTCACATCATGAGACTTTGCTGAGGGTAGGTCTGTTGCTTACTGTCTTGCTCTGCAGTTTGGTGAGCAAGACAGAGAAGCAAAGATCTTTTCCTCTTCTTTGCTCACAAGATTGTGATCTGAGAGCAGGAATGGAGCGTTGTTTTTAGTACTGGGGGGCTGGGTGAGGGAGCAGGAGAAAGGAGACCACCAGTGCAGCAGCTGAGATTCTGGCAGGGTGAGTGGAGAGTCTGTGCCCCCAATCATATCCCTACAGACACACTCAGAGGGTGAGCGGAGGGGCTGCATCCCTCTCCTATTTCCCAGGGCAGACCCCAACCATCCCACCCCCACGGGCACACACAGAGGGTGAGCGGAGGAGCTGCATCCCTCGCTCTTTCACAGGAGCAGATCCTGCTGCATTCATCTCTCTTTGGTTCCAGGAGCAGATCACTGAAAGGTGAGGGGAAGCTGTGCCCCATCTCATCTCCCACCCCACAGTAAAGTGTCTGGGGAGGCTCCTGAGGGGTTAGGTCACTCAGTGAAGTGGGGGGGGGGGGAAGCTGCGTCTCCACAATCATCTCCTATCACCTCACCAGGGTCACGCACGGAGTAGAGAGGCTGTAGCCCTCTCTCTTGTCTGGGGATCAGATCAACACGTCTCCCACTCCCCTATCAGGTCATTCACAGGGGGTGAGTAGTGTGGTTGCATCCCTCTCTCTCTTTTGGATCAACTCACCCGTTGGAGTGTGCGGGCCCCAGCGAAAGCTGTGTGGAGTGTATGGGCAAAGGGAGTAGGTGGCTGTGAGGGAGAGGTGCAGAACTTGGGAGGGGGCAATGTCCAAGGCTCGAAAAAAGAACCCTCAGAGAGGGAGTGGGTGAGGCAGCAGAGAGCAGGGATCTGCCAGGCACCCTACAGGTGGAGGGAGAGGGAGAGGCGACGTGGGGTCTAGTCCTGCTAGGGCAGGGTCTCAGGCAGCTAGGCGCTCCACTCATGGGAGTGGAGAGAGGGACATGGTCCTGCTCACGCTGAGCAGGGTCAGTGCAAGGAGAACTCTCCACTTCTATTGTCATTACAAGGAAAATTAGGCGGGTGTGAAGAAGTGATACAGAACCTGACCTCGGCAGTAGTGGGGTTAGTGGAGACTGGTGCTTCTAGGGGGGGTCGATGATCCCCACTCTGTGGACGTCTTGGCGCAGCACGAGGTTCAGAGTGGGGGGGGAAGCATGATTTATTGGAAAATCCTCAAGACGAAGAAGGAGAGGGCCAACATGGGTGCCTTAGTGGGGGTCAGGAAAGGGAACATGGAGTGAGGAGGAGAGTGTCTTCTTCTCATTACAGGGAAGATGCATCTGAGCCTAGAAGACCGAGAAGACAGAAAAAGGAAGCCGGAGCTGACCCGACACAGGAATTGGCCAACAGGGTTGCGGTGCTGGATAGGACCATCAAGGAGCTGGCAGCCAAATTACCGAAGCCCCAACTTAACTTTTCGGCACAGCAGGGAGGCAAAGCATCCAGATTGGGAGCAGGTGAGGCCATTTGCAGGTGCGGAGGTGGACAACAGTTACAGGCTACTGCCTGTGGGGTAGGGCATAGGATTGCCTGGAAGGGTAAGTGGGTGCCATGGCCAGGTCAGAGTCTCAGTGGGGTGATGGATGTCAGGTTAGGAAGGTGCAAGCAGAGCAATCAAGCACACAAGTATGGTCTGAAGGGAGCAGTTCTCAGCCTGGTATGTGTTGCAGCAACATGCATGTGAGGGAGCAAACAAGTGTTTGCTGTGGTAGTGTAGTTGGGACGGAGCAGCCCCCATATGGGGGTGGGTATGCTGGGGTGTCATCTCCAATTGGAGCTCACCTTCTTCATTCCACAAGGGAGAAGATTTGGAAGGGGGAATACGTGGATCTCTTCGCCTTGTTGTACAGCGATCCCATACTGGATCCCAATGATAGAGGAAAAGAAAGGCAAGGAACGTTTTAAACATCCTAAGGTGGACCGTAATTGGTCCAATTGGACAGTGGCGTACTCTATTTACTTGGGTGAGATGGTACAGGCATTCCTGGATCGAGCTGCAGAATTGATAAAGTACCAGGATATAATTAGGAGGGCTTTTGATACGGGTAGGCCTGGAGCATGGTTAGTCTATGACGAAGCCTTCAGACACCGGGCGGCTATCTCTCCGGGTTTGCGTTGGAATATCCACGCAAACGACTTGTGACTAGAAAGCATGAACAATGCCACCAGTGCTTCAAGGACTGATAGCGGTCATGTGCTAGTAAAAGGCAGTAGGGTGAGCAGTAATGAATCCACAATGGTAGACGGGCGTAGAGGGAATGCGGGTAGCGGTCCATGCTGGGATTACAATTGAGGGAAGTGTATGCGATCACCGTGTCACTTTCATCACACCTGCTTGCTCTGTGGTGCCACCCACCCACCCCACGCAACAACCAACTGCACGAAGCTTAGGATGTTTAATAAATTCAGGCAGGGCGGGCAGGTAACTAGGCCAGTAGGTGAGGGAAGGGCCCCAACCCCGGTCAGGTATGGGGTGTTACAGGAGGATCTTCAGGATTACCCGGACAAGGAAGCATTAATTTATGTTATTAAAGGATTCAGGGAGGGTTTTCACATACCTGCTGTAGGGGTTACCCCCTGCAGGGTTGCAGCGAATTTACAATCTGTAAGAGGTCTTGCGCATGTGGTTTACGCCAAGCTCAAGAAGGAGAAAGACGAAGGTAGAATAGCGGGCCCGTTTGACAATCCTCCCTTAGCCGACCTCCACATCTCTCCGCTGGGAGTGGTGCCAAAAAAGGTGCCGGGGGAATTCAGGCTTATTCACCATCTGTCCTATCCACGGGGGGCATTGGTGAATGATGCCATCCCTAGTGAGCTGTGCTCTGTACGTTATTATTATTATTATTATTATTATTAATAACAAACATTTATATAGCGCCAGCAGTGTACATGGAACTTTACAAATTAATAAAATACACACGGTCCCTGCCCATAGGGCTTACAATCTGAGAGACAGGAGCTGGGGGAGAGACATAGGAAGGGGAACAGAGGGAGAGACAAGGGGTCTAACATTCATGAAGATGCGAGGTCTCAAGTGCACGTACTTGGCTTGGTTACGATGAGAATGACAGCAGGCAGGTCCATGTTGCAAGGATAAGGGTAAACCGATCGTAGGTATAGGAATAGTGGCTCAGCAGGATAAAGAGTCAGACAGAGCAGAGCGAAAGAGGTGAGTTTTAAGGAGAGATTTGAAGGTATGAAGGGAGGGGGCAAGGCGGATGTGGACAGGGAGGGAGTTCCAGGCATGGGGGGCAGCAAGTGAGAAGGGACGAAGGTGCTTAGGGGAGCAGGGAAGGTATGGAAGGGTGAGAGAAAGGACCGAGGAGGAGCAAAGTGCACGGGCTGGAGTATGGAGGGCGATAAGTGCAGAGAAGTAGGGGGGAGTGAGGTTGTGAAGAACTTCACAACCTATGCTTCTTTTGATGCAGCGGTAGAGATGGTGAGGAAGTGCGGGGTGGGAGCCCAGCTGGCTAAGAGTGATATCAAGTTGGCTTTTAGCCTCCTGCCAGTACAGCTTAGCGACTTTCACCTGTTAGGTTTTAAATTCCTAGGGAAGTTTTACTTCGATAAGGCAATGCCGATGGGGTGTTCCATCTCATGTACAGCCTTTGAGAAGTTTAGTTCAGTGCTGGACTGGCTGGTCAGGAGGAGATCTGGGTTGTAACAAGATCTAAGACAGACCAAAGAGGGAGAGGGCAGGTAATTACATTGTATAGGGCAAACGTAGGGGACCCATGTTCCGTTGAAGCAATTGAAGAGTATCTGGAGATGCACAGAAGGGGGGAGGGTAGTTTGTTTGTGCATGAGGATGGTTCATTGGTTACATGATACCAGTTTTGTGCGGTATTGAGGAAATGCACAGTGAAGGAAGGTTTAAATGACAGGAGGTTTTGCTCCTATTCGTTCCAGATTGGAGCAGTCAGTGTTGCAGCAGCAGAAGGTATCCCCGAAGTAAAAATAAGGGATATTGGGCGGTGGAGATCAAGCGCTGTTAGGTCCTACATCAGGCCTCTCAAAGAATAAATGGAGTTAGAAAGTTATATGTTTGATGTTAACTTGTTATTTAAACTGTTGCAGGGTCATCTACCATGGACCAGAGTCGCTTGGTCTGGATCGTGGGGCACAGCTTTATTCACTGGGCAGCCAAAGCAGCAAGAAGGAAGCAGGGATCTCAGCTGGGAATCAGTGAAAAAGCAGAGATATTGTGGAGCGGAAAGTGGGAAATCCTTTGGCAGCAGCTGTTGCCCATGGTTCATACTGATCCATTACCACGGCACCCTGATGTTATTGTTATCCATTTAGGGGAAAGTAATCTGGAGTGGGTTAAAGGGTTAGAGTTAGTAAAATGGATGAAAGCAGATATTACACAGATTAAGAATAAATTCCCTGGGGTGTTAATAATTTGGACTAAGCTGATGGAAAGAAGGGTTTGGAAGTGGGCTAATAGGCCAGGAAAGTTAGATAGGGTTAGAAGGAAAGTCAACAAACAAATGGAAAAATGGCTCAGAGTGCAGGGTGATCAGGTCATTGCATATGAAGAAATTAGGTACTTTAAGCCTGACTTGTACTGGGTGGATGGGGTCCACCTATCTGACAAGGGTATGGAGATATACTTAAAAGGCTTAGCTGACATAATCAAGGCAGTAGTATAAGCAGAGGGAGGGGGAGACAAATCCGGCCTCGCGTAGTCTGGCGGTTTGTTGTGGTGTGGGTCCAGGTTGTAGTTGATTATGTGTTATGTAAGGGGTAAGGCAGTATGTAAGGCATCTCTTTAAGAGATGGGGAACTGAACCTTGGGCAAGGCTGAGTGTGGCCAGTTCAAGGTTCATTCCATGATGTGGGGGCAGTATGCCCAAAGGGATATGACAGCTAAGGGCACCGCTACACCAAAATTAGGTAAGGTTCCCTACAGAGGCCAAACCTCGCTTACCCACCTCAGCAGTTTATGCTGGGGGGAGGGGGGAGATGAGGGTAATGATTATTAGTTAAATTAAGGGGCTGGGATCCTGGGAACCCTCAGTCAGTCCAAGTTTATGTTTAAGATTAAATTAAATGACCCAGACTCCTGATGTTGTTAGGTACTCCTCCCTCTTCCAATTGACTGCATATAAATACGGTATTAAAGAGTGCGACCATTAAATTCCGAGGTGCGGCAACAATGTCCCGTCTTACGTTTAACCTTCCTGCCAGATTTCAGAAGGATTGGATAAAGTGTCCTGATGTTATAAGCCATTCACTTGCAAATGCATTTCTGACTAACATTTTTATATTCCATCCTGTTTACAAGACATTTGGTAGAACTGTATCACACGCCTTCCCTGTCATCTCTGCCAAATTACGGGACAATTTGATAAAGTGACCCAATTTTATAGGCAATTGAAGTTGTCCCCTTGAAGACCATTATTCAGATAAATAGCAGCACATGCAGTGCCAGTGAGAGGCAGGCACCTGGCATGGCAGGGGGAGGGAGGCTGTAGGAGGTAGGATGGGGAGCAACCCCAAAGTCTGACAGACACATCCACTGGCCAATTACTGTATGCTTCCAGCTTTACAGGTCCAATCAGTGGTGGCTTCAAGGTGGGCATAGGGGGCGGCCCTCAGGCGGGCATAGAAGGGACATAACTGGGACTTTGGGGATAGCATCCCAGCAATCAGGAGACATAGTTTACACATCCAGGCTGGCCAATTATCATCACAATCACATCCTGCAGCACTGTGACAGAGGACATAAGAGAATCT
>QEPC01000841.1:756301-774164 GCA_003113815.1 Sphenodon punctatus | reverse complement strand
AATAGTGAGCATGCAGAACCGAGTTGTGAGAATGTTTGGCGCTATCTCGAAGAACATTTTTTACAAGGTAAAGAGTAAGACTATGCACATAGCGTCTTTCCTCAATAAACGCAGCATTCACTGCACAGAAAAAGGTTAGTTCTGGGGTATATGAAAGGTCAGTTCCAGTCACAAAGTGCTGGCAGGTGTAAATGCAGGTATGCACCTCTGTGGGTGGGCAGGGATAGCAGGGGCTGGAATGCCTATAGAAGTGCTATCCCAGAAGAAAGAAACAGCTGGGGTGGCAGCTTCTTCCCATGGTTCACCGCAGCTATGTCATGACGGGGTGGGATACTGAGAAGGGGGGTTTGGTGGGCAGAGCGTGGTGGCGAAGAACGCCTGCCCATCTATTACGGTTGTCAGGCTAAACCTGTGAGTGTGTGTGAGGGGTGTGGGTGTGAGAGTGGGGGCTGCCCACAAGTACAAGAACAAGACGCAGGAGCTGCCGGTTTATTAGGGTCTACACGCTAAACATGTGACTGGGGGCTGCACGGACTGAACACTGACTATAGCAAGCTATGGTCTCATTTGTTTGTTTATTTATTATATAGATTTTTACCCTGTACGCTCAGGGCGGCTAACAATAAGTGATTACAAAAATATAGGATATAAAATAGAAAATACAAATACAATAAAAGAGATAATTTAAATAAACAACATTAAAAATCCATATGGCGGGTGCTAAAAATACAACACAAACCCTACCTCCCTAACCCACATCCCTCCACCCCTTACCCATCTCCCTCACCAGAAGCCTGACAGAAGAGCCAGGTTTTACATTTTCATCAAAAGGAAAAGCCACACAGATCTCCACTGGGAAGGAGTTCCACAACCTTGGTGCGGCCACCAAGAATGCCCTCTCCGTAGTTGCCCCTCGAGATACTCGGTGGACTTACACTCTTTAATTCATGATGCCCTCTCTTCCTTGCCCTATACCTGGGAAAGCCTCCCTAGTTTAATGTGCCTAAGCCACCTTGTTTACCTCTAAATCTCTTTGCAGAACATCCTTCCTTTGCTCAGCCTTCTACTGCTCACTGTCATCTCACACTCCCTTGCCTTGAAAAACAAGCCTGGAATGTGAACCAAACTTTACTAATGTAAATTTTCAAGGATTTTGATACCTACTCTCTCTCACCTTTGTCTGTAAATTACTGAGCTTAGACTGTAAAATCCTTGGAGCAAGAACTATGTCTTCCTATATTTTCCAGAACAATTACATGAAGGTTTATGTCATTGTCAAAATAAATCATTAAAATATTTTGCAACCAACTGAAATGTTTCATCTTTGTTGCTTGCATTAACAAACTCTAAATGAGATGTCTGAAATTTCAAAGTTCTAGTATCAGATCTTTTCATAACTACAATGCCCAAAGGAATTCTAAACAGAAAATGCTTTATTCAGCAATCCTTTTCAAACCATTTAATATGCTAGTACATCATGACTCCTGGGAAAACTTTCACTATCAGTACTTCTTTAAATAAAAGCAATAAAGGCCAAGTTGGGGGAGAGAAAGAAAGAAAGATAGAAAGAAAGAGCTGACTAGAGAATCATAAACACCACTTAAAACATCTTCATTCTACATCACAGGAAAATTAACCCAAAGGCGTACATTAAGAACATAAGAAGTGCCATACTGGGTCAGACCAATGGTCCATCGAGCCCAGCATCCTGCCTCCGACAGTGGCCAGTCACGGGGGCCTGGGAGAAGCACCCAACAGGTCAGCATGCTATCCATTCCCTGTGGGTCATCTCCAGGCTCCCAACAGTAAAGGGTTTTGTTCCCCAATCCTATCTGGCTAATAGCTGCTAATGGAACTATCTTCCAGAAACTTGACCAAACCTCTTTTAAACTCAGCTATACTGCTGGCCTTGCCCACTTCCCCTGGCAGTAAATTCTACAACCTAATTGTACGCTGGGTGAAAAAATTATTTCTTTTGTCTGTTTTTGCTCTGCCAGCTGTGAGTTTCATGGAGTGTCCCCTAGTTTTAGTACTAGTTGAGAGAGTAAATAACCATTCCCTGTTTATGTTCCACACCACTCATGATTTTATAGACCTCTATCATATCTCCTCTCAGCCGTCTCTTTTCCAAGCTGAAGAGCTCCAACCTATCAAGCCTCTCCTCATATGGGTGTTGTTCCATACCCTGGATCATTTTTGCTGCCCTTCTCTGTACCTTTTCTAGTTTTGCTAGGTCTTTTTTGAGATGGGGCGACCAGAACTGCACACAATATTCAAGATGCGGTTGCACCATTGATTTGTGACATCCTCAGTTTTATTCTCTATTCCTTTGCAAATAATTCCTAACATTCTATTTGCTTTTTTGACTGCTGTGGCACACTGGGCTGAGGATTTCAGTGTATTATCCACAATCACTCCCAGATCCTTTTCCTGAGTGGTAACTCCTAGCTTAGTACCCAGCATTGTGTACTCATAATTTGGATTATTTTTCCCAATGTGGATCACTTTGCACTACATTAACGTACAGGGGTTTCTAATAGAGCGAATTTTCTACCAATATCTAATTAACAATTAGTCAATATACTAATGGGGCAGTAGAGCCTGTAACCAACCAGCATGAGGTAGAGGGTGTTATCACATGAAGTGCGCCCCCCCCCCCGGTCTCCCCTTTGCCCTGGATTTACTCACCTCTGTGAAGGGCGGTCACCAGATGTTTGCCCCAGTTTGGGCTGGGACAGCTCCACACAGATGTCATCCCCAGAACAGCTGAGCATGCCATGCGGGGTAACCTGGCCCGAACAGGGACAACATGCTGTCCTGGGACTGCCTCCCATCTGATGTGGGAGGACACATTCACCACCATAGTCTCGTTAGTGCAGCCTAGAGTGGTTGCAGGAGCAACTGCAACTCTGTGGTGGAGTGGGCGGGGGCAGTGTGCAGCCAAGAGGAAACACCAGTCCATCTTCTGGATTCCTCACAGAGCCCGTATGAGGTGGCTGCCAGGGGCAGGGAGTCCATAGAGCACCTCCAGGGTCCAGGTGGCTCCCAACCCATGTGTTAACACTCATAGTTGTGAACATTTCCTAAACCAAATGAAATGGAGATTCTATCCCAAGGGAACTGTAGAATAAGAGAGTTGGCTTTTGTTGTTTAAGTCAAATGCCCCAGAATTTTCTTTTGATAATCCAGTGTCAGTGACCTGAATTTACTCTTCCAAAAAGATGTTGCTAAACTGAAGATGAAAGTAGCAAAGGTAGGTGGGAAGACAGAGGGGAGGGAAGAGGGAGAGAGAGAGAGAGGCTCATGATTTCTTCTACCAGTTAGTCTCTAAGGTGCTATCCTGTTTCTTCTTCTGCCTGACCCCAGACTAACAGGGCTATTACTTTGGAACTAATAACTTGTAAAGTTGCCTTGGATTATCTGGGGTGATTTTCCAAGAGACCACCATTGGGATACAACTTACTATGTTATTATAACAGCTCTGATGATGCAGAGCACCTGGTGGAAACCCCCACCTGGTTATCATATTCTTTCCATGACTTTTTAAGTTACATTTTCCTGACACTGGAAAGCACCCTTAGTCAAAAGAACACAGACTAAAAAGTGATTCCTCACAAATCATGTCATGGCAGATATGTGTACAGCCCAAGAAGCACATAACACAAGTACATGATCATGTAAAGAATTTAAGGACTAAAAATAATAGAATGAATTACAGATGATCTAAAAAAGCACAAATTGGATTCTGCTCCCAAAGACCAATGCCTATAGTAGAATAAAAAAGGTTCTTTTGCCAGTATTTTGTTAAGCTACCAGTTGCCTCTGAATATAAAGACTTATTTTCTAGGATGTTAGTTAAGCTGGTCATCTGGTAAAAAAGATTAAAAATTTGGCAGTAAACTATGGCCAGAGACAGGGCAGTGACACTGAACATGATTTTTTTCCCTTTGAAGTGGAAGTTAGGGAATAGAAAGCCTACATTTTGCATTTCCAGTGTGGGTGTTGAATAACTGAAATATACCAACGTTTTGTTGCTATCTTAATACATGAATTTCCTGTTCTGTTATTTAGATCTGGACATGCCTGTCCCTTACTGTGAGTGATAGGGGTGGGAATTCCGGTTCTCCCGGAAACCGATATTGCTGGTATTTGGGTGTATCAGATTAATCCAATAAATCAGATATTTATTATTTACCTGTACCGGCATACCGGATCTTTAACACTGGGCGCTTTACCAGTTTTTTTACATTGCAGCCATTGAGATAAACGGCTGCAATGTAAAAAACCCGGTAAAACGCCCAATGTTAAAGATCCGGTCTGTCGATACTGGTAAATCCGGTACCGGGGAGATCTGATACCAGTAAATTGGGTATCCGGTATTCTCCCCGGTGTCCCACCCCTAGCGAGTGAATTGCTTTATATAGTGGAGCAATGGTAACATATCGTTCTTGTGCTGGGGAGGGTGCTGGGAGTGGGCAGGGGATTGAACCTGTGGGCAGAGACTTCCCACACTGCATAGGGTGATCATGGGAAAGGGAGGCCTGGGAGGAGCATGGGTGTTCCTGTTCCCCACCTAACACCTGGTCGATGGGAGGAGGCTTTGGTGGCGTGTGGGCAGGGCCGGCTGCAGGATTTGTGAGGCCATGTGCGAAGTCTTGATGTGGGGCCTAATTTGCATAATTAGGCCTCACCCAATTATGCAAATGTGTACATTTACTTAAAATTTACTCCCTCTGGAGAGGAAGGCTTTCCATTCTCCATCCCTCCGAGCAGTCATGGAGAAATATGGCCTCCCCATGCTTCTCCCCCCCCCCTCGGTTTGGCACCCCATGGCTGCCTTACCTGGTGCTCAGCCCAGTGGCCATAGACAAGCATGGCCTCCCAATGCTCCCCGCCCTCCAGCCAGGAGTGCAGGGGCAGCCGGGCGGGCAATGAGGCAGGCACAGAGAGACTGACTGCGTCTACTGCCTTAGTGGGGAAGGGTAGGTGAGCTTAGCCAATCTGGCTTTCAGGGCCTGTTGCTTCTTGCTGCCGGTGCTGCCTGTGCCTTGGGCATGCACGCGGTGCGACCGGTCCAGAAGTACTGCTATCAAACACACAAGACACCCAAAATGCAGCCAGCTGTGCATTATACCATGAAAAGAGACATATATAACCAGTTCAGTTGTGCCCCCACAAGCAATTCACGCTGCCCCCACCCCATAACCAGTTCATTTGTGCCCCCACCCCCCATATAATCAATTCATGCTGCCCCTCACCCAAAACCATTTAATTTGCACCCCCAGGGCAATGTGAATTAATTATATGCGGGACGTAAATGAACTGGTTATGGGGTGTGGGTTTAAAGACAGTATTCCTGTTAGCAATAACTTCATTAAGAAGAGTTAGTGAAATAGCAGTCATAATAATCTCAGAACTATATTTCCAGATTTTCCAAAATAGAATAGCTATTGCTTTACATCCTAAATTCCTACCTACAATAGCATAAATAAAACAGTTGTGAGAATGTGGTCTTTTTTACACAGGCCTCTCCCACCCATAAACATGCAGATTTTTGCATGTTCATGGGTGGGGGAGCCCTGTGTGAACGATGTGGAGCACGTGCCCATGGTGAGTGTGTGTGTGTGTGTGCGTGCACCTAACACGCATCCCCACTCACCCCCCACTCGTCCCCGCACATGGAGCAACCAGGAAAAATGGAGGTTACTCCGTGGGTGTGGATGAGTGGGGGGGTGAGTGGGGATGCGTGTGTGGCCGTGTGCATGTCCTGCCCATGCACTGGCACGCCCATGGACTCCCCCACCCAGAGGAGCCATGTAAAAATGGCCTGTGAGGAGCCACTCGAAGAACAGAAGGTTGCTGCCTTGTGAACAAGGTTCTTCGAAATGGCTCCGAAAATTCTCACAACGCCCACCCTTCCAGTCCGGCATGAAATTTTCTTATATTCCTAGAAAGGGTTGGAAAAACTGTCATTCTGAGGGTGTGTGTGTGTGCTTTTTATACTAGAGGAGCTTGAGACAATCACGTGGTCTATTATTTCAATAGGGTGAGCATACAGAACCCAGTTGTAAGAATGTTGGGAGCTATCTCAAAGAACCTTCTTTACAAGGTCACAATCTTCTGATCACTCACATGGGGAGGAGTTGTTTGTAAACAAACAGCTTTATCTCCCAGTCGGATTGGTGTCCTGGTGTCCCAGTGCTGCAGCTGCTACTGCAACGCTACTAGGATGGAGGAAGAGGCAGGTGGGGGATGGGGACCTGAGTCAGGGAGGGGAGGCAGAAGAACCTATTGGGGGAGAAGCTGGCTGCAGCCTGCCTCCCACCCAGGCAAGCGCGGGCCTCCAGCTGGCCGCGGGGCCATGTGCAGCTGCACATGTGGCACATGCCTGGAGCCGGCCCTACATGTGTGTATATGATACACTAGATGCAAACACATGGAAATTCAAGCCCAGCATCTTTACCAGGTGAGTAAAAAGGCAAGCTCTTAGGATCTCTTCCTAAGGCAGTAAAAGCCTTTCTCAGCTGGAATTTGCTCTTGGGCCTCCAGTTTCTGCTTCCGCTTAATTTTGTGCAGGTGGCTCAAACCTATTTCTTCTTGGAAACATAGTATTTTTGGTTGGTTCTCTTCCAGAATTCCCTACCATTGTGATGAAGTGCAAAGTAAAGTTAAGTGATAGTAAGAAATAGTTCATGGAGGTTATCGTGTGTTTTTCCCCCCGTAACATTTCTAAAAGTTAAAATAAAAGTGTTTATAAAGAAAGTTGTATATTTGGCTCCTTTTTTTAGTTTATTTTATATAAAAACCTTTATTGCTTAGCCAATTTGGCTATTGCAAATACCGTACAACATAAAAAACATAAAACCACCATACAAAAATATATAAATTTTATAAAATAAATATAAAATAGATATAACAACATGCCTGAATAAATATTTCCCCTTCTGATCACTCCCAGGATACTAACTGGAAATTTACAATTGATACCAAAATATATATTAACTTATTCTATGCTAGCTTTCAGTTTCAGTTTCAAAGTGTAGACTAGCCACAAGAAATGGACCGCTTTCCCCATGACCACTGTAGAGCGATTGCCCAGCAAAAACCCTACATAGAACTCCGGGGCTCTTCCCGGGTAGGGGGCAATCAAGGGAAAGATATACCTCTTACATGCCTCCGTATAAAACAAACAATCCAGCAGAACATTCCCCAACTACCTCTGAGTGGGAGCCGGTTGCCCCTGAGGTGATAGTGGAATTAATTGATGGTTTAAAGGGGGGTAAGGCCCCTGGGCCAGATTTTGTCCCAGACGAATTGTTGAAAGTTGGGACAGGTTGGTGGGCCCCAGTTTTGGTGGCCTTATTCACGGGGATTAATGCCTCCGGAAATATCCCACTGGATTGGGCTCAGGCTATAGTAGTCCCAATATTTAAGAAGGGTAATCCTGCAGACCCTAAAAATTATAGGCCTATCAGTCTGCTCAGCATAGTTAGTAAACTTTATGCAAAATATCGGTTACTGAAACTCAAAGGATGGTTGAAAGCGAATGATATTTTTAAAAAGGAGCAGATTGACTTTAGGGAAGGAAGATCAACAGGTGATCATTGCTTCTTACTTTCACATCTGATCCAGAAGTATGCAGGTTCACAAGAGGCACTTTACGCTGCATTTATCGATCTTAGGGTAGCGTTTGATTTGGTCCCCAGAGAGCGTCTGTGGCAAAAACTGGCCACGTTAAAACACTGATAGAAGATTACTATCCCTGGTGGAGCTCTGTCTGATAGAATTAAAACTGAGGGGGGAGTCAAACAGGGTTGCATTTTGGCCCCTACTTTGTTTAATATCTACCTGAATGATGTGGTGGCAGAGTTTTCTGCAAAGTCCTTTCATGCCCCCCAGTTAGGTGATNTGGGTTGGGAGGAAGTACAGAGTGGTACCTTACTCGAGCTAGATGGTCATCTGAACTGGAACGGGCCTTCTCAAGTTTCACCCAGGAAGAGCAGGTTATTGCTCTTTCTGAAGTGATAACCACGGCGGGCCCAAAGGCAGTTGAGGCCTTTGAATTACTCTGTCAGTCCTTGCTGCCTTTGTTGACTTGTAGGAAGCAAGTTCCTACGGGTCAAATTTTCAGCCCTAATTGGTTTGATGGGGAATGCAGGGGGGCTAGAAGAAGGTTAAGAAGGATAGTGCAAGCATGGCAAACAAATGCGACTAGTGTAAATAAGAAGAGGGTGATGATAGAGAGGAGAAGATATAGATATATACTTAGAGTTAAGAAAAAGACATTTGTCTCTATGCAATGGGCCCAATTACAGCAAGCAGCAAGGACAAAGGATTCCAGCAGATTTTGGGCCTTGATTGCACGATATAATTCCAGGGGCAACCAGGTAGGGGAATTAAAGGTATCCCCGGAGGCTTGGCAGATGCATTTTGAAGCATTGTTTGCTAAACCGACGGGCTTGGGAACTACCTTGGTAATGAAACCACTTAATCAGTTCCAGGAATAGCCCCCGGTTACCGTCCAGGAGGTGGTGGAGCTTATTGTGTCACTGAAAAGGGGAAAGGCGCCAGGCATGGACTATATAACCCCTGAGCTACTAAAATGTCAGGCAGAGTGGTGGGCTGAGCAGTTAGCCCCAAAGGTAGCCTCACATAGAGCGTGTTACAGTAGTCAAGCCTAGAGGTGATGAAAGCGTGGATGACAGTAGCCAGGTCAGAGTCCGAAACATATGTCCAAAGCCAATGCACCAGATGTAATTGGCGGAAGGCACTCCTTGCTACAGCCTCCACCTGAGCATCTAAGTGGAATTTTGAGTCAAGGAGCACCCCCAGACTCTGTACCTGGGGAACCAACAGAGGGCAGACCCCATCAACGATGGGGGCTGTCACACCCGCTGCCTTACCTACTAACATCACCTCCATCTTGTCGGGATTCAGCTTCAGTCAGTTTGCCCTCCTCCAATCCCCCTGTCAGTGGGGGGGGACGGGGGGGAGGGGGAAGGAGTCGGTACAATCAACCACGCGCTCCCACTCAGACTGAGGCTCTCCCTGCTCTGATCAGTGTAATACTGGAATAAATGCCCATCAGGATAGTGTTTGGGCCTGTATAGTCTCGCTGAGACTAGGCCCCTATCATCATAGGGCACAGAGCAAGGAGGAAGGCCGAAGCCCACAAGGGGCCCTGATAGTCCCACACACACGCACTTGCACCAGGAGGAAGGGGACGGACGGGTCATGCGGCTAGTGCGGGACACAGGGCAAGGTCCACGGTGAGCAGGGGTGGGGAAGGCCAGGGCACTCACACAACAGGGGATAAGGTTCCCGCAAGGAAGGGGGAAGGGAACACCCACACGCTCACCCACCACCCAACTCTCACACCTTACTTGTATTCTCAGGAGCAGGAACAGGGGTCAGGATCTACTCGAAATCACTCAATCACTAGAAGTACAGTCAAGGACACAGCACAGGGAACCACACAAGCACAATACACTTAGCTTGAAGAAACAGGGGACCAGCTTCTCGCTCTGATTACCGGCACTGGGTGACCCCAGCGCCAGCCTTTTAACTCTAAGTCTCCGCCTCCTGCTGTGCCTGGAGCCGCGCGAAATGCCGCAGTGGCCCAGGCCCCGCCCTCATGCCCTGTGCTACCCCCGGAAGTGCGGGCACAGCATCGTTTGGAGACCCGGTTGCCTTAGCAACTGCTGACGTTGGCGGGGCCGGGGATGCTGTGGCGAGCGGCACCGCCTGAGTGGCTGGAGCAGGCAGCGATCGGGAAGCCCTTCTGCGCAGCAGGTGCCGCCTTTGCATCGCATCGCATTTTAATTTCTATCCCGCCTCTCTCTGAAGACTCGAGGCGGTGTACAACATCATAAACACATTTCTGGGATTCATTCCCACACAGGGGACCCAGCATACACAATATAAACAATATCACATCATACATATGAAAAACTACCCTCAACTAATATCTACTCTGACCATGCCTACACATCAGGCAAATGGTCCCATTGCACCCACTACCTATACCCTGCTGCCACCAGGGTATATAGCTGGCTCCACACCTCTCTCACCGGAGGGGAGTCAGCCATCTCCACTTCCTCTTCCGTACAGTACCCTCTTCAATACAACAAAGAAGCCCACCTTGGTCCCACACAAGCCAAGGCAGACCCCTGAAACAATATTAAACAATCAACATTGATTAATAAACAGTTCCCCATACCCCAACCACTCCCTCCCACCTAATCACAACAATCAAACCCCTCCATCCCCACCTGGCCCCGAAGGGCCGCACCCTTTGGCCGTGGACCTTCGGCTCGCAGACAACGGCCCCACGGCCAATGGCCCCGCAGCCGATGATGCATTGCCTTTGAGGCGGCTGGGGTGTGTGTGTCCTGATGGGAGGGGGGGTGCAAGCAGCCGCAGCCACTTACAAGGTTTTTCTTTCCCCACAGGTGTTCTTCTCCAGCCGGTGACCCTGCCCAGAGCCCGCTCTGCAGCCGCCGCTGCCGAGGATGGTACATACAGCAACAGGGAGCCTGTTCACGTGGCTGCCGGTGCATTGCCTTTGATGTGGCTGGGGTGTGTGTGTCCCGATTGGGGGTGGGGTGGGGGTGCAAGCAGCTGCAGCCACTTACAAGGACTTTCTTTCCCCCCAGGTGTTTTTCTCCAGCTGGTGACCCTGCCCGGAGCCCGCTCTGCAGCCGCCACCAAGGATGGTAAGTACAGCAACAGGTAAGTACAGCCTTCTAACACACCCACAGTTTCAAGGCACTCATTAAGCACCGGGTCTGGGTCTGATGAAAAAGAAAGGTAGAGCTGGGTGTCATCAGCATATCGATGACACCACATGTCAAACCTCCTGACCACTTCGCTAAGAGGTTGCATCTACACGTTGAACAGGAGAGGGGACAAAACAGAACCTGCGGGACTCCACACAAGAGGTCTCAGTGTGATGAAAAATAATCACTGAATACCACTCGCTGAGTTCTTCCGGTCAGGAAGGAGC
Organism: Sphenodon punctatus; assembly: GCA_003113815.1. Taxonomy (NCBI): domain Eukaryota; kingdom Metazoa; phylum Chordata; class Lepidosauria; order Sphenodontia; family Sphenodontidae; genus Sphenodon; species Sphenodon punctatus. The sequence continues at coordinate 763,159 of QEPC01000841.1, read as the reverse complement.
GGAACCGGTCAAGAACCATACCGCCTACGCCTGCATGGTCCTGCAGGCACATCACCAACATCTCATGATCAATGGTATCAAACACTGCTGACAGATCTAATAGAATCAACAGGGCCAAATGGCCCTGGTCTAATTCTCGGTGAAGATTGTCAAGCAACACCACAAGCGCAGTCTCGGTGCCATATCCCGGGCTAAACCCCGACTGCAAGGGATCAAGAAAGCTGACATGATCCAGGTGCTCCTGAAACTGCCGGGCCACCACCTGCTCAATAACCTTCCCTAAAAAAGGAAGGTTAAAGACAGGCCAATAACTGTCAAGGGAGTCAATATCAAGCAATGGTTTCTTGAGCAGCTCTTTAAGGCAGCCCAGCACCCTGCCCTCCCTAAGGGAGACATTGACCACGCCCGCCAGCAAAGGCCCCATCGTCTCCCAGCAAGCCTTAACCAGCCAGGATGGACAAGGGTCCAGTTCACAACAGGCGGCCCTGACAGCCCCAAGAACATCCTCCACATCAACAGGGGTCACCAACTGAAACTGATCCCACAAACAAGGACAAGGCAGGGCCTCCATAACCTCCAATTGCCCTACTGTAGAGAATGCAGCATCAAAACCATGGTGAATCCAAGCGATTGTATCTGCAAAAGTATCCACAAACAAGTCACAGCAGGCACTAGATGACTCCACTCCAAGGTGGAGGGAGGCCGGACTGACCAGCCCTCGCACCACCCGGAACAGCTCTGCTGGACGGGATTTAGCGGATGCTATGAGGGCAACAAAGAACTCTTTCTTTGCTGTTTGCATAGCAACAGCATAGGCTCGTAAACTCGCTCTGTGTCACAACCTGTTGGCTTCAGCACGTGAACGACGCCACCGTCGCTCCAATCACCTTCCCTCCTGCTTCAGCACCCACAGCCCCTCCAAAAACCAGGGAAGCCTATGGTGCTGCCACCTGGGAAGCAGACTTCTCGGAGCTATCCAATCAATGGCCTCCGTCAGCAACACATTCCACAGCTCGACGAGGCCATCGATGGAATCGCCGTCCAGATCAGAGGGTATATCCCCCAAAGTCTCCCAGAACCACTCTAGTTCCATCAGTCTATGGGGCGGACCATTCAAATAGTTTCCACGCCCCTCCAGAGGCAAACGTGTGCCAGGAGAGGGTCCTGCAGGAGGTAATGGTCTGTCCATGCACAGCTGATATCTCCCCCACCAACGGATCTCCTGCCTCAAGGCCAGTGCAAAACACAAGATCTAAAGGTATGTCCCCCCTGCGTGTTGGGCCGCTAACCCTCTGGGATAGGCCCATGGTTGCCATGAACTCATGCTCCGCATCCCCAAGATTGGCATCGATGTGGATGTTGAAGTCCCCCAAGACTATCGTCTTCGGGGATCGCAACACCACTCCCAACACCAGATCCACCAGAGCATGCAGGGAGACCGCCGTACAGGTGGGCACACAGTATACAAGCAGAACTCCCAAACTGTCCTCTGCCACATCAAACACCAGATGGAGACCCTCAACCCCCATTATGGATTGCACCAGATACCTCCAAACAGCCCAACCCTCCCTAAAAATCATGGCAACACCACCCCCATCCCCTCTGACTGCGGTTGATGCTGCACAGAATACCCAGATGGAATACCAACACCCCCCCCTGCAGCCCAAATATTCATGGGGGGGGCATGTCTGAAAGTGGCCTATGATGGGCTGAGACAGTTAAGTAGGGAAACAGCAAGGTTATCAGGGGAACACACAAATCATTAATCCAGTGTTTGACATGCATTTTTCCAGTAAATGTTGTATTGGCACACACACTTTACATTAATATTTTTCGTCACACATTTTTTAATGCTGTAGAGTCTGCAGGTTTCAAGGTTTGCACAATTCTGACACCAAACCATTTCCCCCCCTCACTCATTAGGGCATAAAAAGAAGGTGAGAGGACTATCACTGAGCATAAAAACGAATCTTAAAACATTCAGTATTCTCGAGCAGGTTTAAGTTTTTGTGCATTTTTATTCATTAAACTTGTGGTTGTCTGACTCTTATTTGCATTACAGATATATTCATACTGACTTAAATTGTGCTGGCTATGGGAACCTTAGGCCTGGGTTTCCAGGCTTTCCTGGAAGAGTACACATTTCCTGGACAACATTCTGCATTGTAAATATTCTGTCCAAGGTTAAAACAAGGCATATTGCTTTGTTACTGCAAATTATTTAATGTGGCTTTCCTGCCTCTCTGACTGCATGAGGCGTATGCTCATAGCTACTGCACACAGCAAACTGAACAGAAATATGTCTTGGCCTATTTTTTTTTAAAGTTCAACTACCCCATCTTTGGGGTACTTGCATAGGACTTACTTCTATGATAACTCTCTAATTCTAATCCCAAAGTACTCCGATCAGGAGGAGGAATGTCATTTTGTTCTGACAACTCAGATTTCAGCACCCTCGTGGGTTTCCAGTGACATAAGTAGGAACTGACATAAAAACTAATAAGGTAGTTAAATTGGCCTGATTAGTGATGTAAAAGAACTGCAGTGTTGTGTTATTGTATGTGTGCATGCATGTATAATACATGGGCATGCACACACAAATGCACACATGCACTATGGCAGCTACCAGTTTATTTTTTGGGGGGAAAGTACACAAATCCCCCAAATTCAAATATTTCTATACATGAAAATTCACAACATAACCTTTTGCTCCAAAAAGCTATGTGCACTCAGGTATTGAATTAATATTGAGAAGCGTTTCAGTTTCTAGTTTATTCAACTTTCCAAACACTTCCTTCGGTGTCCAGTCAAACAAAATGACCCACTTACAGTATACAGTTGGAGGCACATGGACCAAACTGCAGAAGATTTATATGAAACATCAAAAGCTAAGAAGTGCCAAAATATTGAGAATACTTCTAGGGCTGACAATAAAAGTGTGACAACAATGTCATCATTCTCAATATTTGTGTGGCTGCTATCTAGATTCCACTGCAAACCTCTTAACATTTTAAATGAGGGAGTAACAAAACAAAACAAAAACTAAACAAAAACAACCTTTCTTTGAATGGGATGCTTGGTTATTTCCTTAATGTCATGGCAAGGTAAATTGATGTAAGAGTACAAATGGGTGAAAGGTTAAAATGGAGGTTCCAGGACAGAGCCATCTCTGAAGTGCAGCTCTTTTGTTTACAGCCCAATGTACAAATATATCGCACCGGGCAGAGATATCTATGAATACCATTTTATAAGAGATTGTCCCCCTCAATACCTAGAACTAATTTTTCTATGAAAATACACACAGTTCTTGGACAAGTTGTTGCCTATGGAGGGGTGTGCAGGAGGGCACAGTTTCCAGACATAGCCCCTGGTTAGATTAGTTTTTTGTTTTGTTTTCATTAAAAAAATCATTTCCCTTTCATTCCTATGGGCATTCCAATTCAGCCAGTGCTTCCTCCTCCCTCCCTACAGCGCCTCAGTGCTGTGAAGCTCTGGAAAGTGGCCTTGGAAAGTGACAGGGAGCCAAGCTGGCCAATGCAGCCGGGCCAGCTCTCGGTTACTTTGAAAGTTCGGGCACCTCTTCCTGAGATGCAAAATGAAAACAAAATTAGCAAACAGAATTCTGCTTGCAATGGATTTTGTTTCTGTTTCCCTAATCACTGAAACAAAATTGGGAAATTTCGTTTCAGTTATTAGGCAAACAGAAATGAATTGTACACTGCTAGTCCTGTGTTGACAGGCATCTGTTCCAGAACAATACAGCTTAATGCACTAATATCCTGAGCCAATGCACTTTTCTGAATTTAAAGACTGAAAACTTTTTAAAGCATTTAAAATATAATTTAAGGAGAAAATGATAATTTAAGGAAAATTCAGTGAAAAAATAACTATGAATTACATACATAGTAATCATCAAGGACTCCCAGCTAGTCTTGCAAGGTGAAGCTCTGTACCTCCCACACAGTGTACTCCCACAAACACACAACTGCAGAAGGCCAAGATTAAATTTAACCAGACACATCCTGGCAGCACAGTACCAGCTACTAGAAAGAAATGGATCCTGGAGTGCTGTATCTGTATTGCTTTTATTATTTACAGTTAACAGTGTATATATGCAGCAAAGAAAAATTCTGCAAACAAATTTTTTTACCTAGAAGTAATTCAGAAATCTTCCCCCAGACCAGGAGCCTGCCCATCAGATAAGATAGGCACCTTGCTTAGGGTGGTAGCCTTCTGAAGGAAGGAGGAGTCCATGTCACTCTTGGACAAACCAGGGGCTATGTCTGGTACTCTTGCTCCCCGCTGATCAGCTGATTGGCAGGGAGCAGGAGTTGCCAACCACCATACAAACTCCAGACTGGAACTTGCATGAAGGAAGGGGGATTTATTTTGTCCCGGTCAAACAGGTATGACCACCCTTGCCTTCTACCCATGCTGTGTCAGGCAAACACCAGCATGTCAATATTCAACCTGATTTTCTAAAAGAGTGACCACCTCCAGTTCCCATTGAAGTCAATGGGAGCTGTGCATCCTTAGCATATCTGAAAATTTATTTTATTTTATTTGAACTTATATCCCATCCTATCCTAAGGGCTCAGGGCAGGATATAAAAAGTAACCAAAACACAGTATATACATAACCCCTCCTGCCTGCCAAAACACCTCCTTCCACCCCAAAAGCCTGTTCTCACCCACCAAATGCTGAACCCAATTTGCTCAGGCTTGGGTTTCAGCAAATTTCCATGGGAAGGGAGTTCCAGAGCTGTGGGGTGGCCACCAAGAAACCCTCACTGTGGGCCTTAGGGATGGGCGAACAGATCGCGGTTCGGGTTCAGTCATTTGGTTTGGTTTGGCCGTTCGGTTTGGTTGCTGCATTCAGGTTCGGCCATTCGGTTCAGTCGTGTTCAGTTTGGGCGTCCGGAAAAGGGCTCTCTGTGCGAGGAATGATGACCCCAGACCCATGACGGTGGGTCCTGGGGCTAGAAGAGTGGCAACTTCTAGGTATTGACCACAGCCCTCCCTGCCAGTAACATAGACCCCAGAACCCTGATGGTGGGTCGTGGGGCTGGAGTGGCTGTTTCTTGATGCAGTTGAAAGATATCGCCTCTGTACGAGGAATGATGGCCCCAGACCCATGACGGTGGATCCTGGGGCTAGAAGAGTGGCAGCTTCCAGATATTGGCCACAGCCCTCCCTGCCTGTAACTTGACCCCAGAACAGTGACGGTGGGTCCTGGAGCTGGAGTGGCTATTTCTTGATACAGTTGAACGATGGCTCTCTGTGAGCGGAATGACAGGCCCCAGAACCCATCGTACAGACAGCATAGGTGGCATTGGCAGCAGCAGCAGACATTGGATTTCCCAGAGGCAGCATTGGCAGCTGGTGCAGACATTGGATTGCCTGGGCACAGGACCCGTGGCATGGACAGCAGAGGCAGCATTGGCAATAGCAGCGGCAGACATTGGGTTGCTCGGGCACAGAACCCGTGGAACAGCAGAGACAACAGCAGCAGGATTTGCCTGTACACAGCACCCATGGAGCCAGGATGGTTGGATTTTCAAGGGAATAGCTCCCATAGAGCAGCAGACGGCAGCAGCAGGATTGTGTGGGCACATTTGGATTGGCCAGGGCAGAGGACCCATGGACCAGCAGACAGCAGTGGCGGGATTACCAGACCAGTGGTGAACATCACCTAGGGTTGCCAGGGTAGGCAGACAGGCACTGTGTCATGAGAGGCAAGCAGACTGAGGCAGACTTTGATCTAGGCCACCTGGGTGGATGGGTGGGCATTGTGGCATGAGAGGCAGGCAGACTGAGGCAGGCTTTGATCTAGACCACCTGGGCAGGCGGGCGGGCTGGCAGGCATCGTGGCATGAGCAGAAGGCAGGCAGACTGAGGCAGGGTTCAAGCTTTGTAACCTGGGTCGGCGGGCAGGCAGCGTGGTATGAGAGGCAGTAGGTAAGGCGGGCTTGGGCAGGTTTGAGCTAGGCAACCTGGGTGGGCAGACAGACACCTTGGCATGGGAAGCAGGAAGGCAGACTGAGGCATACTTTGAGCTTGGCGGCAAGCTGGGCCAGGAGACAGGCAGCGTGGCATGAGAGACAGTAGGGCAGGCAGGCTGGGACACTGGCAGCAGAGCACTCAGATAGGCTAGCAAAGACTGTGCAGCATGAGAGAGCGAGAGCCAGTCAGTGTCACAAAGGCGGGCCAAGATCGTGTAGCTAGTCATAGACCGGCTGGCAGGTTTACAGTTTGTTTCCCAATGCCACCCTGCATCATGAGGTCAGTCAGATAAGGCAGTCGAGGCCATCTAGTATGCGAGAGAGAGAGAGAGAGAGGCACAGAGAGAGGCAGGGTGGGTGCCAGGCATGTGGGGGGAGGGACACCACCTCAGCAGCACAGGAGCAGTAGCCCTAGCCCAGATTGAGGAGGAGGAGGAGCCCCGTCCCAAGATTGCCCCTGGCATGGGAAGGCATGTGCCACTGCATCATCATTCGTTGACCAGGGGCAGCACGGAGAATCCCAGAAGTGGAAGGTTCACCTTTCAGGAACAGCAACTGCTCCACCAACTTGGCCCCCAGTCTCAGGCGGTGCGAGGAGCAAATGTCCCCCGCCATGGAGAACACCCTCTCGCTGGGGACACTGGTTGGTGGGCAGGACAGGATACCCTTGGCCACTTTTGACAGGGCTGGCCACACGTTGGCTTTGCTGGCCCAGTAGGCCAAGGGATCGCTGCTGGGATCAATGCATGGCTCCTCCTCCAGGTAGGTCTCCACTGCTGCTGAGGCACCATCATACTCCCTCTGATAGCTCTGGGTGGACACCACCTACCCCACTGCCCTCAGCCACGCTGCTTGCC
>QEPC01000841.1:730296-747020 GCA_003113815.1 Sphenodon punctatus | reverse complement strand
CCTGCATCGCTGGGCCTGCCTGCACCTCCTCCGCCTCCTGGCCTGCCACTGTCGCTATCTGTGCCTCCGCTCTCTTCCACCTCCCTCCTCGCTCCATCCCGCCATGCTTGCTTGCTGCTGATTTCGCTTTAAATCTCCCTCCGGTGCTTGTGTTGTTGCTGGTTGCCCGGCAGCGACGCTGCATGCCTCGTCCCCGGCGGGGGCTTGTTTCATTCGGTTCCGCTCAGGGATTGGCATCCAGCCGTTACTTTTCCTTGGTTCCCAGTGGGGGTTCGTTTGACCACGCTTCCCGGGACCTTCCCCCGGCTAGCCCGGGAAGCGTGGTTGAACCTGACCCCATGTGGGTATTGAGCGTGATGAACATCTGGCGCGCGGCGTTCAGACGTTCAGGGCCCTTTGGCCCCGGGGGGGGGGTTGAGCGTGGTTCACTGTGGTTGAGCGTGATCTCGTAACGTCTGAAGTCACCCAAAGTATCAAGGCACAAGAAGCAGGGAAAAATGGGCATTTACTCATCTATTATGGGGCACCAGGACGAGGGAGGGAAGGTCCTGTGCTTCATCATGCACAAAGATTGAAATTCGGACTAGTCCCGCCACACAATGTGTAAGGTGTCCTGATGTCCTGATGTTTCCCGTGCTGTTTACTGCACAGCAGTGTAAAAGCTTAACCATACAAACTGTTACTCTCATGGGCAGCCTTATGGATGCAAATAGTACCACTGAAGGATGAGGCCCTTATTTAGCAGATTGAAATGAGGAATTGCCTATCATTTATAATTCATGAATGAGGCCCTTAGGTGCCAGTCTTGCAGTTCCTAATCTTAATTTGTTCTGTTGTCCTTAGACTAAGTTTATTTATTTGATTCACTTAGTTTTGGTGACTAATTAAATAACAAAAATGCTCTGTTTCCAAAAGAGCTTCATGTTGCCATTACACAACACCAAGTGCCAGATGGGAATATGTGTGGCTGTTAATTGATTCACAGTGAAATATACATAAATGGTTTTGGGAGATACCTGACTCTGGGTTTTTCTGTCATAGTTAGTAGTCTAATGATTTGCTTTTGTTGGAAAAACAAAGCTAATATTAGGTACAGCATTAAGGGGGCTTTATGATGTTACAAAATGCATCTAATTTGCCTCTGGGAAAAACTCTGGGAGGCAAATCAGGTGTGGCTTTTGTGATATGGGAAAGCTAACCTGTGCGGAGTTGGTGGCAATCATGCGGTGACCCAACTCTGCATCCCCCTCATGATTTCTGCCAAAGGCGAGTGGGTTAGCTTTCCGACATGACAAAAGCTGCACTGATTTGCCTCTCAGAGTTTTTCCTGGAGGCAAATTATAATGGCACATTTTGTATTATTTATTATTATTAGCAAACATTTATATAGCGCAAGCAATGTACCTGGCGCATTACAAAGTGATGGAATAGACATGGTCCCTGCCCTAGGGCTTAAAATCTGAGAGACGGGGGAGACGAAGGAAGGGAAACAGAAGGAGAGACAAGGAGTGTAACATTCATGAAGATGTGAGGTCCCAGGTGCACGCGCTTGGCTTGGCTACATCGAGAATGATGGCTGGCTGATCTGTGTGGTGAGGATAGGAGTACACAGACCACAGAGAATGGAGGGTATCAGCAGGAGTTAGGTGAGGGGAGCGAAAAGTCGGGGCGGGCAGAGCGGAAGAGGTGGGTCTTGAGGAGGGATTTGAAGGTATGAAGGGAGGGGGCGAGGCAGATCTGGGCAGGGAGGGAGTTCCAGGCATTGGGGGCAGCTAGGGAGAAGGGACGAAGGCAGTTAGGGGAACAGGGGAGATGTGGGAGGGTGAGAGAGGGGACAGAGGAGGAGCGGAGGTCACGGACTGGAGTACGGAGGGAAATTAGCACAGAGAGGTAGAGGGGAGCAAGGTTGTGAAGAGCTGTATATGTGAAGACTAGGAGCTTGTGCAGGATTCGTTCAGGAAGGAGCAGCCAGTGAAGAGAGGAGAGATGGGGCTGCATGTGGTTGAAGCGACAGGCAAGGTGGATGACCTTGCTCGCAGAGTTTTGGATGGAGATAAGGGGAGAAAAGTGAGAGCAGGGGAGGCCAGTGAGAAGGCGGTTACAGTAATTGAGGCGAGAGATGACCAGGACATCAACAGGGGTTTTGGCAGAGGAGACCGAGAGAAAAGGGCAAATCTGAGCAATGTTATGGAGGGAGAAGCAACAGGATTTGGTAACAGAGTCGATGTAGGGTTTAAAAGACAGCGGTGAGTCAAAGATGAAGTCTAAGCTACAGGATTCGGGGATGTGAAGGACGGTGACCCCATTGATGAGGATCGACAGGGAAGAGGGAGAGGAAGGATGAGGGGGGAAGATAAGGAGTTCAGTTTTAGCCATGTTGAGTTTGAGTTGACGTTGAGACATCCAGGTATAGATGTCAGAGATACAGATGGTGAGGTGAGCTTGAACAGATGGAGAGAGAGAGAGGGAGTAGAGAGAGTTGAGCGTCATCAGCGTAGTGGTGATATTGGAAGCCATGGGAGGCAATGAGTTTGCCTAGGGACAGCGTATAGATAGAGAAGAGGAGAGAGCCAAGGACAGATCCTTGGGGAACACCAACCGAGAGGTGGAGGTGGAGTTGGGAGGAGGAGGTGGAGTTGGCAAGAGACATGTTGAAGGAGTGGTCAGAAAAGTAGGAGGAGAACCAGTCCCGGATGGAGCCAAGGAACCCAAGAATGTAACATCGGAAAGTGCCCTAAGTATCCATAGTCTAATAAAGGGTAATTTTTTCAGACAAATAGACTAGGATTTTAACTAGGGGTGTCCAATTTGTTTTTGTTATTATGATAATTGATTATTGGTACACATAACGTGTGTGTTGTAAGCCTCCCCGAGCTGCTCTGCGAGCAGGAGGGTGCGAGATAAAAGAAAATTGAAATAAATAAATAAACAAACAAAATAATGAAAAATAAAATTTACATTTTTTTTCATTATTGTTATAACAAAAATGACAAATATTAATAATGAAAACAAAAACGAATTTTAGTTTTTGAAATAATGGGAAGAAACTGAAAAATTTATTTCCAGCTCTACGTTTTTTTGTTTCTTATTCAATTCTGCTGAAACTTGGGGAGAATGGAGGGCACTGTGTGTACCAAATTTGGAAAGATTGGATAAAGGGAACCACTTTTATAAGCGATTGAATGTTGTGATTTTAAGAAAAGCTGCATACACATTCCTGGCTACAACTTTTTTTATCTTCCATCCAATTTGCATGAAACGTGGAAAAGATATGTCCCTTGCCATTATTACCACTCCTGTCACATTTCAGAAAGATTGGGAAAAGGGCCCTGATGTTATAAGACATTAACATGAAAATGCATTTCCGGGAGTAACTTTTTAATATTCCATCCTGTTTACACAAGATTTGGCAAGAATGTATCCCAAACCATCCCTGTCCTCTCTGCCAAACAACAGGACAATTTGATACAGGGCCTCCATTTTATAAGCAATTGAAGTGATCCCCTTGAAGATAATTATTTAGATAAATAGCAGCACATGCAATGCCATAGACAGGGCACCTGGCATGGCAGGGAGAGGGAGGCTGCAGGAGGGAGGATAGGGAGCAACCCAACAGACTGATAGACACATTCGCTGGCCAATTACTGCATGCATTCAACTTTACAGGACCAATCGGTGGTGCCTTCGAGGCAGATATAGGGGCGGTCGTGAGGCAGGCAGAGAAAGGACATCACTTTGGGGATAGCATCTTAGCAGTCAGGAGACAGTTTACACATCCAGGCTGGCCAATTATCATCACAATCACATCCTGCAGCACTGTGACAGAGGACATAAGAGAATCTCTATTGGCTCTTTCCTAAACAGATGCTTCCGAAGTTGGGGTGGTCACAGAACAGAATGAGGATATTAGTTGACATTTTTGCTGGCCAATTGGCATCACAAACAGATCTTATACCACAGTGACACAAGAAAATCCCAGGCATAGGCTCATTCTCTGTATATGCTGTGCAGACGTATAAAATTGGGACTCTATCACATCTTTCTGATATTCGGCAGAGATGATTTTGAAGGTGTGAAATACAGGCCTACCAAATTTCATGTACACTGGTCAGACTACAAAGTTGTTACAGTCAGACATACATTTATAAGTTAATTGTTTATACCACCAGGACCCTTTATCTAATCCTTCTGAAAGTTGGCATAGAAAGTAAACTTGAGGAGGGGTATAACCTTGCTAAGTTTCATCCACGTTAGATGGGACACAGATAAGTTACAGCCAGGAACGTATATGCAGATTTTTGCAAAATAACATAATTCAACTGCTTATAAAATCGGATTTCTTTATCCAATCTGTCTGAACTTCGGTACATATAATGCTGTCCATGGGAGGTAAAATACTTCCATGTTTCATACAAATATAATGAAAAACAAAAAAGGTACAGCCAAAAATGTGTTTTCTATTGAACCACTGGAAATTCAAAATGAAAGCAAAAACAAAAACAAAATTTTGAGATTTATGAAAACGAAAATGAACTATTTAAATAACGAAAATGAAAAATGAAAAAGAATAATGACATGGGTCCCTGGTGCACACATCTAATTTTAACAGACACTTAGTATTGGCCTAAATTTGCTCTTATTGAAATCAATGGAAGCTACTGAGTTCAGCATTTTTAGTATTGCCAAACATTCTCAGTTTTATCACTAGTCTCACAATGTCTATTTAAAAAATAATAATTAAGTCCCGGATCCTGACATCATGCTTTTAGAAACAATAATTATTATTACCTATAGAATCATTAACTAGAGACAGGTACCTACTCCAAAGGACTGACATTCTAGGAAAGACAAGGAAGAGGGAAACATGGGGAGAGACAGGAAGACAATCTCAGATGAAAATAGCATCTTCCAAGAAAGTCATGTATGCAAGACTGAGAACTCCTGTGATTTTCAGTCATTCCTTAAAGTTCCAGTTACTGAAATTATGAGAATTTGAACCTTCGTTTTCTTTTTGAAAAGGAATTTTTTATCCCACCCAGTTGTGGAGAAATGTCTGCAAACATGAACACAAAAGTTTCAAAACTAGAGGGGGGGGGGGGGAGGATGTCTACATTTATCATCTTCCATTGTAAGAGAGTGTAATTGCCATGTGGCTTCCAAAGGTAAGAGATGGAGACAAAGTAGATGAGAGGATATTTTTGATCAGACTAACTTCTGCTGGTGAGTGTGTGAAAGCTTTTGGGCCACTGTGGGCTCTCCTCTCCCTCAGTCATGTAAAACATCAGACTTCTGAAAATCAGATCACTTTTCTATAAATATTACATGGGCTCAGAGTAGGAGCCTAGTTCTAAGCGTTTTTCAAAATCTTGGCCAAAAAAGTCAAACCTTCCTCAAGCTCTATAAAGATTTTTATGGTCATCTGAATAGATGGCCCCTGGACAATTCAAAATTCCAGTTTCCATGCAGACTGCTATAATTAATAGAAAATGTAATTAGCACAAAACTAGTCCTTGTATTCTACATATTCAACAAAATAAATGTATACAAATAAGTATTTATTATCTGACATTTGTGCTTCACATTATGATCAGCACCTAAAATGTAGTGGAGATAGGGGAGTGCTTTATTGAGATTAGACTACATTATAAGCAAGAACACAGGAGCACCCAGTTAGATTCTAATGACTTACATTTATTGCATTCTATGGGCATTTGCAGACAAGATGCTCTCCACCCACCACCCACCCACTATAGATGTTGCAGGGCTACAGTGTTGCCCTGTGGGTCCCCTGTAACATGTATAGTGGGTGGGAGAATGTCTTGTCTGAAAATGCCCTAAGATTTATAAACCAATTATTGGTACCTCATAAAGGTGTGCCAGTTACAGACAGTCTTTGTGGACTTGATTCAGTGCCCTTCAAGGTCAATATACATTGCTGGGGCAGAGGCATCCTACAGAATTGTATGATGTGCTAGACTTAATGCTTTACCGACTAATGTGCTGTCAGGGCAATTTCAGGGGGTTCCCTACGGGGATAGGTTATACCCTTTTGACTCTTTAGCCACTCAATCAGTGCAGCATGTATTATTTGAATGTAGGCTCTACAACACCCCCCCGTGCCAAATTTTTGCAACTGTTTATCGATAAATTCCCTGGGGCTACTGAAGCGTTTCTTATGCATCTAGCAGTAAGTGATGCTCAGCCGGAGGTGACTACCAGTATTATGTGTTTTTTAGTGCAAGCCTTCGGGCTGAGGGAAAGGTTTTTGCAATCTAAGCCTCTGTCCAATAGCTCCAATAGTGGTTTGGTGGAATAACCATTTTTATACTTATTTTATACTGGATTGGTGGATGGGCGGGGGAGTTATTTCCATTTATTTGGGATTTAAGTCACCATGTAATGTTGGAGGTGTAATTTGTTTTGGTTGTATGTCCATTTTATGTGTTGTCTATGTTAACAATGGCCTATGGCCACGTTTAATAAATAAATTTGAATTGTATGACCCTGTACAAAGAGACAAGGGATTTCTGGTCTTCACTCAGAGGCCCTGACATGTAGCCTGTGGCAGCTGCACTTGTCACAAATATCTGAGGATACCAGAGTGCACCATTTCCTGCAATACTGGCTCAGAAGCCCTGGTTATAAAACTTTAAGGAGGCTTGCAAATGCGAAGAACTATTTGTAAGAATATTGCTTTACACAAAAAATTAAAACTTGATTGATATGAAAACTATAGCTTTGACAATGTTAATGGTAGCATTTACAAAGGGACGTAAATAGGTTATTCACTTCTGTGTTTAAATAATTCAGGGTTTGTGCAACTATTACACACAGTTTGCATAGAAAATGTGTGAACTGTAAAACCTGTCCTGAAACACATAATGTTCCTTTACTAAAAATACAATTATTTGCAAGGCCAACATCTTTATTTATATAAGGATGAGTGCTGGGCAAGGTTCAGGTAAATGCAAGTAAGTATGCAAATCAGTGTTTTTAGACAAGCGCCTCCCCACCCATTACCCACCAACTACCCACCCATCATGCATGTTGCAGAGCTGCATTTGACACCCTATGCAGCCCTGCAACATGCATGATGAGTGGGTAATGCATAGGGAGGCGCTTGTCTAAAAACACCCTATCTTAGAACATTACAGCATTAGGCCCAGAGTACAGGCTGGATAAGTGATTGTGGGATTTTGGCTCTTTAGAAGGATCCTCAACCCCAGCATTGTTGGTTAATTGGCCCCAAGTATGAGCAGGGACGAAGGTGGGTGAAAGGGCTATAAAAGGCTGCGCTGAAACTCTTTAGAAGGAACCACCAAGAAAGAGACAGGGAACTTCAGCCAGGGAGCTTGCCTCATACAGACCTTGGGGCTGGCTAGCAGCTAGCCTAGGGGCTGGGTTGCAGACCAAAGCTTGGGAAGTGTCCAGGAGAAAGGCCCAAAGGAAGAGGTCTGAGACTTGTTAGAGGTGCATTTGACCCTCTTGGCAATGAAACTATTGGCATTACAGACAAACTCACAAGCTGCTGCCCCTGGCCCAGAGGCTACAACAACTTATGGTGACAGCCCTGATGTTTGCATAGGGTAAGAATCTTTTATATCTTGGGAGTCATGAAAAAGCAGACAAACAGAACTGCACAGAAAAATATACTGAATGCTTGGTTTTTTTATATAGGTTGTGAGGAGGCCGTGGTCATGGCTGCATTTTTGTTTTTAAAAAATTGCTCCCCAGAAATTTTTTTAAAATGGAGTCTTGCTCCTTTTTTTTTATCCCCCTCACATGTCTGTTTTTAAGATTACCTTCAAATTCGCCATGGACACTTTCTGTAACCACATCTGGTGTGTTTTACTTGGTGTCATGATGTCCCCCAAGACTTCTTTTTGATACTTTACACTTTTATGACACTCTTCTCAGTTTCAACGCTGTTGTCAGGACTGAACTAACGGCCTCAGTAGCAAAATTGACTAAGCAGAAGAATGTGATTGCAGAACAAGAGGGCAGGGAGTGCTCTTATCTCAACTAAGAGTTTTGTGCCTCTACAGTATAGTATGAATGAAAATGGAAGAGTAAAGATTATGTGGGTGTTGTGAAATTTAAATAGAGATAGGGGCAGTTGATGCCTCCATCAAACTGAAGAAGAGTAGATACAGTCTAACCATATTTCCATTCTTCTTGTGTTTTGGAGAGAGTGTATGAGAGCTTTGGAGCAACTTTAACTCACTTTGTTCATAGGTTTTGGGGGTTGAGTGAATGATAAATAAGTTTTGTGCCACATGACTTCTTAAAGTGGTTTGTGGCAATTCCCAAAAGAACACTGATAATAAACGGATAGTATTTATTCTTTTAACATCATGCTAGCAAGCAGTCCTGTGTCTTCCTTGGACTTATGCAGGAGTTGCCACTGTTGAAAACAAGATATTGAGCTAGCTGGATTATTGGTCTAACCCAGTGCGTTAGTTCTTATACTCTTGTATACTTAATCAAAAATCAATCAATCAATCATACTCATGTTTATATAGTACTTGCAAATTTAATTCTAACAATTAATACATGAGGTTGTTAAATGTAGAGTGTTTTCAGATGTGATGATGCGCAGATTAATCTGGGTGCCACTGTCATGTTTAAAAACAGCTGCCAGATGTTTCCACAGTCTGGCTTCCAACTGTGGTAAAGTTTAGCCCAGGCTGTGAGTTGGGGAAATCCCCAAATCAAGCCCAGGCTAAGCTCCACCACAATAGGGAGCTAGCCACCAGACTTGGAATAAAGCCCGCTTTACTCACTGCAGTCTGGAGTCACAGCAGGGAACGGGCATCATGATGGCTGTCACTGGCCGCCATAGCTGCCCGTCAGCTGGGGGCGGGGTGCTGCATGCAGTTTGGGGGTGGGGACGTGAGGACGCATATCCATGCATCATGCTGCCCCCTCCCTGGGCTGGGCCACCATCATGCTTCTTTGGAGGCCTGGCAGATCCAGACTGGAGTGACAGCTGCCTTCACTGCCTGGAGAAGACTGTGTTGGCAGCAGCAGCCATAACATCTGAAAGCATCCATAGTTATCAACATTGTGGAGAAGGGGAAACTAGTGCATAGGGGTAAAGTGGCTCAGCCACAACCATCCAGCATCCAGCAGAATCCGAGTTCCAACAACTAGATCCATGCTTATTATGTTGCTTCAGAGACAGCCCTGTTTGCCGATGCACCGAAGGAGACAGGACACAAGTGCTGGGTTTTAACGGCCACACTCTTTATTCAAATCGAAATTACAATAACCAATGGGTGGGGGCAAATCACCTAGTGCGATGCGGGTCCAGTACTTGAACTTGACATTATAACAATAAACCAACAAAACAGGGGTGGTTTCGATGTACCCTTGATTATCACCCCAACCATCAACATCACATTTCCCCCACTCAGTGGACCCAGCCACAGGTGAGAGGGACCCAATCATTTGATTACGAGTAAGGATAAAGGTGCCTACAGACAGGGGACCATACTTGTCCCTACCGCCCTTGCTTGACACCCCTCCCAGGGAGGCAGCCTGCCATTTGCCATACCCTGCTTTTCGGCGGGTGGTCCTCCCTATCTCTTAAGGAGATGACTCTTACTTATGATCACACTATCCTAATCTAACTTACTGTACTGGACCCCTGCTAGAGTGCGACAAAGATGAATGAGCACAACACCACCCCCTTTCTGGGGAATAATCAATTAGTCAATTGCCCGCACTGTGAGGAAGTAAAAAAATGAGACCCTCGTTCAGGCCAGATTAGAGTTCCCACAAGAATTCCTTCCTGGTCCCTGAATGGCAACCGGTTAAGACCCGCAGTGTAGGGGGAGGGCTGGGTGGCTGCCGTTTTGTTGCAGCTCTGGCTAGAAGTAAGGCCGGAGCTGAAAATTCCCCTAGGCATGAGCCCCGCCTTCTGAGCGGGGTCCACGGGACTCAATCTAGTCTATTACTACCAGCCGGGGTTGCCTAGCAACCTCCGCTGGGCGTCCAACAAGTGTGCGCCGCGCTGATTTCCTGCCTCTAGGGCCGATGCAGGTCCAGAGGCGGAAAAAACTTTCCAGCCATCCCGCTCCTTGCTAGGCAGGCATGGCAAAGGACCTACCGCCCCCCACCCCCGTACCGGGAGAGGGGGGCAAGCGGAGGCAATTATTTTTAAGAGGTGCCCCTGCTCCCATCCTTGATGCCACCAGCCCATCTAGTTCTACTGATGGGCAGTCTAGAAACGAAGAGCTGCTGCCCCAAGACTCCTTCTTCTGCTCAACACCAACTCTATGTGCTGACCTAAAGACCCTCAGCATCCTGCATGCAGAAGGAATGGGAGTGGAATAGTTTAAAACCCCTTCTGCTTTACTTGGCCTGGCTTTTGGTGAAGAGGAAACACATGGTTACTGGGCCAGTGTGGGGATCTAGGAATGAGGACACAACTACCCAAGATATGCTGTTTCCTGGCTCCCATGATGTGGAGAGACAGATTCCCACAGCAATTTGGAACTTTAAATTCTTCCTATTAAATGTCTAGATACTCATTAATTTTTAAAAAAAACCAAAACACACCTATTTTTTCTGAATGGGAGACAATCACATGCAAGAAAAATCAGAATTTCCCAAGAACTAAACTGCTGTCCAGAATGCCGATGAGCTCTCAGAGCAGAGCTAGTGCATATGAGTAGAGTGACAAAAGGACTATCAGTGCCAAAGTGAAACTGAGTACACACAAAGTGCTCTCAAAAGCAAACAGCACACATCCAAAGAGACAGAAAGAATTACTTCACATACCTAATCTTTCCGTTTCAGTATAATCTAATGAGTTATTTGGAGCAACATATTGTAAGCCTAGGTGTGATGGAAGTTTGACAGTGTCCCTTTAAAAATAATAAAATAACAACAACAAAACACCAGCAGCAGCAGCACCTTTAGTAAAGCTGAGATAATTAGCTTGATAAATGATATTAAACTAGGCTTGGATTTACTATTACAATATATAGGAAGTGCTCTATTATATCAGACCATTGATCTATCTAGTGTAATATCCTGACTTTGGCAATGCCCAGGATCTGATGATGCAGAGGAGAAAAAACCCATAATGCCTCTAGCCAATTTTGCAGCAAGAAGGTGATCCCTTCCTGACCCTTCCAGATGATCAGTTTAATCCTCTCATGCATGAGGTCGGATTTCTCTTGTAACATGGTCATAATTTGCATGGTAGCAAATACCATTATATGACCAGGAAATGAAGCAGTTCTTTTAAAATAGCCTGCTATACTATTTTCAATTGTGAGCCTTATTCAGCAGTGAACACCAGAGGCAGAGAGTACTGTATTTAAGATCTATTTCCTCTTATTATAACACCTACACAGGAAACATTAACAGCAACAATAGTATAAGGAGCAATAGTATAAATAGCCACAGAGGGAATGGGGTCAAGAGACAGCACTTTTCTGAAGGAAACCAACTAACTTAATTGCCCAATGGGAACAAAGGGAAAAGAAAAGAGGAAACAATCTGTCGATGTGGGTGAGTGGCGAGAGATAGAAGCACTAGAGGAGACATTGGGTGAAAATCGACATGTGGCTGCCACAGCTGCTCCCACGCCTGGGGATGTATGAAAGATGGTGGCCGCTACCCTTAGGGTCGAGTCGAAGAACAGAACAAACGTGCACACAACCGGACCAGCTGGTGATCACTTCCCTGCCCCACTCCTGGTGGGGGAACAGAACACACAGCCAGGCAGCCCTGCCCCGGCATGCCCCCAGCACCCCATCCCCAATGGGCAGTCCCAGTGGAGATGGGGCCAAAATAGATGCACTGGCCCACCTGGGTGGCAAATCATGGGCAGCCATGGTGGCCAGCAATAGCAACCCCCCATTCCTGGTAGAGATGAGGACGAAAATAGATTCACTGGCCTGTTATGGCCTGTGTTGGCCCAACTGGGAGACCCTTGATCCAGGCTTTATGCCCGAGATCTTCCAGGGGATCAGTGCCGGACAGCTGGCACACATTTGGTGGCCTGGAAATATTTGGTTTTGTTTCACATTTTTACTCCATCCTTCTCCAGAGACTCAGGGTGACTCACAACATTAAAGATACAAAATACACCACCACACATTAAAATCTCTGAAAACCCCATCACCCCCCCAACCACTCACTCACCCTGTCCTTTATCCCCACCTACAGCCCATCAATTCTCATCCCCAAACCCCCCTAACCCAATCCCGCCCAACCCTATTCCTGCCTGCCAAATGAAAGGTTGTTACATCTCCTCTGGAAGACAAACACACTCAGGCTTAGGTGGACGTCCAAGGTGAAGGAGTTCCATAATTGTGGAGCAGCAACCGAGAACACCCTCCATGTATGCCCTCATTGAAACAACTTGACTGGCAGTTGGCGCTCACAAGAGGGCATCCCCAGTTGACCTTGGAGGCTGCAATGGGACATAAGGAAAGAGGCGGTCTTTCAGATACATGGGGCCCAAGACATTTAGGGCTTTATAGGTTAAAACCAGCACCTCGGATTGTACCCAGAAAGCTATTGCAGTCAGTGCAGACTCTGGAGCATTGGTGTAATGTGCTCCCGGCAACCTGTCCCCAACAAAAGGTGGGCCTCCGCATTCTGCACCAACTGCAGCTTCCAAACAGTCTCCAAGGGCACGTAGCAGTAGCCTAGTCTCAAGGTTACAAAGGCATGGATGATGGATGACGGTGGCCAAATCCAAATCTGATAGAAAAGGTCACAGCCTTCTCACCAGATGAAGTTGATAAAAAGTGCTCCTGGCCACCACCGTAACCTGACAATCCAGGTGCAGCAGTCGACCCAGGAGCACCCTAAGGCTGCAAACCTGGGAGACCAAGGAAGGGTGGACCCCATCAATGACAGAGGTTCCCACCTCCCCCAGGCCACAAGATCACTGTCCCAATGAGTCCCCAGCCCAGATGGGCCACAGGGGGCCAGCATCACGTCTATTATCACCTACTGTTATGGGCTAAGATAGGGGTTCCCAACTTCAGGCCCACCAGTTTTGCTTGTCGAGTGTAGATGGCTTCTCTATTCACAACTCCACATATGTTCTCCCCTGAATCTTTGCCATCTCCTTCTCCAGTTGGCACTCCTCTCCTTCAGTGGGAGGAGAGTTGGAAGCAGAAAGCAGGATGAGACTTGCTTTTAGTGGTATGGTTGATCAGAGCTCTGTGAGGCAGTGAGTATGGAGGAAACTAGGGCCGTTTTTAGATGATCGCGGCCGCGCTCGCGCTTGTTTTGAAAAAATGCCAGGAGCCAGGATCAGACGATACACTCCTGGCAATCACGTGCCCGGAAGGGGGACGCGCAGGCTTTTCTGGCTGCGTTTTAATGGGTCAATTTTTCAACCCGGTCAAATTGCGGCCGGAAAAGCATGTGCACCCCCCTTCTGGGTGTGTGATTGCCGGGAGTGTATCGTCTGATCCCAGTTCCTGGCATTTTTTCACAACAAGCGCGAACGCAGCCGCGATTGTCTAAAAACGGCCTAAGTCATCATGGGATGTAGTTTCACTTGAGGAATCATGGGACAGGAGGCAGTGTCCTGTCGTGGACCAGTAACTAGTTAAAGACAGGGAAGGACCTATGTTCACTGCATTTTCCCCATTGGGGAAAACGCAGCGAACCTGGGGCTCTAAGGAATAGGAAACAAAGGATAGGCCATTACTAGCCAATCAGGGCTTGGAGGGCAAGGCAGCTTTTCCAGTAAATTTACTATTCAATATATTCCTCAATAGCCACTTATGATCCTTCTGTAATTCCTCACAGGCTGTTCCAGTCTTAACTATCTTGAATAACTTGGTGTCATCTGCAGATTTGATCACCTCAGTTTTTACTTCTCTTTCCATAACATTAATGTATATATTAAACAACACTAGTCCCAGTACAGATCCCTGGGGCACACCACTAATTACTTCTCTCAACTCTCTCAGAAGGATCAAAAGGGACTGACCAGTTAGTTCTATCCTTTGTTTCCTATCCTTTAACAAGGGGCCTTTGGTCACTGCTTTTTCCCCATGGGGAAAATGCAGTGAACACAGCAGGTCCCTGTCTTTAACTAGTTACTGATCCATGACAGGATACTGCATCCTGTCCCATGACTACTTCGTTTCCTCAAGAGTCTCTCATAAGGGACCTTATTAAACACTTTCTGAAAATCCAGATATACTATAATCACCTGGATCACCCTTATCCACATGCTTGCTGAAACCCTCAAAAACTCCCAAGAGATTAGTGAGGCATGAATTCCCTTCCAGGGTCACCTCTGGAGCCTTTTAAAAAAATCGTTGTTACATTCACTACCCTCCAATCCTCAGATACAGCAACAGATTTTAGCAATAGGTTACAGCGCTTGGGGGTAGGAACTGGAAAGGGAACAAATAAAAACTAGCTGCAGACTGCATTTGACCTCCGGCCCGGAGGTTCCGCACTCCTGATTTAGGTAGTTTATATACATCAGCAGTTCAGTTCCTAAACACGTATAATGCTAAATTTAGGTACCATATCCAGATTTAACTTGCCTACAAGCAAGGGCATGTACAATTTTGTAAGAGTAGTCTACATACAATAACCCTTTAAATCAGTTAAAAACTGTAACAGGTTATTTTAGCTACTGGTAGGTGCAGCAGTCACTGCAGTCCTTCCCAAATGGGGCATAGGGTTTAATCAGCAAATAGCTAGGGACCTGGAAAGACACATAATTCAGTGCTTGCTGAGAGATGAGTACTTAATTGAAGTTGTACCAAGTGCAGGAGAACTCATCCCCAGAACAGATAAACATGTCCAAGTGCTGTGCAGAAGGAGATGTATGGTTGCTGCCATTTTACATCAAGGAACCTAATTGTCTCAAACTAACCAAAAGTGGAAACATACAGAACTTCTCACAGCTGTGTGAACCAGTTCTCCCTCTTACTCACAGTTTCAAAGACATCCAAAACATGAATCAAATGTACACAATAGTACAGATTTCCTGACCAACAAGCCTCAAGTCTAATTTGAAAGCACCACAGCCTGGAATTCTTCTCCACATACATTAGATTCTTGAGCTCCTTTTGTACTGGGTTAGTTGTGATGGTTTTCAGGGCTGGCCCTACCATGGGGCAGACTGGGGTGACAACACTGGGCCCTGCATCCTGGGGGCCTCTGCAGCCAGCTTGCTTTGCTTGGTCCAGACTTGGGCCCAGGCAAACCAGCACCAGCCCACCCAAGTCCTCTCGGCAGCAGCTTGGATGGGGGAAGACAGGAGATGAACATTGACCGATGTTGCTGCCTCTGATGCTGTTACTGATTGTCTCCAAGGTATGTATGCTGGGGCCACTATGTTTCTTAGTCTGGAATGCTGGGAAATGTAGTCCCAGCATGCAAGACTACTGACTAGGAAACTGGAGCATGCGTAGGGCTTTTGAACACCAGTGGCAGGAACAGGTGACTGAGCAGGGAAGCCGGTGGCAGTTCCTTCCCTCCTCCGCACTTGTGTGCATGTGTCTAACTGTCTGTGAGTGAGAATGTGTGTGCTTTCTTGGAAAAGGACAGAATCACCAGCTCAATTTCAACTCAACAGAAGGTCACTACTAACCTAGAACAGATCTTAATTTGGGCTCAATTATATAGAGCTATTTATAGAAGCAAGACACATTGTGAACACCTTCAAGTGTGCTGTCAAAGAAAACCATTAGTGACGTTCCGGAAGCTGCAGCTGGTGCAAAATACAGCAGCTTGCCTCCTTACTGGGGTAGGTTGCAGAGGGCATATTACACCGGTCCTCCAAGCATTGCACTGGCTGTGTTTTGTTTTCCGGGCCCGATTCAGGTGCTGGTTTTGACCTTTAAAGTCCTACATGGCCTGGGCCCCACTTATCTTTTACTTTACTTTACAAAAGATTTATAACCGGCACTCTCCTGCACAATGGCGGCATACAACATATAGATCTAACAATAAAACCATTAAAAATACAGCATATCACATATATAAATAAAATGGGCACATATAAAATATAAAGTATGTAAAATAGCAGCAAATAAATACCCCCTCCCTCCCCTCGAAGGCTCGGAGGAACAACCAGGTCTTACAACACCTACGGAAAGAGGGGAGGTCAGGGGAAAGACGGGCCTCCAATGGGAGATAGTTCCACAGCCGAGGCATGGCCACCAAGAATGCCCTCCCTGCCGTCACCACTCGGTATACCTGAGGAACCTTGAGTTGGGCGTCCCTGGCTGACTGCAGGGGCTGCAAAATGACCCAAGGCTTGAGGCGGTCTTGCAGGTAACCAGGACCCAAACCGTTTAGGGCCTTATAAGTCATAGCCAACACCTTGAATTGGTCCCGGAAGACAAGAGGAAGCCAGTGCAGAGTCCAGAGCACCAGTGTAATGTGCTCATGGTGGCCCGTCCCCATCAGGAGGTGGGCTGCCGCATTCTGCACCAGTTGCAGCCTCCGGACCATCGCCAAGGGTAGCCCCATGTAGAGTGTGTTACAAGTAATCCAGTTGGGAGGTAATGAATACATGGATGACAGTGGCCAGATCCTTGTCCGAGACATACAGCCGAAGCCATCATACCAGATGTAGTTAGCAAAATGCTCCTCTCACCACAGCCTCCACCTGACAATCCAGGTGGAGCTGTGGGTTGAGTACCCCCAGACTACAGACCTGAGTGGCTGGGGGGGGGGGAAGACCCCACCAATGATGGGAGCCACCACCCCTTCAG
>QEPC01000841.1:703656-729870 GCA_003113815.1 Sphenodon punctatus | reverse complement strand
GGATCCCTGGTAGCACGCCTGGGGGAGGCCTCTGCTGGGGGCTTGGAGGGGTCTCAGGTAGCATGCCGGGATGGCCTCTGCCAGAGACCCTGGAAGAGCCAGATTTGGACCCGAATTCGAAACCTCTGCTGCCGTGTCAGGTTGTGACAATACTGGGCTAAGATGGACCATTGGTCTGACTCAGTTAGGCAGTTTAGAAAGCTGCTGAGGCACCACCCGCTCAATAACTTTCCCTAAAAAGGGAAGGTTAGAGACTGGCCGATAGCTGACTAGGGAGTCAATGTCAAGAGATGGCTTCTTGATCAGGGGTCACACTACCGCTTCTTTAAGATGGCTCAGCACCCTGCCCTCCCTAAGGGAGGCGTTGACCACCCTCACCAGCAACGGCCCTAACATCTCCCGGCTGGCCTTCACCAGTTAGGATGGGCATGGATCTAATTCACAACAGGTGGCCTGGACACTTCCAAGGACATCCACTGCGTCAACGGATGACACCCACTGAAGCTGATCCCACAACAACAGACATGGCGGGGCTTCCCATACCTCCGATACCTTCACTGTTGTAAATGCAGCATCGAGATCATGGTGAATTTGAGTGATTTTATCCGCGAAAAAATCAGCAAACTTGTCACAGTGGGCGTTGGAAAATTCCAGTTCCAGGCGGAGAGAGGCCGGACTGACCAGCCTCTGCACCAGCTGGAAAAGCTCTGTTGGACGTAATTTAGCAGTTGCAATGAGGGCAGCAAAGAACTTCTTCTTTGCTGCCCGCACCACAACAGCATAAGCTCTTAAACTAGCTTTATGCTGCAATTGGTCAGCTTCAGTAGGAGTCCGACGCCGCTGTCGCTCTAACTGCCGTCCATCCTGCTTCATCCGGCGCAGGTCCTCCATAAACCACAGCGACCCCCGCCATCAGCTCTCTGGAAGTGAGGGATCTGAGGGATCGCCTCACTCCCTGGGTCCTAGGGCAGCCCCCGGAGGTCCTGTGGGACAGGCGTTCTCGGTGGCTGCTCCATCGCTGTGGAATGTGCTCCTGGTGGAGATCTGCCTCAGCCTGGATCTCCTTGTCTTCCATCAGCAATGCAAGACCTGGCTTTGCCACCAGGCGTTTGGCCAGGGGGAGGGGAAATGGGCTAGTGGGATGATGGGGTGAGTAAATTATTATTTTTTGTACAGACTTAGATCTTATGACGCTGTGGATATGTTTTATATGTTTATAGATTGTATTCGTGTTTTGTTTTTTATTATTATATTGTCAGCCACCTTGAGTCGCCATTTGGCATAGGGTGGAATAAAAATGGATCTAATAAATAAATAAATTTTCCGGGCACAATTCAAGGTGCTGGTTTGACCTTCAAAGCCCTAAACAACTTGGGACCCATGTATCTGAAAGTTCGCCTTTCTTATCATGCTCCATCACAGCCCCTGCAGTTGGCCGGGGCGCTCTTCTTACTGTTACTCTTGTTCATTGGATGGGGGCATGGAGGAGGGTGTTCTCGGTTGCTGTCCCAATGTTGTGGAACTCTCTCCTCTTGAAGGTCCATCAGAGTTTGGGCCTGAGCATCTTTCAGAGGCGGTGTAAAACTTTTCTTTTGGGTGAAGCATTTGGCGGGTAGGCATAGGGAGAGGGATTAGGTGGAAGGTTGGTGGGGGACTGGAGTGAGTTGGTTTTGGAGTGGGATTGTATTTTGTAAGCTGAGCATTCAGGGAAGGGCGGGGTATAAAATGCCAATAAAATGAATGAATGAATGAATGAATAAATAAATAAACAAACAAACACATTATGAGTTAAAGGAAATTACAGCAAGGCTAAAGTTATGAATATAGCTAAAGTCTTGATGAATTTAACAAAATTATTTTTCAGAAGTCCCATGAAACTTGGCATTTTTATACATAGCCGCTTCCCCCCTGGGTTCAGTAAACCCATGCGGGAAGGATTTAAATGCTCTCTCTCTCTCTCTCTAACACACACACATGCACACGCACGCACCCCGCAGTGGACGTTGCCTGGGCACCATTTTAAAACAATTTAAATCTATTGTTTAAAACCATAGGTCATAAAAATTTAAATTGTTATAACCACTGGATTTAAACAATAAACTGTAATTAAATTGAATTGAATTTTAAAACAGTCGTGCCCAGCGACTCCCAGATGTTTGGAAACCTGAACTTATAAAACCTCAATAGCAGAGGTTTTACAAGTTTGGGTCTCCAGATGTCCAGGAGTAGCCAAGCGCCACCTTTTACAATGGTGCCCAGGTGACTTCCAGTGGGGGGGGGGTGAGCATCTAAATCCCCTGGCAGTTTGTGCTGGTTTGCCATGCCTGGCCTTTGAAGTTCGGAGGGGGGGGATGGTTACGTGTAAAGATGCTCTCTCTACCAATGACTTACGGACATTCTAGACTGTGTTTTTAAATGTTTATTGATGATGTTGAGGAAAAGGCACTGCAGCTATAATGGAGCCATGTGGCTGATGCAAAACACATGGCCAATTTAGTGTACTGCAGGGAATTACAGATAAACCAGCTGATCTGTACAACTGACCTTTGCTTTGCTAGCTTGAGCACAATAAGCTTTTAGATGTCAATGGTGATACAGAGGTGTTCCTCCAACTTAAACAGGAAAAAAACCCTCTTAAACATCTACAGTTACACTTTTAAAATAGCAGCATATTTGGTAACAAGAATTCAGCATTGACCTGGTATCTGAAACACTGCTTTATCGCCAATGGCCCAGTTTGGAATTTCACTCACACACACCTTATCCTAGGCAGGATATTCAAACTGACTAACCTAATTACAGCTAGACAGAAATGTAGACAGATAATGAAGCAAAACTAATGGTTTTCTCTCTGGGTAAAAACTGCAATTTTCATGAGAACTCAAAGATTTATTTAAATAGCTATTATATTCATCTTGAACATTCATTGGGACCCATGATGGTTTTATCCACAAAATGCCCTCTAGGTCAGCAGTGTCTAAGCTAATCAGAAGGCTACAGGTCTGGTTCTTAAACACAAGACCCTATAGTCACAATCACAAGTGAAAGTACCCCTAGGAAAGTTCCATCCAGCTCCTGCTGGTCAGCATGGGTCCAGACACTCAGACTGTTTTTACACAAGCCTGAAGCAGACTCATTTCTATCGGATTTCAGAGGCTGCAAGAAAAAAAAACTAGTTCAGGGGAGTTTAGACGCTCCCCTGTCACTTCTGGAAGTCGGTCAGCTCCCATTTGAAACAGAGGCCACCAGCAAACTAGCACTTCTTGGAGATGCTGTCTTGTAAAACCTCAGTTATGTGGCTTTTACAAGGCAGCATCCCCAAGAGGAGTTAGTTTGCTGGCGGCCGCAGTTTCAAATGGCGGTTGCTGGACTTCCAGTAGCAGCAGGGGAGCATCTAAACTCTGAAAACCACTAGAAATGAGGCTCGTGCAAAAACAGCCTCAGAATGATTAGTTACCAATGTTCTAACTGCTCTAGGTGTGGAGGGGAACTGTCAGGCCTCGGGGCCTGAGGAGATGGAGGGGCACGGGCGCCCGACGACGGCAAGCCCAAATGCCGCCGGCAGCGGCAGATAAACCGTGGGGAAGGGCCAGAGCGGCGCCCATCCCGCAGCCCCCACCGATCACAGGAGAGCCGGAGACCCGTGAGGCGCCCCCCATAAAGGAAAGCGGGCCGCTGCCCGCAGACGCAGGAACCACGCCGCCGGGGACACAGGCCACGCCCCCGGCCGCGCCGCAACGTTCCAGCGCCGCACAGGAAAGGCCGGCCTCGCCCAGCACGGCGGCGCGTCGGCTAGCCACGCCCCCGCAGCCGCCGCCCCGACGCTCGGCGCGCCTACTGCAGAAGCACGCTGCAACTCTGCATATAAGGGAGCAGGGCATGGAAGCTCCTTGCTGGTGAACAGAGCTTGCCCTGCGAGACCGGCCCCTTGAGTATCTGATCAAAGGAGAGTGTATCCCGAGCCTGACGTGTGATTGCGGAGAGAGAAAGAGAGAGAGCGAGTGAGACGAGTGCGAGAAGGAGCGAGTGGTTCTGGAACGAAAGCGTGAGTGCGTGGGTGTGGCCCTAACCTTCACAGTGTCTGGGGGGAAATCGGTGTGTGTGTCCTGTCCTAACTTCCCCCTCCCCTGGGATTGCGCACGGGTCCTTCCCGCACTGCCCCCACTTCTTGCCCTTAGCCCTGGGCCCTGGGTGTCTGCTTCTGGTATCCCTAACGGTCCTCCCCGGTTGGGAGTTGGCTTGCCTCGCCTCTATGATGAGTTAGGTGGGGAATGGCTAGACCTTCCACAACCACCCTATAACACCCTGAGAGGCATTTTTCAGGCTTCGCCACTCCTTCGTGGGGATTACCAGGAACGCCGAGCTCCGTGTGGTTACGCTCCACCCTTGGGCATTACCTATCCCGGTCTGTCGCAGCTCCCCCTTCCCTTTCCCGTGAGGGTTGCACCTCAACCCTCACAGTATCACCAGCTCACCAAAACCATGGAGCAACTCCGTGACGAGGTCCGGGAGTTGGCTCACGCCATGAAATCCTTAGCTATGGAGGTGAGGGACCTTAAGGAACAACAGGCCGCGGAGGGAGCTCCAGGGCCGGCTCCTCCCCCACCTTCAGTCCCCATGGGGGCGGAGGCGGTCGTCCTTGGACCTCGGGAGCCTAAAGGACCCTCTATTTCAAAATTCACTGGGGAGCGAAGGCAGTTCCAGGGTTTCCTGGCCCTGTGTGAGCTAACCTTCAAAATGCTCCCCCGGACCTATGACACTGATACCCGAAAGGTAGCTTTCATTATTGGGCTCCTAGAGGGGCCAGCCCTGGCCTGGGCCACGCCCTTGCTTACAAGCGCCAGCCCGTTGTTAGAGGACTATGACCGGTTCGTCCAGGAATTTAAATTCCTCTATGATTATCCCCATCGAGTCCAGGATGCAGAAACAACTATTACCACCTTAAAACAAGGGCGGGGTCCTTTATTGGACTATGTAACCAAGTTCCAGCAGGTAGCCGTAGACCTGGGGTGGCCCGATAACGTCCTTCGAGTCATGTTTCGTCGGGGGTTGAGTGACGAGATTAAGGATCAGCTTGCGTTTGTCGCCCTCCCGAAAACCTGGGGCGAACTGGTTACTCTAGCCTTGCAGATCGAAGAACGGCTGGGGGAGCGCCGACGCGAACGGCGAAACGACAATCTCCGAGGCCCACCACTCCGACCTCTGATTGCCAGCGCCGGCCGAGGGGAACCAGCGCGTAGTGATGACGTGGAACCTATGCAAATTGGAGCCGCGCGAGGGCCCCTGACAGTTGCGGAAAGAGAGCGGAGGCGCGCGTCACGCCTCTGTTATTACTGTGGGGATTCCACGCATTTTGCCCGAAATTGCCCCCTAGCACCAAAAGACCGCCGGGGGGCGGGAAAAGACTAGGCTCGAGGGATAGAGGGGGTCACTCGAGCCATCTGTCGGCGCCCCTAAAGCACCGGATACCCCATGTTCGCATCCCAGTGATGTTACGTCTGGAGGCCGACCGCACGCTAGTCGCCTGGGGACTAGTGGACTCAGGAGCATCAGGGAACTTCGTTGATGAAGACTACGTACGACGGCATCGTATCCCGCACCAACCTCGAGCAATAGCAGAGCCCATACATTCGATTGACGGATCCCCGTTGGTCTCAGGACCCATTACCCGACAAACGCCGTCGCTGACCTTAATGTTTCAGGGGCTGACGCGGCCAGCCCAATTTGATGTGGTGTGCACTCCCATGTTTCCTCTTGTGTTGGGTTTACCCTGGCTGGAGCAATGGAATCCTAAGATCGACTGGACGCAGCGGACCCTGCGAGTGGGCCCCCTGCCGCAACAGGGGATACCCGTGACCGCTTGCGTGACTCAGCCGCACGCTCGACCGCCGGGGCTGCCAGACGAATACCAGGCTTATGCCCCCCTCTTCGACGAGCAGGAAGCCACCATTCTACCCCCTTCCCGTCCCTATGACTGTCCCATCGAGCTGCTCCCGGGGGCGCAACCGTCCTATGGGCGAATTTATGCCCTCTCGGGACCCGAGCTCCGGACATTAAAACAGTACCTGGATGAAAATCTACAAAAAGGGTTCATTCGGCCATCCACGTCCCCGGCGGGGGCCCCGCTCTTCTTTGTGCCGAAAAAGGATGGGGGACTCCGCCCCTGTATTGATTATCGGGAACTCAACGCAATTACGGTGAAAAACCGGTACCCCTTGCCGTTGATCCCCGAACTGCTTAATCGCCTACAAGGAGCCTGCATTTTTTCCAAACTAGACCTGCGGGGGGCCTATAACCTCGTCCGGGTGCGTGCTGGGGACGAATGGAAGACAGCATTCCGCACGAGGTACGGCCATTTCGAATACCGAGTGATGCCGTTCGGGCTAGCCAACGCCCCCGCAACTTTCCAGCACTTTATTAACGACGTCCTCCGCGAGGTGCTGGACGTCTACGTGATCGCATATTTAGACGATATCCTCATCTACTCCCAAACCCAACAGGATCACGTCACCCATGTTACAACCGTCCTCACCAAATTACAACAGCACCACTTGTTTTGTAAATTATCGAAATGTGTGTTTCATGCAACCACTGTAGCATTCTTAGGGTTTATCATCTCGCCCGAAGGGCTGCAGATGGATGGATCCAAAGTACAGGCGATCCTCAACTGGATACCCCCTCCGTCCGTAAAAGCCTTGCAGCGCTTTTTAGGTACCACAAACTATTATAGGCAATATATTCCGTGTTATGCTGCGGTTACGAAACCTCTGACCATGCTATTACGCAAGGGGGTACCATACAGCTGGACCCCTAAACATCAAGAAGCCTTTGAGGTCCTTAAAAAGGCGTTTATGCAGGCACCTCTACTTCAATATCCCAACTTCGAGAAGGCCTTTGTCGTTGAAACCGACGCCTCCAGCAGCGCTCTGGGAGCCGTCCTCCTCCAGGAAGGAGTCCACCCCGGGACCCTTCTCCCGTGCGCCTACTACTCCCGTCAACTGACCAGTGCCGAAAGCAACTATACGATCCTGGATCGAGAACTCCTGGCCATTCGGGCCGCGTTTGCGACTTGGCGGCACTACTTAGAGGGAGCCCAACATCCCGTCAAGGTCATCACCGATCATCGGAATCTCGTCTACCTACAGACCGTGAAAATTGTCAACGCCCGGCATGGACGTTGGGCTCTGTTCTTCTCCCGCTTTAATTTTCAAATTCACTATCGCCCCGGAAAGCAGAATCTCCTTGCGGATGCCCTCTCCCGCTCTATGAAGGAGGAATCACTCCTGGAAAACAAGGGAGAACCCATCCTAAAGACCTGTGTTATGGGAACGGCTAGTCTGGGCGCCGCCGATTTACAGCGTATCACCACACCAGATCGGCAGATCATAACATCTCAAGCCTTGCCTCTGCAACAGGGACTCTATCGCTACCAGGGCAAAATAGTGGTCCCCCAACAAGCGCGGCGTCGGGCCCTGTGGAGCCATCATGATGCCCCCTTAGCCGGGCACCCAGGGGTCAAACGAACATATGACTTATTGCGTCGCCGGTTTTGGTGGCCAACCATGAAAACCGATACGGCCAACTATGTTAAAGTTTGTGGGCTCTGTGCTAAAACCAAAGTCCCCCGAAGGAAGCCCCAGGGCCTGCTCCACTTGGCCCCCCAACCCCAAGGGCCCTGGCAACGCATTGGGATGGACTTCATCGTCGAGCTCCCTCCCTCACACCAACACACCTCGGTGTTAGTGGTAATCGACCACTTCACCAAGCTCGCACATTTTATCGCCTGTCAAGGACTGCCTACGGCCAAACAAACTGCCATGTTTCTATTACGAAACATTATCAAGCTTCACGGGGTGCCCACGGACATCGTGTCGGACCGAGGTACGCAGTTTACTTCGCGCCTATGGAGAGCTCTCTTGGCTACCCTACAGATTAAATTGAATCTCACCTCCGCATACCACCCTCAAGCCAATGGGCAGGTGGAGCGTACCAACCAAACGCTCGAACAATACTTACGCTGTTACGTCGACCATCTCCAAGATGACTGGTATGACCTGCTCCCCTTGGCGGAGTTTGTGTATAACAATACCCTGAACGCCTCCTTGGGCTCGTCCCCCTTCTTCATTACGTATGGGTTTCACCCCCGCATCTGCACCCCGGAACTCGACCCCCTCCGGGTCCCCGCTGCAGGGGCTTTGGTAACCCAAATTCAGCAGGCCCAAGCCGTAGCACAAGGCCTCCTGCGGCAAGCCCGACAACGTTTCAAGATCTTCGCCGATCGCCATCGGCAACCGGCCCCCCTCTTTAAGGTAGGGGACCTCGTCTGGGTCGATCGTAGACATTACCCGTCTACCCGTCCATCGCAAAAATTGGACTATCGCTATATGGGTCCTTTTCCCATACAACGTCAAGTCAATGAGGTAGCGTACACCGTTGCCCTGCCGGCACACTACCACATTCACCCCACCTTTCATGTTTCCCTGTTGAAGGCCGCGGCCGGGCCCGGGCCCCCCCCGGCCCCAGGTCCTGTTGCCTCGTCGGCTCCGGAGGCCCCGGAGTACGAAGTTCAGGCCATCATCGATTCCCGCCGCCGCCGAGGACAGCTCCAATATTTAATCCGGTGGAAGGGCTATGGGGCCGCGGATAACACATGGGAACCAGCCCGCGACGTCCATGCCCCGGTGTTGGCCCGACGTTTTCATGCCCGCCACCCGGACAAGCCAGGCCCCGCGCCCTGGCCGCGGCCTAGACCGGGGGGTGCTGTCAGGCCTCGGGGCCTGAGGAGATGGAGGGGCACGGGCGCCCGACAACGGCAAGCCCAAATGCCGCCGGCAGCGGCAGTTAAACCGTGGGGAGGGGCCAGAGCGGCGCCCATCCCGCAGCCCCCACCGATCACAGGAGAGCCGGAGACCCGTGAGGCGCCCCCCATAAAGGAAAGCGGGCCGCTGCCCGCAGACGCAGGAACCACGCCGCCGGGGACACAGGCCACGCCCCCGGCCGCGCCGCAACGTTCCAGCGCCGCACAGGAAAGGCCGGCCTCGCCCAGCACGGCGGCACGTCGGCTAGCCCCGCCCCCACGGCCGCCGCCCCGACGCTCGGCGCGCCTCCTGCAGAAGCACGCTGCAACTCTGCATATAAGGGAGCAGGGCGGGGAGGCTCCTTGCTGGTGAACAGAGCTTGCCCTGCGAGACCGGCCCCTTGAGTATCTGAGCAAAGGAGAGTGTATCCCGAGCCTGACGTGTGCGTGCAGAGAGAGAAAGAGAGAGAGCGAGTGAGACGAGTGCGAGAAGGAACGAGTGGTTCTGGAGCGAAAGCGTGAGTGCGTGGGTGTGGCCCTAACCTTCACAGTGTCTGGGGGGAAATCGGTGTGTGTGTCCTGTCCTAACTTCCCCCTCCCCTGGGATTGCGCACGGGTCCTTCCCGCACTGCCCCCACTTCTTGCCCTTAGCCCTGGGCCCTGGGTGTCTGCTTTTGGTATCCCTAACGGTCCTCCCCGGTTGGGAGTTGGCTTGCCTCGCCTCTATGATGAGTTAGGTGGGGAATGGCTAGACCTTCCACAACCACCCTATAACACCCTGAGAGGCATTTTTCAGGCTTCGCCACTCCTTCGTGGGGATTACCAGGAACGCCGAGCTCCGTGTGGTTACGCTCCACCCCTGGGCATTACCTATCCCGGTCTGTCGCAGCTCCCCTTTCCCTTCCCCGTGAGGGTTGCACCTCAACCCTCACAGGAACAAGGAGGAGGAATGTGAGGATTACATTGCACTGAGACCACTACTACTACTACAACTACTTCTCATTTCTATAGTACTACTCATCATACGCAGTGCTGTACAGATACATACAGCATAAAGACAGTTCCTGCTGCATGGAGCTTACAATCTAATCAAGACACAAAGACATAGACAGCTACAAATAAGAGTCTTCCTATGAATAATGAACTACAGGAGCAGGCATTCAGTAAGTTTATTTATTTCAGTTAACATGGGGTGTTTTTAGACAAGCATCTCCCCACTCATTATGCATGTTGCAGGGCCACATTGGCGCCCTATACAGCCCTGCAATATGCATTAATGGGTGTGGAGGTGCTTGTCTAAAAACACCCATGGTTGAAAGGCTCTGATATGGATAGGCTCTGGGTTCATAATTTAAAAGTGATGATGAAGAAATGGGCCTTTAGGCAGGACTTGAATAATATGAATAGGGGGATGGCCTGATGCACCAACTCAGGAAGTTTGTTCCAAGCATATGGTGCAGCAAGGTGGAAAGCACGGAGTCGGCGATGGAGGAGAAGGGCACAGAGCATCTTGCCTGATGAATGAAGGTTATGAGTAGGGGTGTAGGGGGAGATAAAAGAGGAACTGAAGAGCTGCATAGTGAAGACATTTGTAGGTGAATAGGAGAAGCTTGTACTGTATGCGGAAGCAGATGGGGAGCCAGTGTAGTAAGTTGAGGAGAGGGGTTGTACATGGTTGTAACAGCATGCAAGGACTGCAAGCCTTGTAGCTGAATTTTGAATAGACTGTGGTGGAGATAAGTGACTCAGTGGGAGACCTGTGAGAAGCAGGTTGCAGTAGTCTAAGCAGAATGTGATGAGAGAATGGATTAGAGTTTTAGTAGTGTGTTCAGACAGGAAGGGATGGATTTTGGCGATATTATAGAGACAGAAACAAGTAATTTTGACAGTGTTTTGGAAGTGAGCAGAGGAGGAGAGAGAGGAGTCAAAACTGACCACAAGGTTGCAGGCTGAGGGAACTGGGAGGATGACAGTGTTCTCTTCAGAGATGGAGAGAGGTGGGAAGGGAGAAGTGGGTTTAGGAGGAAAGATAAGAACTTCTGTGTTTGCCATGTTAAGTTTAAGGTGGCGGTGAGACATCTGGGCAGTGATGTCAGATAGGCAGGCTGAGATTTGGGACTGGATTTTGGAGTTCTGGTACAGAGAGGTAGATCTGAGAATCATCAGCATAAAGGTGGTACTGAAGCCATGGGAGGAGATCAGAGCACCAAGGGAATGAGTGGAGAGAGAGAGAGAGAGAGAGAGAGAAGAGGGCCCAGGACCACACGACTACAGGGCTTCTGCTGCCCCATCACATGGTATGCCCACTCATTCTCCCTGGTTCAACAATGGTAAAGACTGCTGCTCTCTGACTCCAATATCTCCAAATACTCACTACCTGATGGGGGCCACAGGATGACCCATGGGAGCTGCTTGTAGCCTATGGGCTGCTTACCCCTGACCTTCTCTTTGTAAATAGGCAGGAAGTCCTGTTTTCAGTAAGGTAGGCTGTAGGGGTCCCATTCCCTCCCAGTGGGGTGCCAAATCCTTTAAGGCATGGGACCTGCATTTTATCTTCAACCTGGGCCCCACAAATTCTAAGGTCAGCCTGGAAATAGGGAAACTAAATCAGAGATGTAGTGCCTGGGAATTTGCCCCATTACAACTAACCATCAGTGCAGGTTTGTATCTCCATGCATGGGGCTTTTCCCAAATGCAAAGCAGCAGTCTTCCAGGCTGCATGCCAGCTCATCCTGTCAACAGTTCCTTGAGTAGTACAGTACTACTTGAGGTAAGGGTATAATAATCTGATTCTATATGGTATTGCCAGCATCCGAAAGTTGACCTTTTTAAGTATGGAAGGGGAGCAGGATGACTTTGTGACTGTCTTTTTGTCTCTCTCTCCCTTTCTGACTCCTTAGTTCTTTTCTAAAACTCATCTCTCACATCTCTTTTGAGTACAAAAATGTGAACTGTTGAGCATCTACCTACTTCAACATGACTATATCCCCTTTTCCTTCATCTTATTTTATTGGTATTGCATTATCTTTTAAAGACTCAATGCCTTATTGTACAGGGCATCATTATTATTATCATAATGTACCTGGCACTTTACAAAGTAATTGAGTAGATACGGTCCCTGCCCTAGGGCTTACAATCTGAGAGACCAGGGGTTGGGGGGAGGGACAAAGGAAGGGGAACAGAGGGAGAGACAAAGAGTGTAACTTTCACGAGGATGCAAGGTCCCAGGTGCACGCGCTTGGCTTGATTACATCAAGAATGATTGCTGGTTGGTCCATGTGGTGAGGATATGAATATACAGACCTTAGGCAACAGATTGTACTGGATAGAGGGTAGCAGCAGGAGTTAGGTGAGGGGAGCAAGGAGTCGGGGAGGGCAGAGCGGAAGAGGTGGGTCTTGAGGAGGGATTTGAAAGTACGAAGGGAGGGGGCAAGGCGGATGTGGGCAGGGAGGGAGTTCCAGGCATGGGGGGCAGCTAGGGAGAAGGGACGAAGGCAGTTAGGGGAGCAGGGGGGGGCGTGGGAAGGAGAGAGAGGGGGCAGAGGAGGAGCGAAGTTCACAGACTGGAGTATGGAGAGAAATTAGTAAAGAGAGGTAGGGGGGAGCAAGGTTGTGAAGAGCTTTATAGGTGAAGACTAGGAACTTGTGCAGGATTGGAAGGGGGAGCCAGTGTAGAGAGGAGAGATGGGGCTGCACGTGGTCAAAGCGACAGGCGAGGTGGATGACCCTGGCAGCAGACTTTTGGATGGAGATAAGGGGAGAAAGGGGAGAGTGGGGGAGGTCAGTGAGAAGGAGGTTACAGTAATTGAGGTGAGAGATGACCAGGGCATGAACAAAGGTTTTGGCAGAGGAGACACAGAGAAAGGGGTGAATCTTAGCAATGTTATGGAGGGAGAAGCGACAGGATTTGGCAACAGAGTTGATGTAGGGTTTAAAAGAAAGGGGTGAGTCAAAGATGAAGCCTAAGCTACAGACTTGGGGGACAGGAAGGATGGTGACCTCATAGATGAGGATCGACAGGGAAGAGGGAGAGGAAAGATGAGGGGGGAAGATAAGGAGTTCAGTTTTAGCCTTGTTGAGTTTGAGTTGACATTGAAACATCCAGGTAGAGATGTAGAGAGACAGCTGGTGAGGCGAGCTTGAATAGATGGAGAAAGAAAGAGAGTAGAGAGATAGAGTTGAGGGTCATTAGCGTAGAGGTGATATTGGAAGCCATGGGAGGCAATGAGTTTGCCTAGGGACAGGATATAGATAGAGAAGAGGAGAGGGCCAAGGACAGAGCCTTGGGGAATGCCAACCGAGAGTGGAAGGGAGGAGGAGGTGGAGTTGGCAAGAGACACATTGAAGGAGCGGTCAGAGAGGTAGGAGGAGAATCAGTTGAGGACAGAGCCACGGAAGCCAAGGGAGTGAAGTGAATCCAGCAAGAGTGAGTGGTCAACAGTATCGAAGGCAGCAGAGAGGTCAAGGAGGACACGAATGGAATAGAGGCAGTTAGATTTAGCCACAAGAAGATCATTGGCGATCTTAGCGAGAGCAGTTACAGTAGAGTGAAGAAGGTGAAAGCCAGATTGGAGGGGGTCAAGGGAGGAGTTGGCTGAGAGGAAGTCAAGGCAGCGGGAGTAGACAACACGTTCAAGAAGCTTGGAAGCAAAAGGAAGAAGTGAGGCAGGACAGTTGCTAGAAGGGTCAGAGGGGTCAAGAGTGAACTTTTTGAGGACAGGAGAGACAGTGGCATGCTTGAAGGCGGATGGGAAGGAGTCAGTAGAGAGGGAGAGGTTGATGATGTGCAGGAGGGAAGGGGGAACAGTGGGAATAATAGAGGTCAGGAGGTAGGAGGGGAAGGGTTGGAGGAGGAGAGCAGGGAGGAGATTTCCTCAAGGGAGGTGGGAGGGAAAGAGGACAGGAGAGAAGGAGGGGGAGAAGGGAGAGGGGAGGGATTAGGAAGAGGAGAGGGAAGCGATATCGAGGCAGATCTTGTCTATCTTGTAGGTGAAGAAGGAAGCAAGATCCTGAGCAGAAAGGGAAGAGGGTGGAGAAGGACAGGAGGGCTTGAGGAGGGAGTCAAAGGTGGAGAACAGGTGGCGAGGGTTCCAAGAACAGGACTCAATGCGGGAGGCATAGTAATTCTATCTAGCGAGGGAGGCAGCAGAAGTAAGGGAGGAGAGACAGAATTTGAAGTGAAGGAAGTCAGCATAAGAGGAGGATTTGCGCCAAAGGCGTTCAGCAGCATGGGTGCAGGAGCGGAGGTGGTGGATACTGGTGGTGAGCCAAGGACAGGGGTTGTGGGAGCAGGCAGGGTGGGAGGAGAGGGGGGCAAGGGATTCAAGGGTGGTGGAGAGGGAAGCATTGAATGCAGAAATGGCAGTCAGGGGAGGAGGTGGAGGAAACTGAGGGGAGAAGGGGGGAGAGAGAGGAGGCAAAGTCCAGTGGGTTAATGGTCTGCAGGTCACGGAAGGGGTGTGGAGAAGGGGAAGAGGAAGGGGGACAGTGGGAGACATTGAAAGAGGCAAGGTAGTGGTCAGAGATAGAATGAGGATCGAAGGAGAGATCAGAGACAGAGCAGTTCCTAGAGAAGACGAGGTCAAGAGAATGGCCGTTAGCGTGGGTGGGGGAGTTGGTCCAAAGGTGGAGGTTGAAGGAGGAGGCTAGTGAGAGGAAGCAAGAGATGAAGGGCTGAACACACATAACATGTAACAAAAAGAAAATCCTTTCCCTAAAAACGTATAATCTAAATATAAAAAGAGAGGTGACTACAAAAAAAACAGGTGGCTAAAACATAAGCAAAACCATAGGGATGGGCGAACAGATTGCTGTTCGGGTTCGGCCATTCGTTTCGGCTGTGTTCGTTTCGGCTGTTCAGTTCGGATGCGTTTGGTTCGTTAGTTCGGTTCGTTCACCAAGTTTGGGTTCGGCTCGGTTGCCTGAACAGGCCGTTCCGTTAGGCCGCTTGGCTGTTCGGTTCAGCCATTCGGGAAATGTTGTTATGGGTGTTTTTTGTTTTTTATATGGTTTTTTGGTCTTTTATTGGGTTTTATATGGTTTTCTTTTGTTTTTTATTTGGTTTTTTTGTTTTTATATGGGTTTTTTAAAAAAAAATTTAATCTAATATATGTATCTATCTATCTATCTACACTAAATCTAACTGCTATTAACTATTCTAAATGCTATGAACTAAATGGATTATCATAAGTACAGGCCTACTCCTACAAACACTAAAACTAAATCACTAATGCTATCTCTATCACTAAGCTAACTCCTACAATGCTCTACATCATCTATCTATCTATCTATCCCCCCATCCCATATATATATATATATATCTCCGTATCCATATCCATATATATATGAATATATATGGATATATATACATCCCATATATATGGGATGGGGGGGAATCACAAACAGAAGAGGAGTCTGTAGTGAAATACATACATACTCAATGAGTCTGTACAGTGAAATGCATAACACAAGGTTTCAGTTCAAGGTTTAAGTTTCATTTCAGTACAAAACTGAAATGAAACTTAAAGCAATCTAAAAATCCTACTCAACGCCTGCTGTTCAGGAACAGTGACTAGCTCAGAAGGTGTTGGGAAGGGGGGTGGGGAAGATAATTAGTTTTGTTTCTTGCATGTCTCTCTCCACCCCTGGTGCCTGGAAGTCTGCTCTTCAGTGACTACACCTCCCTGTCATGTTTGACCTTCCAGAGAACCATTTTTTGCCACCCGAACTCATCCGAACGCGATCCGAACTTACCGAACTGTTCAGCCATTTCGTCGTTCGGTGTTCGGATTGTTCACGTTCGTGTTCGTGTTCGGTCATCCGAACAGTTCGAGTTCGGGCCGAACTCTGAACTTCCGAACTGTGTTTGCCCATCCCTACAAAACCAACTCTAGGAGCAGGTAAAGGATGCAATCATATCAACACTGAAATGAATAGCTCAGCTCCCGTTGACTTTAACTGGTAAGAATTTGGTTCAAGAGAATTTTCCCTGGGAAGGCAAACCTTTCCAGTGCCACCAAACTCTACCTGGATGCTGTCATATCCAGGCAGGGTGAGACCACCACCAAATTTGACTTAGCACTGGAAAAACATCAGCAGAGGGAGCACCACTTGCCTTTTTCACCCTGGCTGGTAAAATAGGAAGGGCCAGCTTGGAACATGAGGTTCTCTCT
Source organism: Sphenodon punctatus (assembly GCA_003113815.1). Classification (NCBI taxonomy): domain Eukaryota; kingdom Metazoa; phylum Chordata; class Lepidosauria; order Sphenodontia; family Sphenodontidae; genus Sphenodon; species Sphenodon punctatus. Next base: position 713,901 of record QEPC01000841.1, on the reverse strand, counting down.
TTACAGGGACAGCCTTATAATTTGCGAGACCCAGGGCAAAAATAAAATGCAGGGCCCCTAGTGGTCCCTCGCTTTTCTCCTGTGGCTCCATCCTCATGAGACCTTAGAGGTTCAAGTTCAATTTATTAACAACACTAGCTTTTGCCGTGGCCAAAAATGGTCATGGTTGTGGTCGCTGCTGAGACAGAATGGGAACCATGCATGCTGCCCTGGCCAAAATGGGGGCCACTGCAGGACCCCGAAAGTAGAAAAAATAGCAGGGCTCAGGGCAGTCACCCCAGATCACCCTGTAGTAAGGCTGGTCCTGTTCCTTTGTATTCTAAGAATTGTACACTAAACATTGGTCACAAATAAGGCTGTGCATGGGGTCAAGTGTTTGTATTTCCATCTGTATTTGTGGCTTTGGTATTTGCAACTATTTGTACCTTTGCCTGCGTTCATTGAATTTCTCCCATCATTGCCAATACAGAAAATGCAGTGAACATGGGTCTCTGCGTATGGACTATTTTGGCAGAGAAGTGCATTGAGGTTTAGCCAGTTTGAAAGGCCTATAAGGAAAAGAAAATGAAGTCAAAAACTGCTGCCAAGTCTGCTACCAATTTTTAAAAGGGAGTGCTGGTTTGGGGGAGGGTGGAGAATATGGCTAGTTTGGTGGGGAGGTTGAAAAGGGGCATGGGTCTGGCTCAGGGGGATCAATGACTTGAGGGATTGTGAGGCTGCAGATGTCTTGGGAGAAGGGAGAATGGAATATGGGGCTGGCTCCAGTAGGGAGTTCCTGGCTTAGAGATGGAGCATGGGTCTGGCTGGGGGGAAATGGGACTAGACTCAGAGGGAGGTTGCTGGCTTGGGCAGTGGGAATGGGACATGGGGCTGCTTCAGGGAGGGCGTCGCTTGGCTGAGAAGGGGGAATGAGGCATGTTTCTGACTTGGGGGTGATTTCTGGCTCAGAGGGGAGTCATTGGCTTGTGGAACGTGGGATCCCTAGCTGGGAATGGGGTTGGTTAAGTGGAGGGGGGTCACTTGCTTGTGGGAGGGAAGGAGCGAAGCTGGCAGGAATTCACCATTTCTTCTTGGCTGGGTTGTGCTGGGCCTGGCTGCAGCACTGGAGACTGCAGTTTTGAGACAACAGCAGCTCCTGAAGTTCAGGGAGGCTCTACAAGATTCCCCCAGAGGCAACTAAGATGAGAGTCAGAGAGTAGCCTGACTCCAAGCTGGATATGTACTGTAGTTTGTGGGGGTCCGGTTCATGATTTCAGATATTATGTTTTTTGGGAAATGTTGGATTCACTCAAAACCCAAATACACAGGCCTAGTATTTTGAGCATGGAACCTGAAGAGGACTTTGTAACAAGGGGTCTTCCCAGGTCCATATGGAGTGCTGGGGTCTCTAGGGGAATTATCTTTACCCCACTGCCATGACTATTCAGCCTGAGCCTTGGCTGAATCCCCCTTAAAGGGAGGGAGTACCCTCTTATAGGGCCCAACACAAGCTGTCCAGAGGGTAACATGTACACAACAGTCTTTATTAGACAGTGTCCACAATCCCTGGGACTGCCAGCTCGTCCGCCTTCACTCTGCAGGCCCAGGTCCGTCTCTCTCAGGCACAGGAGCACCACAATATCAACCCCCTTTGTCCATCTAGCCAGGCCTCAAAGCCCCAGACTCTGGCCAAGCCTTCCCCAGGAACGAGGCTCCCCTTGGGCACAGCCTCTCCCAGTACGTAGTTCTCCTCTCTTCAGCACCCTGGAGACCATAGAGCAGGACAGCCTTGTCAGGAAGATGTGGTCCCTTCAGCTCCCAGGCAGAGACTGCTTTCCTCGCTGTCAGACTTCCTCTTTTGTAGAGAGAGTGGGCGTGGCCCACAGCACAGCATTATTGCCCTTAAAGGGCCAGTGTCCTGCCTACTCTGTCACAGGCTCTCTCAGCCAGTTTCATCCCAGCTGATCCCCAGCTATGGGGCTGACTTTGCCACACCCCTATGCGTGCTCAGTCCTTTGGCTGGTACCCGTACCCCCCTTCTTAAAGGGGCAGCAGCCATGCAGGACTGCTCCCTGCTACAGTCTTTTTTTGCATTTATTTGTATTTTGCAAAGTCCTAGTCCGTACATACTCATTGCTTAGCTTGTCTATTGTACTCACCTGCTGTATGACTATTATGAAATAGATGAGCATGTTATAGTCCAGTAGAGCTAGACATCTTCTCCCATTTTAAACTCATGTGAACAACAGTAGCACAATGAGGGTTTCACCACAGAGCACTTTCAGGACTGGACTGTTAATCTAAAATATGCTGGACACAGCCTAGATGGTAGTCTAACTGCAGAAATTCTGTTGGCTATATTTAAATTCTTCTTCCTCAGTTGGGGAATACTTTTCACAGCAGAGTAGGAAGGAAGAAAACAGACTGTGCGCATCCTTACTCCTAACTGATTTTCTGACAAACTGCAGCACTAGATTCTATTTCACTTTTTCATCAAGGATTTTCAATTACTCCATTTTCTATTGGTGTTCTTTATTATAAGATCAGAAGATATGCAGTGTCTTTTTCATTCCCTTAGTTAGCTGAAGTACCTGCAACTGAATTATTTCATCATGCTTACTGTTTGAACAAACTCAGAAAAAATGAAGCTTTAAAACCAAGAGAAATACAATTATAAAATATTTGCAATTTGAATTTTGTCAGCATGTCACTTTTTTTAGGCTTGGAGAGCCTAAATTTAGCACAAAATTTGACCCTTTCCATATGTATCACAGGTTAAAACCATAAATGTTTCCTGGATGAACTAGGCATATAATTACACTGAAATAGTCTCAGACAGAGAGCAAGAATGTTTTACATTGTCCATGACTCAGTGAAAAAGGATCAGACCCTTACTGACTAATAATTATCTGTATAGAGTAATCCATTCTGTACATCTGATCACTGATGTCCTCAAAAGCTCTCCACTGTATAGGTGCTTCAATATCTCTGTATTTCTTCTAGATGCAATTTCATCTTGAAAATATTTTTAAAATTAAAAATCCAGTGTAACAGCAACTTGTGAGGGGTTTCCTGTACTGTACGTTCAGAAAATATGATGCTCTATGCTATGAAACATCTCTGCCATTATTATTTATTATTATTATTATTTATATAGTGTCAGCAATGTAACTGGCACTGTACAATCTATAGTTACAGATAGGTCCCTGCCCCTAAGGGGCTTACAATTTGAGAGACAAGGGAGGTGGAGATGAGGGAGAGGTAAACATCGAGAGAGACAAAAGTACATTCATGAGGTTGAGAAGCTGCAGGCTCACATGCTTCACTTAGTTACAGGGAATTAGATTCTGAGCGAGGGGGAAAAGGATGCAGTATCACTCATGACAAGTTAGGGAAGGCCTGATGGAAGAGGTGGGTTTTCAGGAGAAATCTAAAAGTTGGGAGGGAAGGAGCAGAGCAAATGTATCCAGGGAAGGAGTTCCAGGCATGAGGGGCAGCAAAGGAGAAGGGGTGAAGAGGTTTAGAGGAGCAAGGGGTTCATGAGCAGGTGATGGTGGGGGCAGAGGAGGAGCGAAACTCCCAGGCAGGAGTGTGGTGAGATACAAGAGCAAAGACATATGGGGGAGCAAAGCCATGGAGAGCCTTTAAGGTGAGGACTAGGAGCTTGTGCTGAATGTGTTCCCATAGAGGGAGCCAGGGCAGGGCAGAGAAGAGAGGCTGAACATGGTCAAAGTGATGGGTAGGGCTGTAGTGGAATGTCGCAGCGGTAGCTATTTCCGCCGGAAACAATGTTTCTGCAATTAGCACTATGGCATGGCAGAGGCTTTCATTCTGCTAGTTTCATTCCGCTACTTCCGCAGTTCCGCTAATTTCATTCCGCTACTTCCACAGGCTTCGTAAAATAGCGGAAACATGACATTTCTGCTACTTCTGCCATTCCGCCAGCGCCACAAAATAGTGGAACAATGGTTCTCTAACAGTTTCTGAAAATTCCGCAATTTTTCCAATAGTTTCCAAATTTGCAGAATGCCGGCAGAATTAGCGGAATGTCAGCAGAAAAGCCACGGTGTGGCGCGGGCAACTCCAAAATGGCAGAATGGAATCACGGCGCACCGGTAACAGCTGCTGCCACATCAGCCCTAGCTGGATGAATTTGGATGAAGGTGGATGAATTTGGTTGTGGAGCGTTGAACGGAGATGAGGGGGGCCAGATCAGAGCAAGGGAGGTCAGTGAAGAGGAAGCTGCAGTAGTCAAGGCAAGAGATGACTAGGGTTTTTTCAGTGACAACACAACAGTACGGCAAGGCTGGATTTTAGCAATATTATACAGAGCAAAGCAACAGGATTTAGCAACAGCCTGGATCGGAGGCTTAAAGGAGAAGGAGGAATCGAACATTAATCCCAGGCTACGTGCCTAAGGGACCAGCTGGATGGTGACTCCCTCAATGGAAATTGAGAGGGAAGTAAGAGGGCAACGTTTTGGGGGAAAGATGAGGAGTTTAGTCTTGGTCATATTAAGCTTGAGTTGTTGACAAGATATCCAGGCAGAGATGTCAGCAAGACAGTCAGCAATACGAGTCCGGATGGAGGGGGAGAGCGTAGGAGTGGAGAGATAGAGTTGCGTGTCATCAGCATACAGGTGATACTGGAAACCGTGGGTTTCAATGAGTTTACCCAGAGAAAGAGTGTAAAGGGAGAAGAGAAGGTGAAACTAGTTAAGCCCAGTATACTGTTAAAAAAGAAAGAAATAGAAATCATCTTGAGGTTGCAATATACAGAGAGAAGATTTACAGGGTGAAGCTGAAGTTCTGGCTCTGTTGAAGTCAATAGGACTTTTCAACTGACTTTAATGAATCTAGAATTTCACCCCACATGTCCTCTTGAGCAGCAAGGTTCTCATTCTATTTCCACAAACTTTAATAAATGCATATTCCAGTCTTTAATTTGAATTGTGTATTATTCAAGTTGCTGTACTCAAAGTAATATCAAATTTTACAAGTGAGAGAACTCACCCATAAAGTGACGAGAAAAAAAATACGGTGGGAGTGACATAATTCCTGGGTATGACATACCCAATATCCACTAATCAGTATTTTCATTCAATATTTGCATTCCCCTAATATAAGCTGAGAGAGTAGAATCTGCAAGAATACTGCAGAAATATGGCATTATCTATTCTTGTTTACAGGCATAGCTAGGAACAAACAGCTTTTCAGGCAGACCTGTGAATAGATTTTGAAAATCCATCTACCTATCTTTATGTAATTATAGTATCTCCTTTAAGCAAAGTGCAGTTAATAAATGGGACTAAGAAAAAATAGTTGAAAATGTAGCTGGTCTTACTAGCAAACAAATTAAAGGACAGGAAAAATAGTTAATGTTGTAAATCTTGAACAAACATGTTTTCTTTATATAAAAAAAAAGATAACTGGTTTACAACAGTAATAAAAACTGCAGCTCTTGGTAAAATCTTTACAAGTGAGCTATAGGACTTTAGAGATACAGAGAGAAATATTGACCCCAATGATTTCTGTTTGGTTAGGATTTCACTGATAGAGGTATAGGATATTTTCAGACGTTACAAAATCACTGCTAACCACACTGAATCACAGTGGATCTGGTGTGGTGGCAGCGATCTCGAGAACGTCTATTTGCTCCTGGCCAGATGTTCACCACAGTGAACACCCGGCTGGGATGAAATTGACCATGGCACTGGAGGTGAGGCCGGCCTCACCTCCACAACTGTGGTTAGTTTGGTCATGAACTGGGATGGGACTGGGAATGGCCACGGGTAACGACTGTTACCCAGCCCCAGCCCAGAATCAGGTCCCAACCATGGGACGGGATGAGGCGCAGCAGCCTGATTGGTCATTGAGCCCGCCTATCTCCCCGAGGGCAGGCAGTCATGGGAGTGCAGAGCAGGAAGGTGGGACTGAGCGGCCGCATGTCACGCCGCACAGTCCTGCCTCTTCCCCAATTCCCCCCAGTGATCAGGCCAGCACGTCTAAAGGACGGCTGACCTGATCATGGACCAGGATCCAGAACAGATCCTGATGGGGGGTTCAGCATGGTGGACCGGGAGGCCCAGCATGTCTGAAAATACCCATAGGCAACAATCCTAAAAGCACTTGCATGAGCAGAGTCTTACTGAAGTTAATGGGGCTCTACTAGCTCAAGTGCATTTGTATCACAGCCATATAGACCAAATGTTAAATAAGTAGGTGATTAACACTTTTTAAAAATCGGGTCACTTTTAATTTTCTCAAATTGGACACCCAAAATCAGTACTCCCTTTGGGAAACTGGGACATTTTCCCCACCTCCATCATATCAAGAGTGAATAGATATTTTGTCTTTGTACAGACTTAAAACACACGCACGTAGTATATATAATTTATACACACAAAGTTATATTTGATTAAGAAGTCAATGTTGTATGCATAAAGGACACCTGTATTATTATTGATGGATTAAATCCACTCTCCAAAGACTTTCAGATTCTTGTTTACATTTGGGGTGCCCAAATCAACCTGGCCCCATTTGGGCACAATCAGTGCCTGAATGGGACCCAACGGGCTGCTCAAATGTGCTGGTTGGCCTTTGAAAGTGACAGGCCCCAGCCAGGACCACTGCGGAGTGTCCCAGCCACGGCTTGTAAGTTTCAACGGCTGCTCCCCCACCCGCGGCGCCTCTCACCTGAGAGGTGTTGTGGTGGGGAAGTGCCAGCTGGCCTTTGAAGGTGACAGGCCCTGCTTGGGACCGTAGCATAGTTGGTCTCTACAGAGCTCTCAACTTGCACTTGTCTGTTTCAAAAGCGGCTTCCCAGTCACACCACCTAACAAAGCGCTATGGGGGAAAGCTCCAGCCAGCCTTTGGAAGCTGACAAGCCCCAACTGGGACCATTGTGGAGCCAGGCTCCACAGTGCTGTCGGCCAGTGCTTGTCAGCTTCAAATCAAAAGTGGCTTCCCAGTCACAGCGCCTATCAGAGTGCTGCGTGGGGAAGCCCTGGTCCGCCTTTGAAACAGTCAAGCCCAAGCCGGAGTGCTGCAGAGGCAGGCTTTGCAGGGCTTCCAGCTGGGACTTTTCAGTTTCTCTGGGTAATGCTCACGTTTTTAGGCATTGGACACCCAATTGGTCCTTGGGTAGCCTGTTGGGTGCCTGATGGGGTGCCCAAAATGTAGGCATTACCCCCTGGTATTAATTTTAGTACCCAATGCAGGTTTATTTCAGACATCTTTAATAATGCAATTAAGACTTAAATGTACTGGCCCCAAATTTGGCTGTCTATTGGAGCATATAAACCAAAAGATCATTTGTTCTACAGTAATAAACAGAAACACTATTTTAAATAGAGTCACTTTACTCAGAGTGTATGCTAAGAAGGTGAAAACAAGGATTTTAGCCAGAATGAAAGTCTAAACTGCATTTCTTAACGTGTATGACAAAACAAATAGGAGCTGTTACCTTTTAAAGAAAAACAGCAATGGCCTCTGACGTACCAATACCGAATACCAGAGAGTGCTTCTCAAACTAAAACCATACACAAAACAATTGTTTTAGCATCATGATATTTAGTGTTTTTCTTAAAGTGTCTGCTCCCGGAGTTATGTGATGATATGAGAATCTCAGAAAGAAATTTGGAAGAAATCCCAGGAAAAAAATGGGGAAAACATTAACAAAACAGACATATGGTAAACATATGACACAAACTGACTGGTTGCCCATACAGGCTATGCTAAAAGAGAGGATGTTGTCCTTAAGGAAAAGGAACAATTAAGAACCAAAAGTAGAAGCCTTAGTGAGAGTAAGAAGGCAAGCAACAAATCAAGTGGAGAACTGTTCAGGATTACAGAGAATCCAGTATGATGAGGCAGAAGTTATAAATTTTTAGACCAATGGTTCCACAAAAGTTTGGATGTGACCCCATTTTGAGACTTAAATATAATAATTCTGTGACTCCAAACAACAAAAAAGAGATGTTGTACTTGTGTCCCCCATTTGAGGTCACAACCCACAGTTTGGCAGTCTCAGGTTTAGATTGTGCCTCCCAGGGACAGGCTTAGAATTTCTGGGGCACATTACAAAGATATATTGTGGGGTTCCTGGTGGCCCTGCTCCCTCAAGGGCATCCTTAAACCTAATCCTAGAAGTGGTCATGTTTAAGGTCATGCTGGGAGGAAGTTGGGACCCCTTGTGACATAGCAAGGCTGTGGTGAGCCTGAGCTCAGATCCCAGTTATGGGCTCCCCTAAAGCCAAGGAAGCGGGGTCTTCCTAATCAGTCTCCTTCCCAAGTCTCCCAGTTAGCTTCAGCCTTCCACACAAACAAAGGTTGTAGCACTACAATGGCTCCCAGCCAGGTCCTGAAATGCCAGCAACCCTACCAGAAAGGATGTTTTCAATATGAGTGGGTGGGGCCAGCACTCCAGTCCTGTCCACTCTGAAAACTTCCTTCTTGGCAGGGCCCTTGGCAGGTGGCCTGAATGCCACGATAAAATTTCCACAGTGGGTGGGGGCAGAATGTTGGCCCGTCTCTCTTTCCTGACACTCTGAAAATTTCTGAATAGTGCTCTGGACTGTCTGGACTCAACTAAGCCCCCTCACTTCATGGTAGCTACGTCCCTGACCCTGCCCTGGTGAAAATGGAGGCCACTATGGGGCCCTCAAAAGTAGAGGAAATAGCAGGGCCCAGGGAGGTTTGCTCAGGTTTCCCTGTAGTAAGGCCAGCCCTGGTGCCTCCCCCTTCCCTTCCTCTTCTGGTATTTGGGCCCTACACACCCTTGCAACATATGTGCAAATACCTTGCCTCCCCTTGCCCTGTCCTTCCCTTCTTCCTTCCCTCTTACCCACCATTCCCATTTCCCCATGCTGCACACCTTTGCTATCTGTTGCAGCTGCTACCATAACTCCCCTAGTTTAGAGCAGCTGAGCTGGGGTGCCTTGCCTAGTTCTGGAACATATATTTTGATATATGTTCCAGAAGCTGTGCTTCTTCTCATGTCCTCCCACCCCCACACACCCAGGACACAGTCCACTTCTCCTCTATGGAGGCCTGCTGGCAACCACTGTGTTGTGGAGCCTCAAACATTTCTGAGGTTCCGTTGCTTGCCTTTAGCTTTCCATTGCATGTCAGGGTGTAATCACATGAGACAGGTCCCCATACTGGTCCCCCTTTGCCCAGGATCCACCTGTTCATGTGGAGGGCACCCATTAGATGTTTGCCTCCGGTTGGGCTGGGGCAGCTCCACACGGTGTCATCCCTAGAAAAGAGGAGCACACCATGCGGGTTAACCCAGTCCAACCCAGGGCAATGGGTGCCCACAGGTGCCTCCAGTGTGAAAGGCCCCTGGAAGCCCAGTCCACGTACAAATCTGCAAGCCCTGTGAACAAGGTCACAGTGCTGACAAGGATTGCCTCTCCCCCTGAGGAAGCTACCGCCAGCCATCTGTCAGCTGTTGGAGCAGCAGCCGGGGGGGGGGATGTGGGGAGTGCATGTGCCAGCTGCCTGACCATCAGCTGTTGAAGCAGACCCCAGGGAGGAGTAGCCCTGGTGTCCACAGCTGGAGTGGCTACTAGGGATGGGCGAACAGATCGCAGTTCGGGTTCGGCCGTTCGGTTCGGCTGCGTTCGTTTCGTCCGTTTGGTTTGGCTGTTCAGTTCAGATGTTCAGCCGTTCGGTGGTTCGGGTCGAATGTTGAGTTCGGATTCGGTATTTGGTTCTGTCGGGCTTGGTTCGGTCTTTAGTTCAGTGCAATCAGGAACTGAAAATGACATTTGGTTTTTGAAATAAAAGGAAAAAACTGAAAAACCTATTTCTGGCTATAACATTTTTGTTTCTTATTACTTTTTGATGAAATTTAGGGAGATTGTACCCCCAATGGAGGACACTAGGTGTACCAACATTTGGAACGATTAGATAAAGGAAACTGATTTCAGAGGCAATTGAATGTTGTAATTTTAAGAAAAGCTCCGTACACATTCATGACTACAACTTCTTTATCTTGCATCCAATGTTCATGAAACTTGTACATATTACATCCCTCCATATGCTTAATATTTCTGCCAATTTTAGGAAAAAGTGGATAAAGGGTCCCAAGGGTATAAGACATTAACCTGAAAATACATTTCTAGCTGTAACATTTTGATATTCCATTCTGTTTACAGGATATTTGGCAAGAATGTATCAAATACCTTTCCTGCCATTTCAGCAAATGTACAGGAGATTTTGATAAAGGGACCCAATTATATAAGCAATTGATGTTGTCCCT
>QEPC01000841.1:689833-703475 GCA_003113815.1 Sphenodon punctatus | reverse complement strand
GGGCATAAGCAACATAACTGGGATTTCTGAGATAGCATCCCAGCAGTCAGGAGACATAGTTTAAACACATTCAGGCTGGCCAATTATCACAATCACATCCTGCAGCAATGAGACAGAGGACATAAGAGAATCTCTATTGACTCTTTCCTAAACAGATGCTTCTGACTTCCCAGAAACAAGTGGTGGAGCTATGTTGGGATGGTCCCAGAACAGAATGAGGATATTTGGTTGACATTTCTGTTGGCAAATTTGCATCACAAACCGATCTTATACCACAGTGACATAAGAGAATCCCAGGCATAGGCCCCTTCTCTACATATGTTCTACAGGCATATAAAATTGGGACCCTTTATAATATCTTTCTGATATTTGGCAGAAATGATCATGAAAGTGAAATATATAGTCCTGCCAAATTTCATGTACACTGGTTGGACTACAAGGATGTTATAGTCAGACATACATTTATATGTTAATTGCTTACACCACCAAGACCTTTTTTCCAATCCTTCTGAAATTTGGCAACGATAGTTAATATAGGAAGGGGTATAAACTGAACAATTTTCACCTACATTAGATGTGAGGCAAAGAAGTTACAGCTAAGAATATATATGTAGAATATTGCAAAATACAATAATTCAACTGCTTCTACAATCGAATTCCTTTATCCAATTATTTTGAAATTTAGTGCACGTAATGAATTCTATTGGAGGTATAGGCAATCCAATGTTCAGCCACATAGCATAAAAAACAAAAATGTTACAGCTGATAATGTGTTTTCAATTGAAACCAATGGAAATTCAATTCCGAACTCACCAAACGTACCCGAACTGAATGTTCAAATTCGAGTTCGGTTCGAACATTTGGTTCAGTTGACCGAACTATTCAAGTTCAGTCCAAACTCTGAACTTCCGAATTCGAGTTCGGTTCGAACGTTCGGTTCGGTCGACCGAACTATTCGAGTTCGGTCCTAACTCTGAACTTCCGAACCGCGTTTGCCCATCCCTAGTGGCTACTTATTGTTGGGATACCGGAGCAGATCCTCCTCCTCCCTGGGGTCCCCACTTCTGCCACAGCTGCTGCTCCTCCCTGGGGTCTGCTCCAACAGCCGACAGGTGGGAAGCTGGGGCACGCACCCCCTCCCCCACTGTTGCTCCAACAGCTGGAAGGCGGCGGCTGCATCCTCCAGTAGCCCGATCCTGCTGCTGCAGGAGTGGAGTCCTGGGGTTCTTCCCAAGCACAACTGGAACAGGAGGAAGGGTGGCGGCTGCTCCCTACCTGCAAGACCCACATGTACGTCTGCCTATTTGAAGGGCTCCCTGCCCTGTCCCCACAAGTGGCTGCTGTGTGGGGTCCCACAGAGCAGTGTCGGCCTCCCTGTTCATATGACAACACCCTCAGAATGTCAGACATGTTCATACTGGAAAAGCATCCAAAACTCTGTCACTACGTGTAAAAATGATTTGCATGAAAAGTGATTTCTCCATTTGAAATGATCCAGGACAGGGTCACGTCCCCTAGGAATTTAAAGTAAAGTCTGGATGATGAGCAGCAGACTGTCTTTTTTTCAGGCCAGCTGGCAGGCAGCACCTGCAGTCTCACTTCAGCCTCATTTGTATAATTTGGTTAAACAACCAAGAAAGGGAAGGCCTAACAATCTGCCAGTATTTGAAGGATGCAAATACCAGAGAAGGCAATGAGTGGTATAAATGGTATAAAGCATATAAAGGTAAAAGAAGAAAATTAAAAGGGGGAAGTTTAGTCTGACTACTAGGAAAAATACTCTGACAACATCATCTATTATATCGTACTGAAGTTATCGTACTGAAGCTGACAGATTGTGGCATAGAGCCAGTTTACGAGCATATGCCGAGGTGATGAGGGCAGTGAAAAAAGCTTTTTTCGCTGCTCTCATAGCATCTTCAAAATCTCGCCCAGCGGAGCTTTTTGGGTGGTGCGGGGGCTGGTCATTCTGGCCTCCCTCCACCCTGGAGTGGAGTCATCTATAGCATGCTGTGATAGGTTCGTGAATTATTTTGTGGATAAAATCGCTCGTATTCACCGAGATTTCGACACTGCACTTATTACACTAGGGGAACCTGAGGTTATGGAAGTCATGCCGTGTCCAGTTTGATGGGATCAATTTCAGTCGGTGACACCCGCTGATGCGGTCTGAACCTTTGGGACTGTTAGGGCCACCTCTTGTAAATTAGATCCGTGCCCATCTTGGCTAATTAAATTTTGCAAGGAGACAATGGGGTCGTTGCTGGCGGGGGTGGTCAATGCCTCCCTTCGGGAGGGAAGAGTGCCAGGCTGTCTCAAGGAGGTGGTGATGCAGCTTCTGCTCGAGAAACCATCACTTGACGTTGACTCCCTTGCCAGCTATCGACCTGTCTCTAAGCTTCCCTTTTTAGGGAAGGTTATTGAGCGGGTGGTGGCTCAGCAGTTGCAGGGGCATCTTGACCATGGCACTTTTCTTGATTCCTCTCAGTCGGGATTTCATCCGGGTTATGGCACGGAGACTGCACTTGTGGCCTTGGTGGATGATCTGTGCCGGGAGATGGACTGGGGCCGTTCGACCCTGTTGGTTCTATTAGATCTGTCAGTTGATTTGGATACGGTTGATCATGAGATGTTGGTGGCACACCTGCGGGACTGTGCAGGGGTGGGCGGGGCTGTTCTTGAATGGTTCCCCTCATTCCTGACTGGAAGAACCCAGCGAGTGGTACTCAGAGTGTGTTTTTAATCATACCGAGACCTTGCGTGTGGTGTCCCGCAGGGTTGGTGTTGTCCCCCCTCCTGTTCAGTGTATATATGCAGCCTCTTGGTGAGGTGATAAGAAGGACTGGCGTACGGTGCAACCAATATGCTGATGACATCCAGCTATACCTCTCTTTTTCAACAGACCCAGATCCCACAGTCTCCGTGCTTACTCGGTGTCTGATGGCTGTGGGGGATTGGATGAGGACTAATCAACCGAAGCTGAATCCCGACAAGACGGAGATGATGCTGGTGGGTAAGGCAATGGAGTTAACACCCCCCATCATTGATGGGGTCTGTCCTCCATTTGTTCCCCAGGTGTGGAGTCTGGGGGTACTCCTCAATGCGCAGCTCCGCCTGGATGCTCAGGTGGAGGCTGTGGCGAGAGGTGCCTTTCACCAACTACATCTTGTCCATCGGTTTAGGCTTATGTTTTGGACTCCGACCTGGCCACCATCATCCATGCTTTCATCACCTCGAGACTTGACTATGGTAACGCACTCTATGTGGGGCTACCCATGATGATGGCCTGGAAGCTGCAACTGGTGCAGAATGCAGCTGCCCATCTTTTGGTGGGACTGGCCTGCCAGGAGCACATTACACCAGTGCTCTGTTCTCTGCATTGGCTGCCAATAGTCTTCCGAGCCTGATTCAAGGTGTTGGTTTTAACCTACAAAGCCCTAAATGGTCTGGGTCCTGTCTACCTGTGGGACCGCCTCACACACACACACACACCCCGGGGTACTGGACTGGCCCCTGCAGTCATCAGGGGATGCCCTTGTGGTCCCCCAAGTTTTCTGGGGGGCCATGCAGGGGAGGACTTTCTCGGTGGCCACACTGAGGCTGTGGAACTCCCTTCCAATGGGGATGTGTCTGGCCCCAGACCTTCTCTCCTTTCGAAAAAGCTGTAAGACTTAGTTGTTCCATCAGGTGTTTGGCAGGGAAGATGGGTAGAGGGTGGGGGAGGAGAGGGATGGAGGGGGGAGTGGTAGGTTTTTATAATTTTATGGTTTATAAATTGGTTTTTATGTTGTTGTAAGTCGCCGCAAGCTGCCTGTGGGCAGGAGGGGCGGGATATTAAGATTTTTAATAAATAAATAAATAAATAAATATTCTATTTCACCCATGTGGTGAAATTTTTATCATTAAACTAGACGATGCGCTAGATGCACCTTCAGGCCTTGGACAATATCTACATGCATGCTTACACAGTGCCTACTATAATGACATTCTGATTATGACTGAAACCTCCAGATGTAACTGTAGTATAAATATATACATAAATTACACACAAATTACATAAATACATACATATTGAGGCTGCAAAGTCAAGCACTCAAAAGCTAGGGTTTGCTTGATTTAATTCCACTGTCTTGTGCACTCATCTTGAACACTGAATGAAGCAGGGGCTCTATGGAAATAATAGTGTGTGATAGGGATGTGAGAACACAGTTTGGAGTTCAGACCGAACTCGGTCTGTTCGGACGTCTGCTTCGGACGTCTGAACTGAACTCGAAAACAGCCGAACAGTTCGGTCATGTTCGAGTGAGTTTGGATGAGTTTGGGGGCGGGAAAAACATGACTTTGGGCGGGAAAAATGTGACTGGAAGGGGGAGGCATCTGAGGAGCAAACTTCCTGGCACCAGGGGTGGAGACCAGGGGTTGTTTCAGGGCCAAATGATACCGATACTGAAAAAAAAATCTTCGAATTCGGTATCGTATCAGTATCGATAGCACTATTTTTGAATGTTCAGCCAACTTCGGCCGAACCGAACTCCGCCAAAGCGAACCCGAACTCAGGTTTCGAACCACATGACCGAACATCTGAACCACATTCTGTTTGCACATCCCTAGTGTGTGATCCTGTAACCACAGACTTCACTGTAACACATAGCCACAAAGAGGCAGAGGTAAGGCTGCATAGATAATTGTAGATCTGGTGTTCTTTAATTTTATGCTTCTTGACTATGTCACCTAAATAATATTTTTTTAACCAAGTTTTTCATATAAAATCTCTAGCATTTTTAAAATATAAAACATTTTTCTTAACAACCCTCCCATCATCATCAGACCACTACAACTCCATAACTCCCTATGGCCAGTTTTCCCATCTGATCAGTAATTTCTTGGTGGCAGAGTGAATGGGCATTGGCAAGAAAGTATATAATCATTGTCTGTCTTGTTAAAGACCTGGACATCTGTCCACCTGGCCTTAATTTGCCATGTTGTATCTGGTCACTTTTGAATCATTTTTACGATGAGCGGGTCCAATGCTTATAGAAGGGGCTATGGAAATGGTCCTATTTAAAGTTGTAATTAAGTGCAAAGCATTATTTATTTAAACTTTTACACCACCCTTCCCATAAAGGCTCAGGGCGGTTCACAATCAATAAAACTTCCTAAAACATATATAAAAAACCAGTTTCCTCCCCAGGAACCCTACCCCCTCACCCTCCTCGAAAAACTTCCCTAACCCCAACCCCAAATAACCTCCAAACCAATCCCTATCCCTACCTGCCAAGTGCCTTACCTGCCAAGTGCCTTACCAAACAGAAATGTTTTATACCACTTCCAGAAGATGGCCAAAGTTGGGCTCAAGCAAACCTCTGGGGGGAGGAAGTTCCATAGAACTGGGGCAGTGACCAAGAATGCCCCCCTGTGCACTTCCATTCCAGGGACAAGAGTAATAGGTGGAACCCACAGGAGGGTGCTCCCGGCCAACCACAGGCACCACAGCTGACCATGATAGGACAGGCCATCTTTTAGATATGTGGGGCCCAGGCCATTTAGGACATTAAAGATTAAAACCAGTGCCTTGAATTGTGCCCAGAGAGCTATATGTAGCCAGTGAAAACTCCACATTGTTGAGGACTGTCCCCATACCAGACTGGACAGACACCTAGCACGCTAAATTCCATGTCTGAAATTGCTGCCACTGAGCTTGGTCAGTTAAGCATGGGTAAAATAAATAAATGAATACATCAGAAGGGTTT
The DNA here is from genome assembly GCA_003113815.1 of Sphenodon punctatus. Lineage (NCBI taxonomy): Eukaryota > Metazoa > Chordata > Lepidosauria > Sphenodontia > Sphenodontidae > Sphenodon > Sphenodon punctatus. Next base: position 697,725 of record QEPC01000841.1, on the reverse strand, counting down.
GAAACCACATAACAATTACGACTAGATTGCAAGGCTGACTACATTAACCGACCATAACAGAAGGCTGTTACCAGGGGATGGGGTGAGATGAGAATGAGATGCTAGGGCCAGTAGGGATGGGCGAACGTGGTTCGGATGTTCGGGGCGAACGCGGCTCAGATGTTCGGACTGAACTCGGTCTGTTCGGACGTCCGAACCGAATGTCTGAACCGAACTCTTGAACGACTGAACAGTTCGGTCGTGTCCGGATGAGTTCATATGAGTTCAGGGGTGGGGAAAACGTCTTTTCAGGGCCAACATTTCGGTTTCGGTTTGGTTTCGATATCAATAGCGCTATTTTTGAATGTTCTGCCAAGTTCGGCTGAACCGAACCATCGAACCCAAAGTTGGGTTTCGGACCGAACGTCCGAACTGCGTTCTGTTCGCCCATCCCTAAGGGCCAGTGGCTGAATTTGGGAAGTAGTCAGAGGCAAGCTCTGCCCATCTCTTTTTCCTCCTCTCCCTACAGGATGTGGTGTGGGCTCCTGCTCCATGTGGTGTCACCTCATGGGGGAGAGAATGGGTTGCTAAGGCCACATGCCTTGTCTGGGGAAGGCCACATGTCTTCCTATCGTGGGGTTCCCAAGCCATGTGATGAACCATAGTTAGAGTATTTAGAAGAATCTAGCTGATGGGGTGTACTTTAGAGATGCCAAGATTATAGAAAATGCTTAGATCATAGCTTTAATTTGGACAATCAGATATCAACTGCAGTGAACAATGAAGGATATTTATCTACAATCTCCTTCAAGCTATTGTTCAAACTTCTCCTTTCTTACTTCCTCAAGATCTTTCCACCCTCTTCTTTTCAGTGCTTCTATTACGTAGAACAGATTATTATCTCTCACACACACTTTGGAAATTAGTCTGCAGACTGCAGTGCTGGCAGAATGGGAAAGAATAATAATAATTATTAATATTATCAAGCATTTATATAGCGCCAGCAATGGACCTGACGTTTTACAAAGTAATGAAATAGACATGGCTGAAATATAGTGGGTGTTTTCAGACGGACACGGGGCTGACCATAGGAACATACGAAGTGCCATCCTGGGTCAGACAAAAGGCTCATCAAACCCAGCACCTGTCTCCAACAGTGGCTAATCTTGGTTGGTGGAAGAAATACCCAACATGTCACAATGGGGCGATCCATTCCCTGTTCGCCCCAGCTCCCGACAGTAAGAGGTTACATTCTGCAAACCTACCTGGCTAATAGCTGCTAATGGGCCTATCCTCCAGAAACCTGTCTAACCCTTTCTTAAACCCATCTATACTACTGGGCTTGAACACATCATCTGGCAACAAATTCCACAACTTAATTGTGGATTGAGTGGGGAAAAACACGTTATTTGCTTTAAATCTGCTACCTATTAGTTTCATGGAGTGTCCCCTAGTTCTAGTACTATTTGAAAGGGTAAATATTAAATAACCATTCCCTATTTACTTGTTCCACACCACTCATGATTTTATAAACTTCTATCATATCCCCTCTCAGTCATCTCTTCTCCAAGCTGAAGAGTCCCAAACTATCCAGAACCTTTTCATAGGCGAGCCGTTCCATACCCCTTATCATTTTTGTTGCCCTTCTCTGTACCTTTTCTATTTCTACTATATCTTTTTTGAGGTAGGGCAACCAGAACTGCACACAAAATTCAAGGTGCGGTCGCACCATAGATTTATATAGTGGCATTATGATATTTTCAGTTTTATTCTCTCTCTCTTTTCAGATAATTCCTAAGATTCTGTTTGCTTGTTTGACGGCCACTGCACACTGAGCTGAAGATTTCAGTGTATTATTCAAAATGACTACAGTGTCCTTTACCTGAGGGGTAACTCCAGCATTTTGCACATACATTTTGGATTGTTTTCCCCTATGTGCATCACTTTGCACCTGTCCACATTAATTTTCATCTGCCATTTAGATGCAAAGTCACCCAGTCTCGCAAGATCCCTGCAATAACTACCTTGAAGAATTTGATAACTTGGTGTCATCTGCAAGTGCACCCCCACATCCACCCACTCCTACCCCTGCCTGGGTTGGTATCAGATGAACCTGACGGGCTCCCTGACCAGTAGTCCACCCACATGATGTCCCCCCACCACAGAGTTGCAGGCAATTCCCTCAACTCTATGGTGTTGTCCAGGGCAATGGCCAGCTTGTAGTGGAGCAGCAGCAGCAGCGTGGGTCCATGCATCAGACAAGACAACTGCTCTATCAGGCCGGTGTCCTGGATTTGGCCATCCCACTCCATCGGTGGCACTCTAGGATGTTCCGGAGCACTGCCAGCAGGGCTGCCCCGGAGCAGGTGCAGCTTGCTCCACTTCCACATCTGGTGGGCCACCTTTAGAGTGATGGGCCACTCGGGGGTGAATTGGGCTGGTGTGGCCAGCATTCGGGCAGCCTGTCCGTCTAAAAACACCCAATTCGGCAGATGCGCTGCAAGGTACTAAGTATTTCAAATGTAATAGCCTTTCTACTTTACATCTCTACTGTTAGGATATATCTACATGCTTACGTGTTTCAGAGAGATGAGTTCAAAATTTTTTTTCCCCATAGACTTTATGTTTGTCAAGTGAAATCTATCCTTGTGCAAAGGGTTAGCAAAAAATTACACCATCACGGACTCCCCGGGATGGGAGATGAAATGGAACATAATTGGTGTACATGTAGTTTGCTGGTCCTGTGTAAGACATGTGATGTTTTACCTGTGTAGAGTGTAAAGCCCTTCTGCCTTCCATTATGTGTAAGAATAACTATCTTTTAAGTCCCAGCTTAATACATTTTATGCAGAAATGTTTGAGTTGTGTGTTCTTTTAAATGATAATTGTGTGAAGTTCTTGGCCTAAAATTACCAGAAATGACACCACTTAAATCAAATGGCTTGACTTAACTTTGATAAGAGAGTCCTGCTTCTCCAAAAGCATATGGAGAATGCTCTGCATTCATTTAAAAGTGCAAATTTCACCATTTAAATTTCCCATAGAATTATAGGGTCAAAAACACAAATGGCCTAAACAACAAAACACAAATGGCCTAACAAATGAGGAGAAATTCTGCAGTTAGTTATACCAGTGTACATCTGCACTAAATCCACTGATTTGAGTAACTTTACTCCAGACTTACAATGAGAGCAGAATCTAACCTCACTGCAGGGGGATTGGCTAACGAATATGGGAAAATGGTGGTAAATGGTAAGAATAGCCCCGATCCAAGGTCTGTGCATGCAGATCAACCTTACCCTGCATGTGCACACACACTATGCATGCACGTCTGTATGGTCCTCTACCCCCTGACCATGCTGCCATACTCCTCTGATGCCTCAGCAGGATGGTGGCACGTCAGGTAGCGTTGGACTTCACCTGTGGCACCATGCGTATGCACAGCGTGTGTGTGTACAGAATAGGTTTGGTCCATGCATACAATGACCTTGGATCAGGGCCCAAAACTATGACAGCATAGGAGTATATCAGCACCTTTTGTATCAGTAAATATTTAGGATTATAGCATTTGAGAAGCATGATATTCCACAAGACTGACAGGTCAACAATATGTATGCCAGATGAAGAAAGGCAGCATCCTTGGAGTTGAAAAAGATATGGTAAGAAAATGGAAAGCAACGTGAAAATTATGAGCTATTTATAACAAATGCTTCCGATTTAATTATTTGCTATAGATATGTAAGATAGAGCATTCATAAGGCAGTCTAATAGTCTATAAACCTTTTCAAATGTTATCCTGTGCTAATTAGGCTCAAGAACACACACTACACAAACATATAGAAAAAATATTGCAGTGACTTCATCAGACCAATGGGTGTTTTTGGCTCAGTAAGGAACAGAGTTTTTAGTTTTTTTCTCTGCAGTTGTTTTCTTTGCAGTCTTCAGACACCCTGCAAAGGAATTAACATGACACCCGTCTGCAAGACAAGGAAGTATCCTCAGTGCAGCCTAAAATCAGAGCATTCATTGAGAAGTTACCTGAGTTAAAGCACTAATATCTACAAAGATTAAAACAATTTTAATATACCTCCTTATGCCTTAGATTTTTTTTCTGTCATTCTGTTTTATGCCCTCATCTTCCAAGGACCTGCTATATGAAGACTCTTGTTGACTTCAATGGGACTTTCCATGAGCATCAAGGTCCATGCTATTCAATCCCACCGAAAGATCATAGATAGGATGTTTTAATATAGAAAGACTAAGCTAAAACAAATGTGATTGTTTTTGCATCTGCCCCTTTCATATGCATGCATAGCTGTATTTAGAAAAAAAGATATAAAAACATAACCTTTTTTCTTAATCTATTTTTCATGTTGTATGTAAAATGTAGTTTTGAGTTTAGTTTGTAAAGGATAGAAATCAAACTTTTGCAAGCATTTCACCCCCACAGATTGTCTTTTAAAAAAAAATTTAAAGTACCACCTCAACTTTAGTTCCTATGAATCCACTGTGTACAGTCTTATGCAAGCATTTTCTCAAATGAAATAATAAATTTTCAGAAGGTTACAATAATGTTACATAGAACAAAGATTACTTTTGTGGATAAAATTTTATGTGGTGTGTGTGTGTGTGTGTGTAATCTCATTCAGCATGTACTACATGTCAAGAGAAGTGTAAATCTGGTCTCTAAAGCAATGTCGTCATCTGACAGCACTTGAGACTGTATTAGATACTAATATATTGTAATCATATTAAAAATACTCATGCGCCTTTGTCGTGCATTTTAAAGCACCGACTGTTTCTGCTACTGGTCAGCACCCAAATGTTTTATCAGGGGTATGGGGAAAGTGCTTTACTAATATATAATATTTTTATAAGAACCAAATCCTTCTCCAAGTTGGACAAATGCTGTAGTTGGGGAGAATGGCATAGGAGCCTATCCCATCTTCTCCAAGCACAGCAGCAGGATAGAATTCTAACTTCACACTCAAGAGGGCACAAAGGAGGAGGTCACAGGTCAGGCTACGGTATCACACCAACTTGTATACCACAGCCTCAGGGGCGTATGGTGAGCAAGCTGGAAAAGATACCCAGCCCCAGAAATCTAAAATAGACACTAACAAATGGCATGCTCGACTCCTTCCCAAAGGAGAAGCACCAAGTATCCTACCACACTGTGTAACTACCCACCCACAAAGGTGTATGTATAACCCATCAATATAGAATCTTAGTGCCTCCTACAGCTGCCGGATTGATCACACAGTACAGCTCTCCTCTGACCCTCAACCCAAGCCCAATACTGGTTTTAAAAGCAGGGTCAGGTCCTTAAATGTTGAAGATAGATCGGGTGGTTGAGTCAACTGCAACAATGAAAGTGTCTTGCTTACTTTGAAGGAGAAATAGTGTAACTCTGAATTCTTTTATTTCATCAAATGGATTGATGAAGCATGCACTCTAGATCATAGGTTAAATCACTAATACAGAATTTTCTCATTAGGGAAATCATAATGTACTATACATGTACATTATGATACAGTTATGATACATGTACATTATGATACTATACATACAGCAACAGCACATTCCTAAGCTTGCACCCAGAAAAGGAAAAACATTGAGTTAAAAACGCCTCTATCCTTAACCTACCTCAATAAATCAAAAGGCTTCCTGCACATCTCTAGATGTCCAGGCTTGTCAGTAGTGCAGAAGGAGTTAAATTAACCTGTGATGTGTTTGGACTAATGCTTCTCTCTTCTCTGGACCTTTTCAAGATGTACTGATTCTGAAGTACTTGTGTATCATTTGTAATCAAAATGCTTAAGCAGCCCACAATATGGATTTAGAACAGGAAAGAGTTTAGTCTTAATACATATTTATTATACCAAATGTGAACATATTCTTTCCTTTTATGTATTGCCTTTGTGTTGCTGTCACTCTCAGTGCCTCAAGACTTTATAGAATAAATCGTATTAGGATAGGCATTCTCTGTTATGTTCTAAGTAATGAACTGCACATTTTTTAATTTTTAAAATCAAAGCAGTTAGCATACCATAAAAGCACGGACAAAGCAATAATGTTTTCCATTATGGTAACTTTAGGCATTATTTTTTTTCCTCTGTAGAGTTGTAAAAGCACTTTAAGGATAAGGAATGTACAATCACACACATTAAAGATGTGTAAGATCCATTAGGTCATCTAGTTCATTGCTTCCCCACCACAAGCAGTGCAGGTCTGCCAGATTCAACTTAGAGTTCATTTTAAATTCTCAATTTATAACCCCTTCTTTTCAGACCATTACACTGGAAATGCTGACAGAACCTATGATGATAACAAATATTGGTACAATTCACATGTATGAGCCCAACTCAATGTTAAGAAATTACAGAGTTTTCTAGATCGCTAGCCAAGTGGTGGCTTCTTTACCCTTCTGGCACTGTATTATTTTGTGCTGCAGACCTTTATACACGAATCACCATTATCAAATATGTAATTTCACTTCCACAGAATCCCTGTACATTGCTGCAGCTGACAAGCGTGAGCACATTTCCATGCTTCCTCTTTCAAGGACAAAGAGGTAGGGTTCAGATTTCGATCACCCTGAGAAAGCTCAGGCTTTGGGGAGGAAAAAGCAAAGAAAACTTGAATTTAGTTAGCTAAGTGCATAGCAGTACAAAGTAGATAAAACTGAGGCTGAGATGCTGAATGAAGGTCACTAGGCTTAGCTGAGATGAAAGAGAGAGAGAGAGAGAAAGAGAGAGAGGAAGAGCCCGGGAGAGAGAGCACTGCAGCAAAGAAGCTATGCTCAGTCAACACATGCTGGCACTTACCATAAAAATAGAAAGATCCAAGGAGAATCAGATTAGGGATCCTGTTTGTATCTTCAATAGAAAGACATCCAAATGAAGCTCCACACACAGCTGTCCATAGAAAGGCAAGATAACGTGATGATGTACATTAAATAATACCTAATACACTGCCGGCAAATCCTTGCACAGCCTCTCAAAACCTGCAAGCGGTTTCTGCTGTAAAACCGGCGATGGTAAGAAGTCTGAATAGAACTCCTATATAGCACTGCAGCTAAACAGACTGTTATGTCTCCAGTCACTCAGGCTGCACTGTTTTTCATCTTCATATTCTCACCGTTTTTTACATCCTAGAGTGGGAGTGGGAAAGGAGAATTCTCTTCCAAGTGGAAAGGAACTGCGAGACAGCATCAGTATTCTTAATCAGTCGTTGCAAACAACCAATCAGGAGAGTTTGAGTTGTGTCAGCATGACAGTTGACCAAAGCACTGACAGCAAAGCACTGAGGCAGCAGCACATTCCACTACTTACACAAGAACACACATAGGGTAATCTGCTTCTTAGCCCCAGAGAGGTCTTATTTACTTATTTCACAGACACTGTGGTTTCTATTCAAGGAACAAAGCTTAAAACAAAAAAGTCTTAACTGTCGTTCAGATACCTTACCTGTATGCCTGTGCAACACACTAAGCAAAGCAGATTGAATTTAAGACTTAATTGGCCCTGCCTGCCTTCCAGTGCTATTAAGCTAAAGTTAATTTCCTGCTGTGACATACATATAAAATGCATTAAAATGCCATCTCTTGATTGATTTGGTTGTTTTGCTTTTAGAGTGGACAGGGAAGTAAACTATACACTGAAAAACTGAGAATTGTTGTTGGTTAGCCTTGCCAAAATAAGTAGTTATCAACATGACATTACAGAGTCAACATGATATCAGTACCAAAAATTTCATTGATGAAAATACTATTAAGATTTGGGTATACACAACATTTATTCTACTATTGTGCAACTGCAAAAAGCCTCGAGTAAGTCCATATTAGGAATGTTCAGGTTTAGAATAATCCACATGCATGAAGTTGTAAAAAAACACAACAACCCCCCCCCCCC
>QEPC01000841.1:641009-667958 GCA_003113815.1 Sphenodon punctatus | reverse complement strand
CCAGGGTTCTGGGGCCAAGTTACAGGCAGGGAGGGCTGTGGCCAATACCTACAAGCTTCCACCTTAGCCCCAGTACCCACCGTAAGGGTCTGGGGCCATCATTCCTCGCACAGAGGCGATGTCTTTCAACTGCATCAAGAAACAGCCACTCCAGCCCCAGGACCCGCTGTCAGGGTTCTGGGGCCAGGTTACAGGCAGGGAAGGCTGTGGTCAATACCTAGAAGCTGCCACCTTAGCCCCAGGACCCACTATGGTATTTTTAATGTGTTTTAGATTGTTTTGAATTGTATTTTATGATTGTAAGCTGCCCTGAGCTGTGTTCAGGAGGGTGCGGGGTATAAATGTAATAATAAATTTAAAAATTTTTAAAAAACCATTCCTTGCACAGAGAGTCAATTTTCCAAAGCATCAAGGAACAGCCACTCCAGCCCCCAGGACCTACCATCATGGGTCTGGGGTCAACATTCCTTGCAAAGAGAGAGACTTTTCCCAAACACCCAAACTGAACACGACCAAACTGAACGGCTGAACCTGAACACGGAGACCGAACCAAACGGCCGAACCGAACGGCCGAACTGAACTGGACCGAACCAAACGGTCAAACCCGAACCGCGATCTGTTCGCCCATCCCTAATTACATCAGTACTCTGTAGTGTGCACTGGCTCCCTATAGCTTTCCGGGCACAATTCAAGGTGCTGGTTTTGACCTTTAAAGCCCTAAATGGTCTGGTCCCCACATTTTGTAAGCCGCCCTGAGCTGCTCTGTGAGCAGAAGGGGAGGGGTAGAAAAATAGTAAAATAAATAAATATCCGAGAGACCTCCTGTCCTTCCATGCCACATTGCAGCCCCTGTGATAGGCCAGGGGCGCCTCCCTGTGGGTACCATGTTAGCCTTGTTTGTACGGTGAGGTCTTGCAGGAAGGTGTTCTCGACTGCTGCTCCAATTCTCTGAAACTCTCTTCCACCGGAGGTTCGACTGAGCCGGAGTATCTTCTGGAGGCAGTGTAAGACTTTCCTATTTGTAAAGGCATTTGGCAGGCAGGGATAGGGTAGGGGGGCTTGGGGCACAGTTGGGGGGGTGGATGTAGGAAATGGGGCAGTGGTATTGGGTGGGTTTTGGGGGGGCTGCGAGAGGGTTGGGTTTTTTATATTTGTATTTTACTATTTTAATGGATTTTTAATATGTTTTATATACATTGAGAGCCACCCTGAGCCTTTTTTAGGGAAGGGCGGGATAAACATTTAAACAAATAAATAAAAATGCCTTCTTCATTGAGGAAGCACCTGATGCCACAGCTGCATTTAAAAAAAAAAGTTTTAAGAGTGACTGGGAATGGAATTCTGCTCTTCCTGCCACTCCAGAGGGCCTGCTGGGAGCTGGGGTGGTGTCACTTTTATAGGTAAGCCCACCCCTGTCTTCCCCCCACCCTGGAGACCTTGTCCCCTTTGCCCTTAGGGGTGGTCCATAGTTGGAGCATGAGCCTGTGCCCACGATAGCCTGGCTACACCACTGTGAGCACATCTAGTTAGTTCCAAGATTTTTAAAATGAGTTTTTTATTGTTTGACTTGTTAAGCATTTGTCTTTTACAGTATATTAAGGAATGGCACAAACAGGTCTTCCTACCACTTTGTTTACCACTTAAGATCCAAATTGGGGACCTTTAACTGATTTCTTTCCCTTGTTGTATGCATTGGAATTTCCTTGTTGTGGCCCAAAGTGCATTGCATGTTTCTTATGTGGGAGACCTAGCAGGTCTATGAACTGAATAGATCTTGCAGTCTCTGGTCTGTATCCACGGGTCCCAGGTGTTTAGTAAAATTACATATTTCAGTTTCACGCTGATTTACAAGATCAGCCCTTTCATGAGTCAGAGCTCACCCTGCATGAAACACCACCCTGCTTACTGTGAGTCTTTTACATCTTATCAGAAGGCATTGATCTGATTTTGGCCAAGTGCTCTTCATTTCCTATTTGCTTCTGTAGCTCTGCTTTAATTTGTCCTGGATTGAACTATCATTGCAAAAGTCTCAGTGTAATGTTACATTTAAAATTGTAAAATGTACATTTAAAAATACATTTTAAATTGGGATGGGGATAATTTATTTTAGTGATTATTAAGGATATTTTTAAAAACCATTTAGTGGTCTTAGATATGTAAAATGATATCTCTATGAATAATGTAGAATAAATTGGAGTAACTCAGTATTAACATAGGAAGGCAAGCACCATACCAGGTGAGGCAATTTAATTCTTATTTCAATCAAGTAAAATATTATAAGCAGTTTCAGTTATTTATCAATTTAAAAGATTTCCAAAGCGCTTTGCCAATATAACAAATCCCAGTTGTAGACCATAAAATGTAATTCTCCCCTCTAGACAAAGCATTTATCCTCCTATCTGCACTAAACCTAGAACAGATGGTAAGAAGATAATCTGTTTGAAATCAATAAAATATTAGGTCTTTTTCTTAAAGACACAGAATGTGTTTTTAGGATTAATCTTTTATTATATGCACAAATAAAAAATGATTGTATATCTGACTCAAAGAAAAAACAAAACTGTTCCACTGTGGTTCAGATTAGGGTTAGAGAGTGATGAATGGTAGAAGAGGAGGCTGGACAACACCTTAGAAACTAACTGATGAAAGGAGACATGAGGGTCTTTTGTAGGAGACAGCCTACTTCATCAGACACTTAGTAGGTTGTCACCTACAAAAGCTCATGACTCTTTTTCATCAGTATCCTCTCCTCTCCAAGATGCTTCTTCTGCCTGACTGCAAACTAACACAGCTACTATCTCTATAGTGTGATGAAGATCACATGCTAATACTTGACCTCATACTCGAAGTCAAAACTGTAATTGCAGCACCTCCTTAAGTCACCCATTGAACTGCAAAGATACTGTCTTTTTAATCAGTTATCAAAATGAAGTCTTTCCCACCATTAAATATCAAGAAAAACTTCCTAACAGTAAGAGCTGTTCAGCAATGGAACAAGCTGCCTAGGGAGGTTGTAATCTCTCCCATCACTGAAGGTTTTCAAAAAGAGGCTGGCAGCCATCTGTCAGGGATGTTGTTGTAGCAGTGGCCATCCTGCACTCTATCAGGGGGTTGGACTAGGTGACCCTCAAGATACCTTCTAACTATGATTTTTCTGGTAAAAGTTAAGGAATCCTCAAAACTATTCAAAAGACTAAAGGACAATTTCACTGTCATGCTCAACATTCTCAATAAAATAGGCTATTACATTTGCAATGGTAGGTGATAATATACATGCAGTCGTCTCTGTGGCTGCATGTCTGGGGTGTGGGATGGCCGCCCCCAGCAACCCCAGCCGGGTCAGGTCAGGGGATGGAACCAAACATTCTCCCAGCCCGACCTGGACAGGGAGTGGGGGAGAGGAGTGATGTGCAGCGGGCTGGCTCCACCTCAGTGCGGAGGCCAGCCTTCCGCCCCCAACTATAATGGGCAGCCATGGCTGCCAGTAACAGGCAGCCCTGGTGACCCCCCCATGCTGGGCGTGAAAACAGACGTTCTCACCTGGTTCTCCCCACTTTGGCCCATGTGGGCCAAACTGTGCCCATGTTTCCAGACCAGGTGCCAGCCCCGCTGGGATCTAAACTGGGCCCACATCTGGTGGGCCCAGAACGGGTGTGCGGGGTTCGGCACTGGTCCAGGTGAGCCAGAGTGGGTGAACTGGGCCAGCGTCACATGTGTTAACATCCTGTATATCAGCATAACAACAGTAGGGGTGTTCATCCATAACTTTTTCTATTAGTTACAAAAAACAGATGGACCCCCATTTGTTTTCATAACTAAAATTATAAAAATGGATGAATAAGCAAACAATTGTCATTTGTTTTCATCTGTTTCTGTTTAGAAATACAGGCAAAATAATTTTAAAAATCTGTGCGTGTACAGACTCAGCAGACATTTTCAGCATTCTATTGGCTAGCAGGAGTCAGCAGCCAGTAGAATGTTGAAGAGCTGTGCTCTTCCCTTCAGCTCCCTCCTCCCATCTGGAAAAGACTCACCTCCCCCCCCAAAAAAAATCTGGCGCTGGGTAGAGCAAGAAACCTTGCAGAGATCTGAATCGGAGTCAAGATTTTTCAAGATCTCAACCCTGAGCCTTGATTCTCACAAGATTTTGGGGCAAGATATTTTTTTTTATTCTCATTTCAGCCCTAAAAAAAAAGTACATTTGCTTTACCTTGGCTATTACTATTAGACTATATCCTTGGAATAAGCACCTTTCAAAATGGTTAGACAATTTCGTTGTGATCAAAAATCTTATTAATGACAGTATGAGAATTCTAACTCCTTGCTCCATCTTGCATAATATGCACATGATGATACTGGGAAAGAATTATGTTCTGGAGTCCAGTTTCGAGCACAGACCACGATAAAAGGCTTCATATTACTGAGCATCAAGATACAGCCCTCTATGATTTCTGATACTCTGTTGAAATTGGTTCCATGTAATGAATACCTTTGGTATGTTGATTAAATTATTAACATTTCCATGCCTGGACTGACCCGTGGGGGGGATGGTGGGGTTGTGCGGGGGAATGACAAAATTAAAACAAAGAAGAGTTCATTAGCAAGAGAAAAAGTAATGCCTTTTCAAGGAAAGGGACTATATTCATCCTGCTACTCGCTTAGTTGATCAGTTACTCTCCATAAGAAATAAATAACTCACTCAGATAAAGAATAAGATAGATGTAAAAACCACACACACAACTTTTTTGAGAAGTCCCTAAGTTGACATGTCCTCCTAAGGTCCCATGACTTAGCAAAATTCACAGTCACATTGGATCTATGTAATACCATACCAGGTATGCATAATAAAGAAAACTCCCAATGATCTAACTATTTATTTATTTATTTATTTTATAAACAAATTTAATATCCCGCCCCTCCTGCACAGCAGCTTGGGGCAGCTTACAATCACATCAAAACATTAAAAAAATATATAAAACAATACAATACAAGGAGTATTAAAACCAAAACAAAAAATTCCATCCCCCTAAATCCACACCCCACCTAATCCACACACCCCATCCTACCCATCTTCCCCACCAAATGCCAGGCGGAACAGCCAAGTCTTACAACTATGTCGAAAAGAGGGGACATCCGGGGGCCCTTGTTCTGGCTGGGTACTCCATGCAGCATCAGCCACGGTCAGAGGGACGTGGAGGGGAGGGCGGTGTAGCCATTGTTCTTAGGGACTCATGGTCCATTAGGAGGTATCCAGTGCAGTTTATGCCAGGTATTGAGGGTCTTTATCTTGCGACTGATTTGGCGGGAGACAAATTAGGAGTGCTGCTAGAAAACCGTGCACCTACCTGTACAGCAGCATCCCTGCACGCTCTGGTAGAGCTGGTGCTGAAGGTGGTATTTCAGTCCCCAAAGACGTTAGTCTTGGGGGACTTCAATATTCACACCGACGCCAGTCTTTGAGGAGTGGAAAGCGAGTTTATGGCCGCCACGTCAACCATGTTTCAGGTAGTCGTCGGCCATGTCTCAGGTAATCATCAGCCCAACACATGATGGGGGACATACCCTGGACCTGATTTTCTGCACTGGCCTTGTGGCTGGTGATCTGTTGGTGGGGGAAGCGTCAACGGTGCCCTTGTCATGGATGGATCATTACCTCCTATGGGTCTGTTTTCCAGTGTATGTCTGCCCACAGAGGGGTATGGAACCAGTTAGTTGGCTTGCCCCCGAAGACTGATGGAACCAGAGAGCTTCCAGAATGCTCTGGGGAAATTACCCTCTGATCTTGACGACTGGCGCTCGATGACCTCGTTGCTCTTTGGAACACCTTGCTGACTGAGGCCATCGACCAGACGGCTCCTAGGCATCCGCTCCCTAGGTGTTGGCATTACAGGCTTCCTTGGTTTACTGAGGATCTGCGGTTGCTGGAGCAAGAAGGGCGGCAGAGCAACAGTGATGCCATTCTCGTGCTGAAGCTGACAGATTGCGACATAGAGCCAGTTTGTGAGCCTATGCTGTGGCTGTGCAGGCAGCAAAGAATGAGCTCTCTCTTGTTTGCAAAAACAAGCCAAGAACCCCAATTCTCTCAGAGAAAAGCAAAAATCCAAGAATTGAATTTCAGCACTAGTATTAAATAATAGAGGATAATTAACCTACAAAGAAAAAGAAAAAAAAAAAAATCACACAGAGCCCTCTGAGGAGTCACAAAATTGGAGCATGGGATGGGAATCCACTTATAAACGTTGCTTATACAGACCAGACAACAGGATGCCTTCACACATCCAGTTCCTCTCTGGTTCTTGTACTGTATTTATTTTATTTATAATTATTTTATTTTATTTATTTAAAATTTATATGCCATCTTTCCCAGAGGCTCAGGGTGGCTCCCAAACAGTAAAAAAAATATTAAAACTCATACAAAAATACCCTTAAACCCCAGAACTCCCACAACCCCACACCAAACACCACCTCCCAATTCCCACATCCAATCCCCCTTTGCAACCCTACCCCGAAACCCACCTACCAAGCCACCCTTATCCCCGCCCGCCAAATGCTTTTCCAAACAAAAAAGTCTTACACCACCTCTGGAAGTCGCTCAGGCTCAACAAACCTCCAGGAGAAGCAAAGGAGTTCCATAACATCAGGGCAGCAAGCAAGAATGTCACCCTGTGAGCCCTTGTCATATAGACAAGGCTAACAGTTGTTTGGGAGGGACCCAAGGAGGGTGCTCCTGGCTGACCACAGGGGGCACAATGGGGCATGGAAGAAAATGCAGTCTTTCAGGTATGTGGGGCCCAGACCATTTATTTATTTAATTAATACAATTTAATATCAGCCCCTTCGTGCCTCAGGCACCTTGGGGTGGCTAACAACAATCATAAAACAATATACAATCACAATATAAAAAACAAATACATAAAAAATGAATCTGGGGCTAAAAAACTAAAACCCACCCAACTCCTCTCCCACTACCCCTCTCCCTCACCAAACAGCTGGCGGAACAGCCAGGTTTTACAACAGTGGCGGAAGGAGGAGAGATCTGGGGACAAAAAGGCCTCCAATGGGAAGGAGTTCCACAGCCTCGGAGCGGCCACCGAGAATGCCCTCTCCATGTTCCCGGTAAGAGAAACCCAGGGGTCCTTAAGGAGTAGGGGCTGCTCCAGAACATGGGGGGTGAGGCAGTCTCACAAGTAGATGGAGCCTAGACCATATAGGCTTTATAGGTCAAAACCAACACCTTGAATCGGGTCCGGAAGACAATAGGCAGCCAGTGCAGAGCGCGAAGCACAGAGTGTCCCACAGTGCACTGCTTCATACTTGTCAACCTTTAGAGCTTTAAATTTCAAAACCAGCACCTTGAATTGTGCCTGGAAAGCTATAGGCAGCCAGTGTAGAACAGAGGACCAATTAGGGGGGCACATACAGTTGCATAGAGACTTCCTTGCTCCCCTTCCCACTCAGAAAAAGCCAAGTTGGGCAGTTCTTTGCTCAGATGAGCAGTGCACAGGCTGGGGACAAGGGAGCAGGCAGGAATTCAGAGGAGCAACAGCCTGTCTGGTGTAGTGAGTCAGCCCAGGGCGTGGGGAGTCATAGGTACCTGGATTGGCATTCTGGGGCATCCTGGAACACTCTGGAATGCCCCAGTAATATCTGCATTTTGGGGCACTGGGTACCTGATGGAGGGATGGTTATCCCAATGAGTGCCCATTGGGAGTGCCTGAAAATGCGGGTATTACCCACAGGTAGCTAAAGCGCTACCCAGTGCAGCTCTAAACATATCTCCTGTCAGTTGTTTCTCCTCCAAGCCGAAGAGCGCAACATATTAAGCCTCTCATATGAAAGCTGTGCAATACCTTTGATCATCTTTGTTGCCTTTCTCTGCACCTTTTCCAGTTCCACTATATCTTTTTTGAGATAAGGAGACTGAAATTGCACACAATATTCAAAGAGTGCTTGCACCAGAGATTTATATACTGGTATTAAGATATTTTCTGTTTTATTTCCTGTCTGTTCTGAATAATTGCTAACATTCTGCTTGACTTTTTTACTTTGCTGAACATTAAGCTGATATTTTCAATAAACTGATCACAATTAGTCCAAGATTTTCTGAGTGGTAACACCTAATTTAGAACCCGGTATTGTCTGAGTGTAATTATTGTTTTTCCCCATGTGCATTGCTTCATACTTGTCCACTGAAGAACGTTTTAAAAGACTATGGTATTTGTGGCTTTCAGCAGCCGTGATCACTCCACATACCGTATATTTTATGTATATTTATATAGCACATTTCTGTATATTTATACAGTCTGTATATTTCTGTATATTTATACATATTTCTGTATATTTATACTTATACGGTACTTTTCTGTATATATATACAGCCTTTGAAGGTATAGATTTTTCCTTTTTAAAATATTTGAAGAGGTCCTTCAAACTCCCATGGGAAGTCATCAGTTTAGTCAAAGAATTTACAACTACAACTACCCTTATCTCCACTGTTTAAGGTCTCTCCAAAGCAGTTATTTTACTGAAGAGGGAAACCAGTGGGTTTTTCCACGTTAGCCACACTGTAGCTAAGATGTGGATACAACACATGTGAACTCCCATAGCTGGGAGTCCACATGTGATATCAAGCATGTGGGTACATGGGTCCCATGGGGCTGCTGAAGCTTTGGAAGATTTTCACTGCAGGAGTAAGCTATCTAGATAGAAGAACTTTTCTTCCACTACCATGTCACCAAGTCTGGGATAAAATCAGTGATAAATTCCCACCCTAGCAAAGAGAAACTTACAAGGAAAGAGATGCGACAAGACAGAAGTTGCTATGACGTGGGAAGAAATGGAAACTCAGAGAATACATAGTGAAAGAGGGGGAGGAACTACTTATCGGAGACAAGCAAAGAGAAAGTAGCCAGTAATTCCCATTCCGCACTTCTCTGCCCCCACCCTGTGAGGGGATGGTCCTTGTCCCTGCTCACCTCTTTAGGGAAGAGGCAGCAGGGTTAATGGCCGCTGTGGAGAGGATGGAGCAAGAAGGAGCAGGCTGAGGAACAGGTTGTGCACTGACAGTGCACTCAAATAGATAGGGCCGCTGGCCTGATCCAGGTTCTTTGGGTTGGAAGGAGCCACTGCAGGTGGGCTCCTCTCTGCCCAAAATATGAGTGATACTAGAGTTGGGGAAGTGAGGCGTGTGAGCTCCATTCACCCTCTTGGACTGGCACTGTAGGCTTCACTGGTTGCTTATTACGATTTAGGGAGCCAAGAAAGCATTTTCCTCCTCAGCACTGAATGTCCTATGCTCCCAAAGAGGAGAGGAGTGTCACCTTCCTTACAGTGCTGTCACCCTTTAATTGCAGATTGTGCAATTGGCAGGTACGTTCAAGGTCATGCTAGTAGTTTTGGTTAATTGTTAAATGTTGCACCTCGGTGGTCCAGTGCGATGGGGACATTTAACTGGTAAAGAACAGGAACAAGGTACAGGAAAAGAAGGGAGGAACCTCCCTATGAGGTGAGCTGAGCCGAGCCCCTAGCCCAGTGGGCTGATGGGAGCAGCACTGCTATGCAGAACAGCAGTGGTCCGTAACAGGTGTCAGAAGTGTCACTCTTCCCTTGGAACCCCAATTTAGGGGATTCCTATGGGTCAGAGGTAAGGTTGTCTGTAATACAGATAGAGCCTGTAGGGAATGTTAAGGCACTGGACCAGGAGGGGAACAAAGGGTTTTGTTGTTATCCCCAGACTGATAATGTTATTAGATTGAAATAGAAGTTGAGGCCTTTGGTAACTCCGTTCTTGTGTCTGGTGCCTCTTTCCATGATACGATGAGAAGAAAACTGCCTAAGACCCTAATATGCCCCAGTCTAGTCCAGATTATCACTTAGAATCATCCTGAAGTAAATAAAACAAAAAAGTTTAGGCGTTTCTGTAAAAATGACTAAAATATTTTGCCATTATTTTTCTTCCATTTTTTTCTGCAATATCCTTCTTGATTCAGGTTTAGTGGCTGGGGCTAGGAGAGAAGAAATTTGTTGGACTTTTATAAAAGCGTAGCCATCTGCAAACCACAGACTTCAAAAGAGCATCAGCTAAATTTAAAAGTTAGTCAGTTCAATAAGAAATCAAGTGAGATTATAATCAGAGAAAGAGCTTCAAATGGCACGTTCATGCTCAAAGACATCTCCCCACTCCATGCTATATCTACTTACTTCATTGATTTTTTTATTTAAAAAATGCTTTGGTACTTTACTGCAACACTGCAGACTCTGCATATAATAATTATTGCAGACTGTGATGGAGTCTGTTCTCCCTCAGGCATCATCAACAAAATCGTCAGCTAAATTCCAACTGCAGAATCTTTACTGCAGAGTCATAAAGCACAAACTAGAAAGAACTCAGCTTAATTTCTAGGTGCTAGATTCAGGCTGCTTGCCGACAATATAAAATGTGCCCAATTTGCCTCCACAGTGAAATCTCCGGGAGGCAAATCAGGTGCGGGATTTGTACGTGGGCATGTTAACGTGCTGCATTTTTGGTGGTAATCTCGCAGGGAATGAAGAGCACCAGCTATTCTTTTCCATATAAGACTTTCTTTGATTACAAATTAGAGGAATGTATGTTGCACACAGGCTGCTCTCTGAATTCCCTGTGAGATTGCCACCAAAAAAGCAGTGGGTTAATATGCCCACATATAAATTCTGTGCATGATTTGCCTCCCGGAGATTTTCCCAGAGGTAAACCGGGTGCATTTTGTAATGTGGGCAAACAGCCTCAGTGTGCAGCATACAGTCCTCTGACTTGTAATCCAAGAAAGTCTTATATGGACAATACTTTCTAGAGCAGGGGTGGGCAAAGTATGGCTTGGGTAGCACATGTGGCTCTCGGTACTAGTTCAGGGCCAAGGTTGGTCCTGGGCTCTGTGCTGCCTTATTGGTTCTTTCGCTTACCTAACTGTACCTGGGTCTCAGCAGCTGGACTGCAGGGCACCAGCTCTGCCAGCAAATCACAAAGCAGGAGAAGTTCAGCCGAGGAGATGGTTCAAAGGAGAAAGTGCACGCATCTTTTGACTCTTGACCATGTGACTCTTTTGGTATGCCGCTCTTGCGATTGAGAACTCTGCCCACTTAGTCAAGATCTACTCCCCCCAGGTGAGCCTGTTCTGCAGTGGCAAATTCAGCCTGCCACAGCCAGATGAGCTTTGTAAGCTTCCCAAAACCCGCTTCGCCTCTTAATTGGCTCAGCCTGTCAGCAGCCCCAATAAAGGAATGGCAGGTAATGGCCAATGGCTGATGCAGGCTGGTCAAGATGTCTGTTTTTGTTAGTAAACCTTGAATCTGCTACACTGTGGATGCTTCTGCTTCCCTTAGACCCAGCTGTTCATTGTCCTTGTCTAACCCAATCCTAAAGCTCCATCCCTAAATGCTGAGTACTGATCCAGCAAAGAACGTATTGCAGAGTGCTTACGGAAAACGTCTGATGCAGTTCTGGTCTTCTTCTTGCCGCAGAAGTGGAGGAACACATTTAAAACTTGGATGTTTTTAATTACTACTTTAGTTTTGGGGGAAAAAAACAAATTATTCTGTTTAGGTTCTTTACTGACTTCCCCATCATGTGCTCACTGGCAACATTTATTTTTGAAATGATTGTTACCACATTTTGAATTAGTCACTGTTCAAAAGAAAATAGCTGAATAAGTTAAGAAGCAGAATACTGAAAATTCCTTTTAAAAGTTCAGAATTCAAGTTCGTATGTATCAGGGCTGAAATGAGAATCAGTTTGATTCTCACGAGAATAGAGAACCCTTAATGAAATCTTGAGAAAATCTCAGTAACAATGTGAAAATCTTGCGAGATGTCTAATGAATCTTTAAAAATTACTGCATATGTGCGAAATGGCCACCAGGGCCATACTGTGAATTTGTGGACCTTTTCCAAAATGGCATCAGCAGCCTCACTGCCATTTTGGAAAAGGGTAGCTGTTCTGCACATGTATGGCACCCTTCCTTTTCTAAAATGGTGGTGACGCTGTCTGAGCCGTTTTGGAAAAAGGCTGCATATGCGCAGACTGGCTGCCCTCTTCGAAAATGGTAGCAATGCTGCCAGTGATCTCCTTGCTTCCACCTGCGTCTGCAGGAAAGCTGAGTGGGAAGAGCAGCTCCTAGCTCAGCCAGACGAGTCAGCTGGGGTTTGGAAACACGGAAGGGCCGTTCTCAAGATTCTTGCATTTCTCGGTGAGAATTCAGGTAATTCACAGCTCATTCTCATTTGGAAGCACAAGCAGAGAATCTTGATTCTCGTCAAGAAATGCAAGAGAGAAAGAATCGAGTATCGGCCCCATTAGGCATCTACCGCATTCTGCAAGAATAGAGACTGTTCTTCTCCAATAATTTCAAGGAAGCTCAGTAGTAATTTAGCCCACAGTACACAGAAGCCAGTTGAAAGACCCCCACATTGAATTCAGCAGGCTCTGAATCAGGTTCTAGTTGATCAAAGTGTCTTCCAGTTTCAGGGAGAACAACTATGACAAAGGACAGACATAATAAAAGGCACGAAAGGAGCGAAGAGAAAGAGATAGCTGTAGGAAACTAATGGGATATAGCAGCCAAATTAATAAATGGAAGAATCGTACTGCTGCCTCAGTGGAACAAAACGAAGCCTTTCAGCATTCCTTAATGTAAGCTACGCAATAGTTATAACTCAAGGCAAATTGTTTCTCAGTCATGCTCATACTTAATGTAAGGGTTTTGTTTTTTCTTGTATACAAATTTATTCCAATAACTTTCTTTCCATGGAAACTGCCAGCAACTTCCATTGTTGACTGACAGTAGTTTACAAGAAACGGAGGCCATTATTCCTTAGAGGCACTTCTTTTACTCTGGATTTGAACTACAATCTCAGAGGTAAATTCTTAGATGGTGAGCCATAGATCAAGCAAAGTTATGTAATGTTTTATTTTTCCAAGGTGAGTCATATATTATTAATATTTACTAACACCACACTTGCCAGTTGTGAACTGCTTTTGATTTTTTTGAAAGGGGAGTGGGGTGTGTGTGGAATCCTTACAGTCTTGAAATCAAAGCCAATTACCAAAACAGCGGGATACTTTTAAAAATACCTACATGCATCAACACTAATTTAATATTAATGGAACACCAGTTCCTATTAAGGAAAAAATTACAAATCATTCAGTTTCCTGGCGAGAACTAGCAAAACCAATGCAAATAAGGACTTAAATTATTTTTAAATATGAGCCAAATCCAGTCTTCAGCTACACTACAGAAGTCAGTAGAGTTACATTAACTTATTCCAAAACAAATTAAAACATTTGGGTCAACCCTAAACCCTGTAGGTATGGTTTGCGTACATGCCAGGCATACTCCCCATAATGGGAGTGTGCTGTGTGTGCTGCATCAGGCTTAGAGTCAGCCTTGTTATCTGTACACTTGTGTGCAACATTAAAACTAGGTGGCAAGTTTTGATTGGTTGGCAGGGGCAAAATAATAGTGGCTTTTTCAGCCATTTTCCATTATCTACTGAATTTGGCTGTGTGTGCTACACTGCTGATCTGTAAGTAATTGGCTTGGGGCGGGGAGGAGTGCCTGTCCTGTCCATAGGGCTGATGCTGAGGGGCGGGAGTTAGTTGTTTTCACCATGCCGTGATTTAAAAAAATAAAAATAAAGTGGGTGCCACATTGCTGCTGCCTGCTGCTTGGCACCATGGAGGCGAGAGGGATCTCTGCCTTGCTCATCCAAGTTACCAATGTCGCACCAGTGCCACACCAATGCCATGCCTTTTTTTAAAAAATAAGCGGGTGCCACTGCTGCCTGCACTGCTTGGGACCATGGTGGCCAGAGGAGTCTGCCTAGCTCCACTTCCCCTGGCCTGGGCTGTCCATATACTAGGGGCAATGCCAGGAGTTGCTACAAGTGCTAAATATACTTAAAGTCTGGGTACTGCTGCTGCTTCCACTGCCTGTTGGCAAGCTGGCAGCACCCTAGAGGCCAGAGAGGGTTCACTTTTTGCTGTGGTTTTTGTGCGCACTGTGACTATACTTTGTCTGTGGGCTCAACTTTGCCAAGATATCACTGACCACTGGGGCAGAGGGGAGATAGACTTTCTTTCTGGTTAAAATAATATGGTGTGTGGAGAGGAGGCTTGCCTTGCATAGGTGGATACTGGGCAAGCACAAAGGAGGCTTTTTTGTGAGTGTGGGTGTGTGTGAATGTCTGGTTTCTTTCTTGTGGGTGTTGTTATGTCTGCTGGACTGGCTTTTTTTTTTCTGCCCACAGTTGCACTTTTGTGGGTTTGTCTTCTTGAGCAATTGTTCCACCCTTGCTAGCCTGCTTTTCTGGGCACCCCTTGGTTGGCATAATGATTTTAAAGTGGGTGCACTGCTGATGGTGGGCTATGCTGTGGGTACATTACTGCTGGGTTTTCTTGGGATTTCTACCTGCAGTTGCACTTTTGTGGGTTTGTTGTCTTGAGCAATTGTCCCACTCTTCCTAGTCTGATTTTCTGGGCACTGCTTGGTTGGTATAATGATTTTAAAGTGTGTGCACTGCTGATGGTGGGCCATGTTGTGGGTAGTAATAGTATTGGATATTTGGTATGTTCTTTTTCTATAGATACATAAAATGATAATGCAGGACAACCCTCCAGTGTTTAAGAATCTACAACAATATATGAAGCTTGAATATATAATTTACATTATGACTTATCAATATAAAAATGTTCTTGTGGGAGTGGATGAAACTTGATGACGCAGTTAAAAATATCTTTATTTTGCGCATTGTTCTGATGACAGTGGTAGCAAACATTTAACCTTTCAAATCAGTAGTCTGGTTTCCATGGTGACCAACCCAACATCATCTGTTATATTTGAAGTCCGTATTATGTGTCACCCATTTGGAATGCCCAAATACTTACATTCTGACAAATGTGTACATTTTCAGAGACTACAAAACGGAGTGCTTCAGTGCCCAATTTCCCCAAACACAGTAAACATAAGCATAGCGTCTCAAACACATAGTGACCATTGGGACAGAAGACTTATCTATGTCCCACAGGAGTTGTGTTATGTGCTAATAACAAATTATAAATCATTTGACATAATTAAAAATGTAATTCTTAAATTCTTTAAATGCCTTTTGATTACAATGGTACCTAACAGGCAAACCTTTTGGATGGGATTACCAAGATCTTTCAGCCACATCAGTTCCAGTCTGGATTTCATAACCAGCTGCCATCTCTAAAACCTTGGAAGACAGCATGTCACCTTCCTTCCCTCAACCAGAACTTCTTCACAGTGACATAATGCCTGAAATTTAACCAAGATGAGAGTTTCCTATATTCCTCCAACTGTATGCTCTGTCCTTACAGCATTCCTTACTGCTACGTAGGGTGAAAACAGACATGCACTTTAACTCTGTTTTAGCACAGCCTTAGCATTTCTTATGCATATTGCAGGGCTGCATATGGCACCAATACAGCCCTGCAACATGCCTAAGGAATGTTACAGCAGTGCTAAAGCAGAGTTAAGTGCATATCTGTTTCCAGTTTTCTACCCATTGTCACTTTTTTTACCATCCAATATCCCCATTCTCAGAGCTCCGATTAGCTCCATCTTATCTGCCTTGATCAGGCCAGTCCACTTGCTTGCCCTTCTCAGCCTGTCTACCCATTCAACAAAAACTTTCCTGCTTGCAATCAGACCTTACCCTGCTCTAGATGAATTGACCTCCTGGTATTCGCTCCAGGCCTAGACACCAACTTCAAGCCTGGTGGCCCCCTTGGACTATTGTCCAGATGGCCCTGCCCACATATGAATACCAGGGCCCTGAGCTTGTAAATCCATTGCTACTAAGAAACTACTGCATGGGGAACCATGGAGAGTGACGTATCCACTTATCACAATTTAGTCTCCGGAGTTCCAACAATGGGTGTTTTCAGACAAAGGCTGTGGTGGGCTCAGACAGAGGTGCATGCCACAGTGGATCGCAGTCCACCTGCGCAGCGCCCCCATCCCCTGCACCACGGAGCTGTGGGCAATCGCCAGACACTCTAGGCTGCCACCCACAGCTCTATGGCTGTTGCCAAGGCAACCCCTGGCCAGAAGCAGAGCTTTAGCAGCCCGTCTGCAAGCAGACGGACTGCTGCTCTGCCCTAGGATTCTGGGTTCAGGAGGCCTGCTCTGCTTGCAGTGCTCCGGGATGTTCTGGAGCCACAAGCGGAGCTCGACTGGAGCAGGCAGCATTTGCTCCACTCCTGCTCTGCCTCACCCCAGTGTGGCCCACTTTTACATGAATGGGCCACCTTGGGATGAGGCAGAGTAGGTGTCTGTCTGAAAACACCCAATATTCAAACACTTCTAGGGAAAACAGCATGGCAAGAAGCACTTTCCAGATCACAGTAGTAAAGAACCCCTATTCAGCTTCGGGCATACTCAGGACCTGTGCTTACTGCATTTTCCATTGCTGCCAATGAGGAAGAGGCAGAAAATATGGGTCCCATAATGCATGTGAAGTGTCTTTACAATCTGTCGTGCTTCACAATGTCCACACATTATTTTATCTTCCAGGTTTAGATTTGTCCCTAAAATCGCAGTGAAGCAGTTATTAAGATACAGTTGAAAGAGAATCCAGGGAGTTTAGATCTGTTACTTTAAATTATTTATACCACATAGTGATTAGATAAAATGGGGTAGTAAGCAATATTAATGACATTCCTTTTCTTCAGCTTGTTAGACCTTTAAAATCAAGAAAAAGTGCAATGCTATATAAGTAGACTATGTGCCAACATATTGGCTGAGCCAACAGTGAGCAACTGCAAAGCAAAGCTTTTTCCATTTCTAGATAACAGAACAACACAAATACAAATGTAATGACTTGTTAAGAGAATCAGCAGTTCCAGTGAAATATTTTATAAAATAAGTCATGTTTGAGAACTGGATTTGTTCAGTGTATGAGCCTGATTTCAAAGTCAATTTCCACTGAAGTCAACCTCAGTCATCCCATTGAATTAAAAAGCTTTGTATGAGGATACTGATTTTTGGATTAAGCAGAAATTGGCAGAACAGGGGTCCATTCCCATTTACTGGGGTCAGCTATTGGGCTTCACACTTAATTTTCCAAGTAGCCTTTCTTAAATTTATCCCTGAAGAAGAGGTAAGCCAAGTGCTTAAATCTCTCCATATTCTTTCATTAATTCACATAGGTTTTCCTCTCTGGTTCAAATTTGTCCTACACTCTGCACGTGTTCCCCCTCCTCCTCTTCTACTCGGAGCACTAAGTAATACTTATTCATACCTCCTCTACATGCAGTTGGGAAGACTCATTATTTTAAGGGGGCTTTTGTTTTCTATTCACTGCTAATTATTTCTTTTCTCAACACACAGCTTCATTGACAATGAACTATTTTGTGAATTTCTTGTTCAGCTACTAGAATACGTACAGTGTTAATAAAATAAGTTACAACACTGAGACAATAGCGTGCAAACATTTCATTCTCTTCGCTCAGCTTCAATTACAGTGAACATCTCTATTATTCTGTCCATAATTCACTCTCTTTAAAGAAGAGAGTAGATATTCTAACCTACTTTGAAGTAGGTTAGGCTGAGAGATCTGTGATATAGCCATGAACTCACTGGGTGACCTTGGGCTTATTAA
Source organism: Sphenodon punctatus (assembly GCA_003113815.1). NCBI lineage: Eukaryota > Metazoa > Chordata > Lepidosauria > Sphenodontia > Sphenodontidae > Sphenodon > Sphenodon punctatus. The sequence continues at coordinate 650,303 of QEPC01000841.1, read as the reverse complement.
GTCAACTTAACCGGGGGCCTCCCCTTTCCTCCTGATGAAGCACTGAGCTCTTAACCACTATACTACACCAATGCAACAACATGAATTGGACTAATACCCTCATTTATACCACCTAAGTATATTACAAATAACTGTACTAGATGGAAGTCAGTACTACTGAAATCAACCTATTCACATGCTTGAAGTATATGTTTAAGTGCTTGGCAGGACTGGGGCCAGAGTACTCCGCACCTTGCAGACTCAAGCCTATAATGAAGTCAGAAAACTCAACAGTAAGAAAAAAAGTTAGAAAAGGATTCCCCTCCCCTTCCTATTACATATTTAGCTTTTTTCACAAATATATTTTTTAAGTAAGCCAAATAGTATTTGGTACACAGTACTATCTCCTTTTGATCGTCCAAGTCTTGAAATGGTGACATTCACATATTCGGCTGTTTAAAAGTATTGGCTTATTGGTACTCGCTGTCCCAAGAGTCAGCAGAGAAGCAATTAGTGACCAAACAGCCAATGTTTCTTTAAAAATCATAACTCATCTCATTGATTGAATGCATTATGCTTTTTAGTCAATTCAGATTGTATGGATTTAAATGTAATTCTGTTGTGTTCTATTTTTTAAGTAATTCATTGTCTGCATTTTCTGACAGAAACTGTGCATATAGCTCCCCAGCAAGGAAACTCTAGGGCAAAAAGTATGGGAAGTAATAGAGGAAGATAGTTAGCAGGAACATACATAACTGAAGGAAATTCTACAGAAAGGTGAAAGTATTAAAGAGATATCTTCTGCATCTCATACAGACTTATTTATTTAATGCATCAGCTCACTAAATTGCAAAATAGGTTTTCATAATAATTCTATGTTCACATATAACTTTGAGAAGCACTCATCTTTTGGGGCTCAAGAACTCCATGTATGCTCTCTGAATAGAATACATTTGTTTCAATGTGAATTCTTCAGCAGGAGAGTGGGAAGTAAGGGAGAAGAACTTTGAAAAATAATTCCAGTCACATTTAAAAACAAACAAAAAACACAACAACCCCAAAACAGCTACAATAAAATGGTGTATTGTGGTTAGGGGATTTTACCTGGTTTTATTTTGTTTCATTTGGGTATTTTAATATTTGGGTTTACTTTGTGTATTTTTGTTTATGTATTGTAACCCATTCTGAGCCTTAAGGGAATGAGCAGGATAAATAAATAAATAAAATGGAATTGCTGCCCATTAAACCCTAGTTTCTTGCCTCATAGGGTGTTATCACACAAGACAGTGCCCCACTCTCACCACCCCGTGCCTCACTCACTGCCTGTCTGAATGCAGTCTGCCAGGTGTACACCCCGCGTTGGGCAGGGGCTGCCACCAGCAGTGTCACCCGCGTTATCGAGGAGCACGCCTTGGGGGGGCAACCCAGTCCAAAGCAGACAGCCTCCTGTGTGAAAGGCCTCGAAGCCATGCCAGCAAATGCAGCCACCCACAGTGTGGACAAGGCCATGGTGCCAGCAAGGATCAGGCCCCTGGAGGAAGCTGCCACCACCTACCAGTTATCTGTTGGAGTGGCAGGGGGAGCACGTCCTGGGCTGCCCGCCAACAACTACCGGAGGCAACCCTGAGGAGAATTAGGTGCAGCCCTGGTGTCCCCTGGCTTCATCACCGTGCTGGTTTATCTTGAGCCTGGACCCAGGTTGAAATAGACCAGCAGGGGATGGGGGACTCCTTGCCAGGGAAAGAAGTGTTGTGCTCCATGGCATGGATTCCACCCCCACCCCACGTCAATTTCAAGCTGGGAAGCAGTTCCTGTCTTGACACTGACCAGTGCTGTGCTTCCTGGGCCCCCACCCCCCATGTTAATTTCAATCCAGGAAGCCTTGAAAATGCCATGGAATGATCCTTGCCAGGGAGGACAATGCTGGTCAGTTTAAAGTCTGGAAGCACTTCCTGGCTTGAGATCAACATGGGGGGGGATTCTGCTCCATGGAGCATCTGCTCTCTTACTGCTCTCCTGGCAAGGAGTCCGCCCATTCCCTGATGGTCTATTTCAAGCTAGGCCCAAGCTCAAGACACACCAGTGTGGTGATGCAGCCAGGAGACACCAGGGCTGCTCTTCCTTCTCCCCAGGGTCCCCTCCAACAACTGATGGTTGTGCCCCTCCACTCTAACAAATGACTTGCAGGTAGCTTCCTCCAGGGGCTTGATCCTGCTACCACAGGCCCAGAACCCTGGGGCTTTGCCTATGTGATGGGCTTCCTGGGGCAGAACTTGCACAGGGGAACAGGTGGCAGCGGCTCCCCCGCCTGTAGGACCCACTCGTGGGTCTGCCCATTTGAACTGCTCCCACCACTGCCCACAGGAGAAGCAGCAACATGGCCTACCCACAGATTCACCACGTTTTCCAGCTACCTCCCTTCCCATGTGAAAACAAAACACCCTTAGTTTTGCTGATGCAGGAGTAAGCAGAGGTTCAGAGAAATGTACACTTCAGCCGTAGCCACACTGAAACTGACCCTGTTGTCATGCAGCTCATAAAAGAGGCACAAATGCAGGGGGACTAGGAGATTCCTGGGAGATCTTTGCACTTCAGTGATTAGGCCAAGATCTGCGAGTTTGAGGTCATCTGTTTAAAGTAATGTTTGGCCTATATGTGGCCCTTTGATTCTTCATCAGTCACACTCTAGGATGTCATAACTGAACTTGTTTGGCTCTAACATAAATAAAAGGGAAAGAACCTTTCTAAATTAAATTCCTACAGATTTTCAGTTTGGTGAGCCTGTGGAATGGACTTAGCAGAAGGTGAGCTCTCCAGTTCAATAATATATAATCACACAGAGTGATGAAGTAAAGGTTGCCAAAAGGTCTAGAACCTTTGCATCTCCTAGCCTGCCCTACATATTAAAAGAAACAATATACTTTCTCCGATCTATACCCATCTTCATTTATTTCCTATACAAAGGAACTTTAATACAAATTAATATTTAAAGGACTATAGATCAAGAGAAGGCAGTTGCATCAATTCTTCAGATTTCTTCAACTCTAGCCTCACAAAGAGTTTTCTTCAATTGCCTTCATGACAATACTGGGTTCTTTGGGTCTGACATCAGTTTTCCAAGCACAGCTAAAGAATGTGTAGAGCTGAACTTATAATCAGCCAGAAATCGGAGGGCATCAGTGCCACCTTGTGGTGCCTGGCTTATAGGGATGTGAATTCAGATCAATTTATGGATTTGGATTAACTAATGATTCGTATCTCAAATTTTTTACAGATTTCTGGATTTGCAGATTTGTATTTCTGGATTATAATTTTCTCACTGACTTCAACGGGAAACCAATCCGCCATTCATTTCAATGGGCCATTCATTCGAATAGCCATGTTATTATAATTAATGGGCCAGAGAGAGGGGGTGGGGTGAAGGCTAGGTGTGAAGTGGTGGAGGGCTGGCAGTGGGGAGTGAGGGCTAAGTCTGTGGAGGGGCTGGCAGTGAGGTGAGGGGGTGGAAGTGGGATGAGGGAAGTGGAAGGAATGAGGTTTTAGTTGTAAGTGACAGAGTGGGAGTTTTACTTATTTATTATTTATTTATTTATTATTATATTTTTATCCCGCCCATTCTGCTTCTGGCAGCCCTAGGCGGCAAACGTATATAAAATACAATTGTATAAAATAAAAACATCCTCTATATAAACTATATACACAGTTAATATCAACAAAAACCTATAACTGGGAAAATAAAACCCCACCCCTCCCTACCGCTCTCCCTCGCCAAATGCCTTATGGAACAGCCAGGTCTTACAGCCACGGCAGGAGACAAGGCCCTGGGCCAATCAGACTGCCACTCCCCCCTCATGACCCCAACTTGGAGCTAGCAAATGAACTGGTATCTCTATTCAGGCTTAGTGAGCTGCAGGCACTGGACATGCTGGGGGAAGGTTTAAACTTTGTGTTCTGGTAACAGTTCTGGTATACTGTTGATATGTTTTTAATAAAGAGGTGCAGCCAATTTTAATCCAATTACTGTGTCTGTAGCCTCCTTTCATGTGTGTGTGACTAAAGACATGGCATAAACTCAAATAAAGATGGGCAACAAGATCTTCAAAGCCAATAGCGCTGGTCCTAGCATTTAGCAAGTCCCATTCTCTTCAAAAGGCTTGCCCTCCTGAGCTCATCTTTTCTCATGAATCACTTTGTACAATCTCAGTCAGTGACCACTAGCAATTCATTTTTAAAATGAACTAGCATTTATAATGTCATCCCAGTTTCTTAGTCCCCTGAGCTTTCACCATTTAAAAAGCTTAATTGCTCATGAAGATTTACCCCAAAAAACCAGTCATCAATTCATCATGTACAAGATCCATTAAGAAAAGAAAATGTCAGGGACATATTTAAGCATTAGAACATGGTCAGCAAAACATAGAGCGTGGGGCCAAAATGGTCACCGTAGGCTTCTAAATATAAAAAGTAAAAGCAAAAACCACTGGTCAAAACACAAATGGAATCTCACTCAAACTGTGTCGGATTTCACGTTTCCAGTCATTGGAACACTGCACCATGGCAACACTTTGTCCTTGGACATTGTTCTGTGATGCTGCCCAGCTTTGTCTTGCTGTCTCCTCTTTTTCAGTTGCACAGGATTGGTCATGGGGCAGAATGGGCACCTCTTAATCCCAACTCAGATGGGAGATATGATGGACACATTGGGCAGTCATTTTCTTCCCTTGCTGGCTGTTTAATACACCACTGGTCATATTTGGGAGGGAGAGGGTGATCTCCCATGCAGCCTGGATGGGACAGCCAGGGGAGGGCTGGGGGGCAGCCGGAGGGGAGGGGGGCACGGCTATTCGGGTTGTGACAAGTCAGGGGATATATGGTCTCAGCGGGAGGGGAGTGGGAGCGGTGAGACAGAACAGATGCTTAGTGGATGTCCTGCTCATCCCACCCCCAGCAGGAGAGCAGATGGAACTCGGTCAGGGGGTTCCCAACTCAGTTTTGGTGCTTTTAAATGCGAGATCGGTAGCGAATAAGGCAACAACGGTCCAGGAGGTAATCTTGGATTGTGCCGCCGATCTTGCATGTATCACGGAAACCTGGTTGGACAATGAATTGGGGGTTATTTTGGCTGATCTTATTCCAGGCGGGTATTCCTTACAGCACCAACCACAGTTAGAGGAATGGGGGGGGGGGTAGCTATGATTTTTAAAGAGGGGTGGTCTGTGAGAAGGTATTCAGTGTGGGCCATGGCAGGAATTGGGTAGTCCGTGCAGAACCAACCTTGGTCGGAGGGGGGGGGGGGGGGAAAGCGGTGTAGCTATGATTTTTAAAGAGGGGTTGGTGTGTGAGGAGGTATCCAGTGCGATCCATGGTAGGCATTGAAGGTCTTAATCTTGTGTTTGATTTGGCAGGGGGCAGTTTGGGAGTGCTGCTAGTATACCGTGCACCCACCAATACAGCAGCCTCTCTGCATGCTCTGGCGGAGGCAGTGTCGGAGATTGTGTTGCGGTCCTCAAAGAGGATAGTCTTGGGGGACCTCAACATACACACCAACACTGTTCTCGGGGGAGCCGAGCATGAGTTCATGGCCGCCATGGCAACCATGGGCCTGTCCCAGAGGGTCAACAGCCCAACACATCTTACAGGACATACCTTGGACCTCATGTTTTGCACTTGGCTTGGAGGTGGGTGTTCCGTTAATGGGAGAGATATCAGCTGTGCCCTTGTCATGGACAGATCATTACCTCCTGCAGACCTCCCTTCTAGCACGTCTGCCCCTGGAAGGGTGTGGAACCTATTAGGATGGTCCGACCCAGAGGCTGTTGGACCCAGTGCAGTTTCTAGATGCTCTGGGGGAGATACCCTCTGACCTTGATGACCGTCACATTGATGTCCTTGTCAGGCTGTGGAACATCTTGCACGACGGAGGCCATCCATCAGACGGCTCCCAAGCGTCCGTTACCCAGGCGGTGGCGCCACAAACCTCCCCGGTTTTCTGAGGAGCTGTGGATGCTGAAGCAAGATGGGCGACGGCTGGAGCAACGGTGGTGTCACTCTCGTACTGAAACAGACAGATTGCGGCATAGAGCTGGTTTACGAGCCTATGCTGTGGCTATGCGGGCAGCAAAGAGGGAGTTCTTTGCTGCCCTCATAGCACCCGCTAAATCCCATCCAGCGGAGCTGTTCTGGGTTGTGAGGGGGCTGGTCAGTCCGGCCTCCCTCAACCCTGGAGTCGAGTCATCATCTGCCCTTTGTGACATTTTTGCGGATTATTTTGCTGATAAAATTGCTTGCATTCATCATGACCTCGATGCTGCACTTAAAACAGTAGAGGAGGTAGAGAATGTAGAAGCCCCAGCTTGTCCAATTTTGTGGGATCAATTTCAGTCGGTGACACCCGCTGATGTGGTGGGTGTGCTTGGGGTGGTTCGAGCCACATGTTGCAAATTAGATCCATGCCCGTCCTGGCTGGTTAAGAGCTGCCAGGAGAAAATGGGTCATTGCTGACCGGGGTGGTCACTGCCTCTCTTCGGGAGGGCAGAGTGCCAGTCTGCCTCAAGGAGGCGGTGGTGCAGCCTCTGCTCAAGAAACCATCGCTTGACGATGGCTCCCCTGCCAGCTATCGGCCTGTCTCTAACCTTCCCTTTTTAGGGAAGGTTATTGAACAGGTAGTGACTCAACAGCTCCAGGGGCATTTTGACTATGTCTGTTATCTTGATCCTTCTCAGTCTGACTTTCACCCGGGTCATGGCACTGAAACAGCACTTGATGCTTTGGTGGATTATCTCCACCGTGAGAAGGATCAGGGTCGTTTGACCCTATTGGTCCAGTTTGATCTTTTGGTAGCATTTGGTACCGCTGACCATGAGATGTTGGTGGCGCACCTGCGGGACAGCGCAGGATCGTTCTTGAATGGTTCCGCTTGTTCCTGAGTGGGAGAACTCAGTGGGTGGTGTCAGTGATTGTTTTTCATCTTACCAAGACCTCCCGTGTGGGGTTCCACAGGGATCTGTTTTTGTCTCCTCTCCTGTTCAATGTGTATATGCAGCCGCTTGGCGAGGTGATCAGAGGGTTTGGGGTGCGGTGTCATCTGTATGTGGATGACACCAAACCATCTCTCTCATTTTCGACCAACCCAGGCCCGGCTCTCTCGGTGCTTACCCGGTATTTGTCAGCTGTGAGGGACTGGATGAGAGCCAACCGACTGGGACTGAATCCTGACAAGACGGAGGTGATGTTAGTGGGCAAGTCGGTGGAGGTAACAGCTCCCTCGGTTGATGGGATCTGTCCTCCACTGACTTCCCACGTACGGAGCCTGGGGGTGTTCCTCGATACGCAGCTCCGCCTAGATCTCCAGGTGGAGGCTGTGGCAAGGAGTGCCTTTCACCAGGTGCTTTTGAGACTCGAATCCTTCAGTTCAACTCTTAGGCTGAGGGCCCTCTTGGCACTCCTGAAATACTGGGTGAAAGTACATCTTTTCCCGCTCCAGGATAATTCTCTTTTAGCCATGTCTGTGGCCGAGGGGCTTCACAGCACCTGGGCGGATTGTATAGAGGTGGAGCTTAACCATCTGGGCTTCTCCTGCGAATCCCTAGGGCAGGCTGGTCTCGCTGGCTCCCTGACCCTCATTCGGAGGCGCCTGCAGGACCAGGAGTTACAACAAGAGAAGACCTTGTTGGCTGTCCAGAGGGTTGCTCCTGAATACCCTCTGGCTGACCCTCCCCCCCCCATCCGAATTCCAGCTACCTATTGCTTGGCTGGACTCGGGAGGTTGAAGGGCGTTCACCAGTTTCAGGTGTAATTCCTTCCCCTCGGCCCTGCTAGTAGGGCGATATAAGGGGATTTCGAGACAAGAGAGAGTATGTCAGCTCTGTGAGTTGCAGGAACCTGATTCTTGCATTCATATTTTTTTCCACTGTGCAGCTCTTAGTGGCCCTAGAAGGGAGTTCTTGGGTCAGTACTGTGTAGGACAACAGGATTTGGGCACCTTGTCCAAGTCCCTCCTTATTTATACTGATTCTGAGAGGTCTAGATCAGTAGCCAAGTTTTGCCAGATTTATCTCTGGATCAGGAAAGCACGCTTAGGGGCTACGGGAAACTGATGTATTTTATTTCTGCTGCTGTTATTGTTTGGTTTTATTTAAATTTTGTGATTTGTGGCTTTGTAATGGCCTGTTGGCCTCACAATAAATATTTTTGGGTGGCCTTTCACCAGTTACACCTGGTGCTGCAGCTTCGGCCGCTGGTTTCGGTTCCTGACCCGGCCACGATTATCCATGCTTTTATTACCTCTCAGTTAGACTACTGTAACATGCTCTATGTGGGGTAACCTATTGTGACAGCTCGGAAGTTGCAGCTAGTGCAGAATGTGGCGGCCCGGCTCTTGGTGGGACTGGGCCGCCGGGAGCACATCACACCATTGCTCCGATTTCTGCACCAGCTGCCAATAGTCTTCCGGGCTCGATTCAAAATGTTGTTTTTTACCTATAAAGTCTTACACGGCCTGGGCCCTGCCTATCTGCGAGACCGCCTCACTCCCCGGGTTCTGGACCGGCCCTTGTGGTCATCCAGGGGCGCCATGCTAGGTGTCCCCACGTTTCCCAGGGTGCCACACAGAATAGGGCATTCTCGGTGGCCACACCGCACCTTTGGAATTCTCTCCCGGTGGGGGCTTGTCTGGCCCTGGACCTCCTAATCTTTTGTAGGAACTGTAAGACCTGGCTGTTCCGCCAGGCATTTGGCAAGGGAGAGGGGGTGAGGGTGGGTAGGGGAGATTGGTGAGGATTGGGTTTTTGTTTATTATTATTGTTGGCATTATTATTTTTTTATGTTTAATTTGTTGTGTGATATTGTGTATTTATACTTATGTTGCTGTTAGCCACCCTGGGCTGCCTGTGGTAGGAGGGGCGGGGTAGGGATGGGCAAACAGATCACGGTTCGGGTTCGACCGTTCGTTTCGGCTGCGTTCGTTTCGTCCGCTTTCGGTTCATCCGCTTTCGGTTCATCCGTTCGGATTGGCAGTTCGGCTAGTTCGCCGAGGTTGGGTTCGGCCGTTCTGTTAGGATGTTCGACTGTTCGGTTCGTCCGTTCGGGAAATGTTGTTATGGGTGTTTTTTTGTTTTTTATATGGTTTTTTGTTTTTTTATTGGGTTTTATATGGTTTTCTTTTGTTTTTTATTTGATTTTTTTGTTTTTATATGGGTTTTTTTAATATATTTTTTAAATTTAATATTATATCTATCTATCTACACTAAATCTAACTGCTATTAACTATTCTAAATGCTATGAACTAAATGGATTATCTAATAAGTACACAGACCT
>QEPC01000841.1:606952-640764 GCA_003113815.1 Sphenodon punctatus | reverse complement strand
AATCCTACTCAACGCCTGCTGTTCAGGAACAGTGACTAGCTCAGAAGGTGTTGGGAAGGGGGGAGGCAGATAATTAGTTTCGTTTCTTGCAAGCCTCTCCACCCCTGCTGCCTGGAAGTCTGCTCCTCAGTGGCTGGCTACACCTCCCTGTCATGTTTGACCTTCCAGTGAACCTTTTTTTGCCACCCGAACTCACCTGAACGCGATCCAAACTGACCGAACTGTTCGGCCATTTCGCCGTTCGGTTTGTTCGGTATGTTCGCGTTCGTGTTTGGTCATCCGAACAGGCCGAGTTCGGGCTGAACTCCAAACTTCCGAACCGCGTTCGCCCATCCCTAGGGTGGGGCACAACATTTTTTAAATTACAAAAAATTAAATTTAGTGAACTTGTGTGATAAAGGCACTGCAAATTCCTTTCCTTTCTCTTCGTGATCTTCGATCTTTGAGATCTTCTGTTGCCCGTGATATAAATTCCAAGCCAGTACATCTTTCATCTCAGTTGGGTGTAAAGTGTTTGTAGACAGCCTTTAGTAATGGAGCAAGACAAACTCACAACTACCAAAACCTTTTTCCATTCTCCAGACTATTGTCCCGGCTTGTCCTCATCAGCCAGACCATTTCTACATGTCATCTACTGGAAAAAAAACAGCTGGCATTTTAAGGTTAAGGGATTTAAAGATATAGCAGCTAGCAACAACCTCCACATTACCAGAAATATTCAGTGTAAGATTATCTTCAGGACTACACAATAAATCCATCAAAACCATCTTTACATTCCATCATTCAAAATGCAAATGATCTTACCTACATGGACAAAATTATCTAGTTTGGCAATAAACCAAGTTTCCACCATTCTATAGTAGGCACAAATTATCTCATTGTAGAGCAGATCAAAGCCATCATAAAAGATAGTGTGCTCAGCAAGGTAGATAGAATTATCAAAACCAGAAAAGCTGCTGGAATGAAAATTTCCCTAGAACCCAGGTATTTGCATTACTAGAGTGAATCAAAATTTGCTGAATGACCATGTTTCATCTTACAGACCATTAAAGGGAGACCATGCTGTTAGATTTTTATCAATTTCAGGCACAGTATGCAAAGCAGATGGCAATATTACTGTGTAAATACTGCTTGCAATCGAGTCAGAAGTTAAAAATTTAGATCACACCAACAAAATAAAATAAAAATGTGGCAGAGCATGTAAGTTAAACAGAAGGCTGTGACTGTAGCCAAGTTTTAAACAAATTAAAATAGAAGAGTTAAAAAATTCTCCGATACAGATCATCTACTTTTGAAACATTATTCCCCAGCTGTCCATCCCTCCAGATTGATCACTGAGGATGTTTTTAAATGAGATGGTAACATGCACGGCCATCCATCAAACACTCATCCGAATGCCCATATGAAGATGGTGCGGGGGTTGCACGATACCGTGACCAACACAGCACCCACTCATGGCCATGCACGGAGTACTGCCAAAAAATTAGGAGTCCGCCGTGCGGGGAAAGCCAAAAAAGTGTGTGGGGACAGGCACCCGCCCACACCAGCAGACAGGTCTGCAGCGGCCGCCTCCCCAGTCCCGCCCACAGCCTTGCCAAGAGCTCTATGGGGAGCTCTTAAAGGACAAATGCACAAAATACAACAATGCGTTGGCTCAAAGCACAACGAACTCCCCTCATGATGTACAAGAGAAGAGCCAACACCATGGAGGACAGCAGCTCAGACAGAAGCTTCCTGCGTGTCCCACCCAGAATGAGCCTGAGTTGTTACATGGAACTCCCAGCAGCTTCAGTGGCTCCTGGGCAGGAAGGGGTTACTGGCTGCTGTAGATTCATGTTTCGATGGTGCCCGCGGCTGTGTGTCATGACAGAGGGTGAGCAGTTGGGCGGGGCTTGGAGTGGAGGTGTTGCCGGGAGGGTGGGGGTGGGGATAACTGCTGCTTGAATTAGTTGTTTGCAGGGCTAGTCCATGGTAGTGGGAGTGCATGGAGGTTGCCTGTGTGGGCCACCCTGGGAGCCGCCCATTAGAATCCCTCCCCACTATGTGTGGCTCCTCCGCAGCTGTGTCACTCAGTGGCCACAGACACACCCACCCTCAACCAAGCCTTGCTCATTTAAAAACACCCTGCTGCTCCCCTCTGCCACCTTTCATGCAGGGTTCTCTTCTTTTCTGTAGCTAAGTCAAGCATGTTCACCTGTAACTTCTCAACTTTGTGAATGGATTTCCGTCTCTCCCTAGTTCCCTCTCCCTTGTCTCCCCTCAGCTAACTATAGCCAAGCTAAGCACATGTGTACACGGTTTCTTAACCTCTTGAATGCATCCCTATGTCCCCCTCTTCCTTGCTGCCCTCCATTGTCCATTCTAAATTGTAAGCCACTTGGGGCAGGGACCAATCTCTAATTAACGTTTGTACATTGACAGGTACATAACTGATGCAACATAAATACTTAATAAGAACATAATAAGAAGTGCCATACTGGGTCCATCTAGCCCAGCATTCTGTCTCTGACAGTGGCCAATCACAGTGGCTTGGGAGAAGCACCCAACAGGTCACAATGGGGGTTTTTTTTCCTTTTTTTTTTCCCCCAGCTCCCGTCATGTTCCCTGATCCTGTCTGGCTAATAGCTGCTAATGGACCTATCTTCCAGAAACTTGTCCAAACCTCTTTTAAATTCAGCTATTGTACTGGCCCTTACCACAGCCTCTGGCAGTAGATTCCACAACCCAATAAGAACATGATTACTGTAACATTAATAATAGTAATTCAAATATGCTGAGGATGAAATGAGCTTTACCACTGTCAAGGGAATTCCTTCCTTTCATTGAAGCATAAGAAGTGTCATTTCTGGGTCAGACCAATCGTCCATCCAGCCCAGCACTCTGTTTCCAACAGCAGCCAGCCTCGGTTGTCCCAGGACAGTATGAAGTAGGTTTCAGTTGAGTAATCCATTTCCTGACATACTCCCCCTGCTCCTGACAATCAACCGTCTTGTTCCCCTGACTAACCTAACTAGTAGCCCTTTAGGGACCTGGCCTACAAATATTTATCCAATCTCTTTTTGAAGCTAGTTACACTATTGGTTTGCACAACATCCTCTGGCAGTGAGTTCCACAGATTTATTGTACCTTGGGTGAAAAAGTACATACTTTCATTTAAGAACTTAAGAACATAAGAAATGCCATACTGAGTAAGACCGATGGTCCAACAAGACCAGCATCCTGTCTCTGACAGCAGCCAATCCTGGTCTCATGGGAGAAGTAACGGCAGTCACTATGAGCAATCCATTCGCTGCTGATCACTCCCTGCTCCTGACAGTAAGGCATTCCCATTTCATAATCTACTTGACTAATTCTCCAAGAGCTTATCCAGTCCTTTTTTAAATCCAGCCATACTACTGACCCTGACAACCTGCTCTGCCAACAAATTCCATAATTTAACTGTGCTTTGTGTGAAAAAATATTTCCTTTTATTTGTTTTAAATTTGCCATTAGTTAGTTTCATGGAGTGTCCCCTAGTTCTAGTGCTACTTGAGAGGGTAAATAAACGTTCCCTGTCTATTTGTTCCACTCAAGCTTTTATAAACCTCTATGATATGAGGTATGATAGTACAACACCACTTGACAGCATGAACAACCTGAGACAGGAGCTCTTCTGCCAAGGTACATGAGTGAGGACAACCTCTTATCCAACACACCAATCAACGCAGAATGCTCTTATCCAACACACCAATCAAAGCATCTATCCAGCTAGCACCTGGTTAACGATAACGAACGAACTTGATACACAGCAGAATGTCCCAAGTCCAGAAAACTTTGGTTGGACAAAAACCAAGGACACTTGGCAGCCACGGTGTACGACTCTACCAGAAGCAACAAAAACTTGTAGGGAACTAATCAAGTGCGGCTGTAAGGCTGAGCCCTTGTGCTCAAGGACATGCTTCTGTAAAAATGCTCAACTTGAGTGTAGAGCTCTTTGCCACTGCAGTGGAAAATGTGAACACTGACATCTGACTTGTCTTTGGAAAAAAATAAACTAAAACTAAACTGAAACTAAAAAACCGATGTCCTGATATGTAAATTCACACATCTCTGTTCTTGTTGTCACTGGCCATCTTGAATTGTGATGGAATCTATTATTCTAACCTTTTTGAAGTAGTCATTTATTGCAAATTCTTTCTCCCCCCAAACATATATATTGCCACTATTTCAACCCGAAAATACTAGCAAAGATATAGGCATTTTAATATTTGGCAGTCATTGCAGACACCATCTTGGATTTTATGGGAAGGCGGTCACCCAGGTCAGGCACCGCACCATAGTATTTTTATATCAGATGTGCACAGTAACTGTGCAAAGCTTCATGCTTTAATCCGATGTGACATGATTATTCACCTAAGCCATTATACTACTTATCCACATGCTTATTTAATCCCTAAAAAAACTCCAGTAGAATAGTGAGGCACGACTTCCCTTTGCTAAATCCATGTTGAATTTCCCCCCTTGTGCCATGTTTATCAATATGCCCAGTAATTATGTTCTTGACAGTCATCTCCACCAGTTTGCCCGGCACCGACGTGAGGCTCACCGGTCCGTAGTTACCAGGACGGCCTCTGGAGTCCTTTTTAAATATCAGTGTTACATTTGCTACACCCCAATCCTCAAGTACCGTGGCAGAATTCAGCGATATTACCATTAGTAGATCCACAATTTCATATGTGAGTTCTTTCAGAACTCTCAGTTGAAAATACTATCAGGTTCTGGAAATGTATTACTATATAATTTGTCAATTTGCTTTAGAACCATTTCCAGAGTCACGTTAATTTGTGACAGTACTTCCGATTCATCACGTACAAAGACTAGGTCTGGTGTGGGTCTCTCTCCAATGTCCTCTACAGTGAAGTCTGAAGCAAAGAATTCATTCAGCTTCTCTGCAATATCCTTATCGGTCCTGAGTGCCCCTTTTACCCCCTGGTCATCTAATGGCCCAATTGTCTGATGTACTTGAAAAAGGTTTTTTTGGCTCTAATAGCCTCTTTCACCTCACCATTTAGACACATAGGCAGATGACTGGGCCTCTTGCTACCTTTTTAAATTTGTGGAATACATTTAATCTGGGTTTCCAAGATGGTGTCTTTAAATAGTCTCCACGCTTCTCGTAGATATTTAATTTTTGCACTGGCTCCTTTTAGTTTCCCTCTAACTAGTTTCCTCATTTTTGCATAGTTCCCCTTTTTAAAGTTAAAGGTTACTGCAGTGCTTTTATTTTGCATTCTCCCTCTTGTAAGTATGTCCAATTTGATTGTATTATGATCAGTATTGCCAAGCTGCTCCAGCACAGTTACCCCTTCACCAGGTCCTGCATTTCACTTAGGACTGGATCCAAAGTAGCTCCTTCTCTCATTGGTTCCAGGACCAGCTGCTCCAGGAAGCAGTCATTTATGGCATCTAGAAATTCTATCTCCGTATCCCTCCCCAAGGAGACAACCCCCAATCAATATTAGGATAATTTAAATCACCCATTATTATTGTTTCTCCAATGTTAGTAGCCTGTCTAATCTCCCTTAGCATTTCAAAGTCAGTCTCACTGTTCTGTTCAGGGAGTCGATAGTATACACCCACTGCTATACAGTTCCCCACTACACATGGAATTTCTATCCATAGAGATTCCAGAGTACAGTTTTCTTCCTTTAAAATGTTAATTCTGCTTGACAGAATGCTGTCTCTTACATACAGCACCACCTCACCACCAGCTCAATCGACTCTGTCATTTTGATTATTATTATTATTATTATTAACAAATATTTATATAGCGCCAGCAGTGTACCTTTACAAAGTAATAAAATAGACACGGTCCCTGCCTCTAGGGCTTACAATCTGAGAGACAGGAGCTGGGGGAGGGACATTGGAAGGGGAACAGAGGGAGAGACAAGGGGTCTAACATTCATGAAGATGCGAGGTCTCAAGTGTACGTACTTGGCTTGGTTACGATGAGAATGACAGCAGGCAGCTCCATGTGGCAAGGATAAGAGTAAACAGACCATAGGTGTAGGAAATAGTGGCTCAGCAGGATAAAGAGTCAGACAGAGCAGAGCGAAAGACGTGAGTTTTAAGGAGAGATATGAAGGTAGGAAGCATTTGATATATTCTAGCATTTGATATATTTTGCATTTGATATACTTCTAGCATTTGATATATTTTGTACGCTGGTAATACTGTGTCCCATTGGCTATCCTCATTCTACCAGGTATCTGAGATTCCTATTATGTCTATATCCTCATTTAGTGCCATACACTCTAATTCTCCCATCTTACTCTTTAGACTTCTAGCATTTGTATATAGACATTTAAGTATATTATTTTTTTTTTTATTCTATTATAACTAACTGTTTCAGTTATTCTGGAATTAGAAGAGTTTGACTGTTTCACATTGATTCCTCCCTAAGCTCCTTGGCCTATTTTTCTACCCTCTATATTAGGATACTCTTTTCCCCCTGAATTAACAGCATCTTTTGCAGCTGCCTCAGTCCAAACCACGTGCTCCTCAGCACCTGTCGACTTTCCCCTAGATTCTAGCTTAAAGATTGCTCTATCTCCTTTTTACGTTTTGGTGCCAGCAGATGGGTTCCTTTTTGGTTAAGGTGTAGCCCATCCCATCGGAACAGGCTCTTTTAAGTTTACTGCCCATTAATCTCATGGAGTGACCCCTGGTTCTATTATTTTTAGAAAGGGTAAACAGTAGCTTCCTATTGACTTGAACGAATGAATTATGTTTATTTGACTCCGGCATCCACCATGGCCCAAACAATAAGCAGCAAAAAACACAAATATATATATATATACACACACACACACACACAAATAAAATAAATAAAGTCTCAGACAAAAATACATATACATATACAAATAAAATCCCATAAAAGCAATTATCTGCCAAACAAATACCTAAAAACCCACTACATTTACCCAAAAATCTCGGAAACAATCAATCCAGAAACTACTAACAATCAATCCATGAACTACTAACACAAGAAGGCTAACAGCCACAGTCACCATAATCATAAAAATCAGTGCAAAATGGTTGATCGGGTCTCTTAACAACTTATGTGGAATAATAATACGCAGAAGCTAACTTTCCTCCACAACTGAGGTCAGCTCAGAACGTTCTCGAGAAATTAGCATTATTAACAAAGCGACCAATTTTAATTGTTTCGGCATTTGCAGAGTTTAATAAATGGTCCAACTTCTACTCCTGGGACAGAAATTCCCAACCCTCCCAAAGTGGTAATACCCAGATTGAATGTAATAGTTCATATGACGGGCAAACCAAAAGCATATGGGTTGTATCTTCTATACATTGCTTATTACAGGAGCATATCCTACTGGCCCGAGGAAGACTGGCATATCGGCCAGTCAGGACAGTTGATTGCAACAACTGCAATCGAGCCTGCGTGAAGTACCGACGTAAAGTAGGACATTTCAAAATATCCAAATATGGTTCAAAACTATGAGAACGTTTAAAGACAGATACTGGGGAGTGGCCTTCCAAAGAGAGATGGAAGCCAGATCATTCCGGGTTGCAACATCTCTACTTCTAAGGGCAATCGTGCTTTCAGCCTGCCGCTCGCTCCTTCCAGCAAAATAATCTATAGAAAATCCCAGGTCTTGCAAGGATCTCCTCACAGCAACCAGCCATGGGTAATGAGGGGCACCATCTTGGCTAAACTCCTCAAGCAAGCAGAGTCTCACCAGGGCAGAAACCTCGCCCTTGCTGATCTTTGCCCAATAGTTGAGCAGAGATTGCCTGGCCAAGCTGGTTATAGAGAGGACCCCCGTTTCCGCCCTTACAACAGCGCCTGGAGTCCCCTGGGGGAGCCTTAGCGACCCTCTCAATAATTTATTCTGCACGATTTCAAGAGGCTTAAGATTATCAGCAGGTATTACAGTCAGCCCATATAAAAGCACAGTTTGCACCTTACTCTTGAATACCTTCAGAACGGATGAAATCTTAATTGGCTCAATCCTGGCAAGTAAGCATAGGACACCTTTCGCCATGGCACTAGCTTTCAGTGCCATTTGGCATAGGTGTCTAGACCACAAACCATTGCTGCAAAAGGTAACCCCCAGGTAAATATAAGAGGAGGTCTGAGCAAATTCATTATTCCCAATCATCCAACTAAACTTACGACGGCCTGCTTTGCCCACTACCATGACCTGGGACTTCCCAGGATTAATGTCGAGAGTACTATTTACTTGTTCCACACCATTCATGATCTTGTAAAATTCTATCATAACCCCTCTTGGGGTGTTTTTAAATGAGCATGGCTGGAGTTGGGAGTCTATGGTGGCCGAGTGACACAGCTGCAGAGCAGCCACTCAGATGGAGGTCGTGGGCAGGGATTCTAACCGGCGGCTCCCAGGATGGCCACACAGGAAGTCTCCAAACACTCCTGTAGTCACCAACTGCCCCCACAAACAACTCACACAGGCAGCCATTCCCCCCGCCCAGCAACACCCTCCACCCCAAGCCCTGCCACCACAGAAACACGAAGCTGCAGCAGGCATTAACCCCATCGTGCCCATGACCCCAGGAGCTGGTGCAGCCACTGGCAGTTCCAGCCAACCACAGACACACATACTGGGCAGGACATACAGGAATCACAACACACCACGCTCAGAATGCATGTGTCCTTTAAGGGCTCCTGGTAGGCTGGGGGCAGGACAGGGGGACTGGCCAGGTCATGGACAGCCACAGTGCCACTCAGGGCTTAGGGGCAGTGAACCTCCACGGTACTAGTGTATCTGCTAACATGCATGGCTGCCCCAGTTCATACGGGCAGGGGATGTGTAGGCTCCCGTTGCCACACACCTTTTGGGCTTGCCTTGCATGGCGCACTCCAGATTTCTCAGCAGTGCCCCATGTGTGGCCATGAGTGGGTGCCAAGTGACTCACGGTAACACAGATCCCCTGCACCACCTTCAAACGGGTGGTTGGATGAGTGGCTCCTGGATCGCCATGCGTGGTAGCATCTCATTTAAAAACACCCTCGGTCATCTTTTCTCCAGTCTGAAGAGCCCTAGTCTATTGAGCCTTTCCATGCCTTGGATCATTTCTGTTGTCCTGCTGCACTCTTTCCATTTCAACTATGCCTTTTTTGAGATGTGGTGGTCAGAACTGGACACAATATTCCAGGTGTGGTTGCACTAGAGATTTACATAGTGGCAAACTGGTAGAAACGGTTGTGAAAAACAGAATTATCAGCCATATTGATCAACATGACATAAGGTGAATGGGGAAAAGGAAACATGGATTTAGCAAAGGGAAGTCACTCCTCACTAATTAATTGGAATTTTCTGAGGATGTGAATAAACATGTGGATAAGGGTGAGCCAGTTAATATAGTGTATCTGGATTTTCATAAAGCGTTTGACAAGGTCCCTCACAAGAGACTCTTGAGGAAAGTAAATAGTCATGGGATAGGAGGTAGTGACCTCTCACAAAGCAGTAACTGGTTAAAGGATAGGAAACAAAGGATAGGTCTAGAGCTGAAATGAGTGCCTGGAAAAAGTAGGTATACCCGTCAAATTTCTGGTACTCGAATCCACTCAAAAATATAGGATACTGAACAGTACCCAATTTTGACCTGATTTGAGTACCTGATGTCAAAATGTTGACTTCTAGTCCTGGAATGTCGATCTCCGGTCCCAATTTTTTTTACTTCTGGTCCTGATTTTTCAGTCCCAATTTACCAATCAGTAATCAGAAAATCAAAAAATCAGTACTGGAAATTACTGATTTTTTGAGTGTCCAGATACCTGATCGGTACCCAGGTAGCCCACCAAGTACCTGAGGTGGTACTTGAAAATGCAGGTATTACTTGTGAGTAACAAATGAGCTCCCTGTTTCAGCTTTAGCAGACGAAATGGTCAGTTTTCACAGTGGAGAGAAGTAAATAGTGGAGTACCACAGGGATCTGTACCGGAATCAGTGTTCTTTAATGGTCTGGAAAATGGAGTAAATAGTGAGGAGATCAAATCTGTGGATAATACAAAGTTATTCAAGGTAGTTAAAACCCAAATGAACTGTGAAGAATTGTAGGAGGATCTTGCAAGACTGGGAGACTGGGCAACTAATGGCAGGTGAAATTTAATGTTGACAAGTGCAAAGTGATGCACATAGGGGAAAGTGATGTACTCAGCCACCCCAAGTCTATGGGGAAGGGTGGGGTAAAAATGTGAATTAAATAAATAAATAAAATTTAAAAAAATAACCCAAACTATACGCACACAATGCTGGGTTCTAAATTAGGTGCTACCACTCAGGAAAAGGATCTTGGAGTCATAGTGGACACTTCATTGAAAACCTTAGCTCAGTGTGCAGTATCAGTCAAAAAAGCAAACAGAATATTAGGAATTATTCGTAAAGGGATAGAGAATAAAACTGTAAATATCATAATGCTACTATATAAATCTATGGTGTGATTGCACCTTGAATACTGTGTGCAGTTCTGGTCACCCCACCTCGGAGGATTTGATTGAAGCGCCACTGGCCTGCTGCTGCTGCTGTGGGGGACCTCCCACTGAGCTCCACAGCACACGTGTGCAAAATGGCCATGGGGCCATTTTGCACAGGCACAAAACAGCCCCTGCCCCACACCAAAAAGGCAGTGATGTCATTTTGGTGTCACCATTTCAGTTAAGGGCAGTGGCCATTTGTGCATGTGAAAAACGACCCCGGCAGCAATTTTGCACATGCACACTGTGGAGCAGGGAGCTTAGCAGCTTGCCATGACACGGGAGCCTCCCAGGAGGTCCCCCCACACAGCAGCAGCGGGCTGGCAGAGCTTCAATCAAGCCCTCCAAAGCCAGTAAATACATGCCAGGGCCCCGGGTGGTAGGGGTGGGGAATCCGTAACTCCAGAACTGTAACATGAACAGATGGATTTTGAATTGGTTCGGATTAATCTGTAACAGCCCGTTTGGGGCAGTTACAGATTGATTCAAATCTATATTGGACATCCCCAGCAAGCACTTCCCAGTGCTCAGTTCAACCTAGACCAGAACAAGCACCAGGATTTTGCCAAGATTACTCGGTTTACCGAAATCTCATGTCAGCCTTAGGTAGGAGTTATACTGTTTTATCCAGTGTTAAAATTTGGCCACTCCTCTAAGGATTACCTGAGCTTACAGAACCCTTTAACGTAATGTGACTACTAAAACAAGCTGAAAATATTTTAGGTCAGGTGTATAATATACACTCCGTTAGCAGTTAACTTAGCTGTGATCTAGACACTAGTAGCTGCCATTCTGTACACTGTATGCCATTGCACTCCTTCTTATTGTATTAATAGTGCATTTTTCAAACACTTTCTTATTGCATCTACCACTGAAACAGAACCCTGTTTTTATTTTCGTTCTGACAAGCAGCACTATGGATTCTGAAAATATCCAATCACAAAGTACTGCCCGAAAAAGAATTCAGAGTGCATGCTTCTGAAGTGTACTACTTATACTAGGAGTAATATATGCAATATCCAACAGTCTTTCAGTGTGTCTTGAAAAACGCTCAGAGCTCTTTTTTCTTTCCTAAAATGCTGGTTCAAACAGCAACCAAAATTATTATTACCCTGACACTGCTATAATTAATGTTTAGTTGCAAGATTTCTAAAGGATGACTCGCTCACTTCCAGTTCTGACTTTCTTTTAGTCTCACCTGAGCAATGGTTCTGTGCAGCCCAAAAGCTTGCATTCGCTCACCAACAGAAGTTGGTCTATTAGAAGGTATCGTCTTAACTACTTTGTCTCCTGTCTACATCTTTATGGTTGAACTTTATTTTTTGTATGGTCACCTTGATAGGATAGTTGATGCTCAATGGGTAAGTGCTCTATGGGCTTTCAAAAGTCACATAATGCAACCTGAAAAGCCACAGAAAGCACCATGTGGTAAGCCCAAGGGGAATAGAGTAAGCTGTTCCATTGGGTACTCCGAGACATCTGAACTGCTGTAACAAGTGGTAATGATACCATGTGCTACAGTTCAGATGTCACAAAATGTCTAGTGGAAAACTCTCCCTGGATTATCAGGCAGGGTGTCTATAGACGGACACCTGCTCCACCCTGCCACCAGGTGGCCCATCCATGTAAAAGTGGGACACCCTGGGGTGAGGTGGAGCAGGAGCAGAGCAGGTGCCTGCTCCAGGCCAACTCCGCTTGTGGTGCTCTGCAACATCCTGGAGCTCTGCAAGTGGAGCAGGCCATCCAAACCTGGTGCACTAGCTGGGGACGGAGCAGTGGTCCGTGTACTCACAGATGGGCCACTGTAGCTGTGCTTCTGCCCAGGGACTCCCCTGGCAGCAGTCACAGAGCTGCGGGCAGCAGCCTAGAGTAGCTGGCAATCCACCTGCACCTCTACAGTGCAGGGAAGGAGGTGGCCACCTCCGTATAGACCTGCTGCAGCCCTAGCAGACCTGGGGGGTAGCCCCCCAGAAGAGACACAAGGGTGATCATTCCCCAGGTCTGTCTAAAAACACCCATAGTGCTTTGTGTGGCTTTTCAAGTAACATTTTTGTGATGTCTGAATGCACCCTTAGTTCAGAAGAAGGGTAGATGATTTTTGGAAGGTTCAGAAGCTGTGACTTGAGATGAAGATACCTTCATTTTAAAACATGCCTTGATGAAATCTGAATGCTGGTATTGCTTGATTTGTCTGATTTTTAAACAGGAGCAGTTCTAAAGTGACTACTGCACTTTTAGAAAAGATAACGTGCGAGAGTGACTGCAAGCTGCTATCTTACATAATTGTTGTAATTCACATTATAATGTAGCTTGTTTTTGAGGACCAGCAAGTTTCAGTGTTTAAGCCTAAATTTTTTAATTTAGTTAATTTTATTAGGATAATTTTTGCAACATAATATTTTAGTCTCTAGATGGCAGCAATGTATCTGTTAATTTTTAAAGTAACATTTAATGGATTTTTAGATTCATTGTCAGGAAACAATTACAACTTTATTGCAGAGTTGAAGAATTTATATTCCTTTACCTCCTCTGGTTACGTTGCTATAGCAGTTCAGAAGTGGCACATTCACAAAGAAAAGGTGTTAGTATAAGCTGTGCTAGCAATTAAGTTTCCAAGAGGCAATGCGAGAACTCTAATAGAGAACAATGCACTGTGCTGAGAAAGGAGATTAATTGGTAATTAATAAACAGCTAGTGAGAGTAAAAACATTTACATTTTCCTTGTGCTAATTGTCTAGCAATTGCCTAAATGCTCTTGATTTGTGACTCAGTGGGAGAACAGCAAGCATTACGAGCAGTAATTAAAGTGTTCAAAAACTGGGATTTTCAATCAAAAGCAACAATGGTATGAAGGTTTAATCAATTGTGGGAGATTAAGGCTGCGATCCAGCTCTCCTCTGCGCCTGCATAAAGGCAGCTCTGGAGCCCTTGTGCTGGCTGATCCCTCACTACCAAAGTGCTGTGCCCTTGGTGTACCAAAACAGCCAGGCTCACATTGCCACTCAGAGAATATTGCTCTCCCTTCCCCGGCTGAAAGCACTGGACACCCCCTACTCCCCTGCCAATGGCACAGAGTTACGATACTGTGCCAAGTGGCCACCCCTTCATTCAGGGTGTTGCCATGGCACATTGGACTCCACTGCTCACTCAGCACTTCCTGGTCCCCAATGCACATGGGGTCAGACATGCTATCTAAGCTGTGCAGCACTCCTGCACTTGGCTTCACAAGGCACTGCAGTGGTGCAAATCCCTGCCAGGAATCCAATGGCAGGGAACTGGGGCTACTCTGCCAGTGGGGAGCAGGGGCTTGCTCTGCTGGCAGGGCAGGAACGCCTGAGTTGATGTGTGGAAAGCTTGGGGGAACTTCCCAGTGTTGAAAGGGGGAGGGGACACTCAGGCACAATACAGAGGGCACTGTGAAAGTCATAGGCTGCACTTCAGCTGCTTTGTCTGACTGCTGCTAGCTTCAGAGCATTTGGCAGATTTTATTCTCCCTCTGTTTCAAAAATCAGACATATATACCCGCCCAAGCCATATGTTTCACTCCAGAGTCTACTGCTTTTCTGCCTACCAGCTGCCTGCCACATTCTCTCTCTCTTATGCTCTCCAGTCACTTATTTAACAGATGGGGGTCACTTAAGCACTAGAGTCACCAAGGAGAATGCCCGCAAACTGCCGATGTTGCCTGCCTCAGTGAGAGACACAGATACTGGGCACCATGCCCACAGAGGGAGTCATCTAATGAATGGGGCACTTAACAGTTCACAGACACAGTTTGGGGATGGGAAAGTGTCAGAGAGCCAACTTAAAACTGCTATTTTGGCAGAATGAAGCCATGCAAGTGAATGCCCATTGAAATGAATGGAATAACCTTGCCCATTGAAATGAATTGAAAATGAAATTTTAAACAAATAAAAATGAAATGAAAAATCAAACTGAAAAATCAAACACAAACAAAATTAAAACAAAAATGTTCCCTCCTGCACATCCCTATTACCACTTTGCCGCTTACTGCTTTGCAGTCCCAAGGTAATACTGATGCAATACCGCATTTCTTGCACTTCATTTTCCCTTGTACTTCCTTGTCACTCATTGGCTGGTACACAGATTCCTTTACTAATCTGCAATCCAGTTGCAGATTGGTCAAAATAAAGGGAACAACAAAGAATAACAATTCTGGTTGGAGGTACTGGAGTGGAGGTTAAGGAGCACTGGTGGGAGGCTAAGGGGTAGGTTATTCGCACAGTGATTGGCTCAGAAATGTGGAAACAACAAACCTGGAAGTAAAATGGTATCGTTGGCAATGCGGTACATGGTAAGCGGAAAGTCGGTCATTTGGGATGGTATCACGCAGTATTACGAGAATTGAAAAATCACATTGGTATTGAGAATAGTCAGGAAATTGGTCACAGTTCCTGATATGGGAAATTACTCACAAGTAAAAATGTTGTTGCTCGTTTCAGGCTTAACTAGGGGCTGGCTGGTTGAGGGAGTCAGGGTGCTGATATGCACGAGGGGACGGTGCAGTGCCAGAGAACTGGAGCTGGGAACCTAGTAAGGAGGCTTGCCCAGAAAGGTCCCATTGAAGAGACTAAATAATATTTGCGTTTGGAACTTTGCACGTTTTTTTTGAATGCTGCATAATGAGAGCACTGATGTCAGGAAGAACTGCTGTGAAGTGTACTGCTTGGGGAGCTGGGGGTTTGGCTCCTGCAAAAACATAGGGAAGGTGGCCAGAAATTATACAAACCCCTAAATTTATTGGATTTTTTTATATTATACACACATACATATATATATATATACATACACACATACATATATATATATATACATACACACATACATATATATATATATACATACACACATACATATATATATATATATACATACACACATACATATATATATATATATACACACATACACACACAATAAAAACATAAGCACCTGAAGAACATCATTTGTTACCTCTGGGATCTTGATTAAGAGTTTCCTGGCTGCTGCTGCTGTAAGAAGGCACTGGAGTGATAGACAGTGATGCTGGGCAGGATAGAGGAGATGATAAATCAATTTGTGGCACAAAAGATCGGCATACAGGAATGCCAGCATCTCCATAGACACAGCGAGGCAGATGAGGTTCACCTCGAGCATATGGATTCTTCCAGTGAGACAGTTCAGATGCAAATGGGCCAGCTGCATCATAACCTGGCAATAAACATTTATGGTTAGCATATGTCTTGTTTATTTTATATCCAACACTTCTAGAAAACTCTAACACACGGGAGGTGAATTTTTTTTATTTTAAAAACATGAATAGCTCTCTCTATTGCAGGCAAGATCACATATCAAATACATTAATGGTACTGGAATAGATTTCCCTCTAGTGCAACTCTACTAAACCCACTGGAGTTACAACTGGAATATTTTAATATGTCAATGCCATCCTTAGTTTATCATAAAATACAAGAGCAGTCCAATTTCACATATGGAGCCTGCCTGCAGTTTTTTCCTCTATTCCTGAATCTCCTATAGAAAGAAGATGTCTAGATTGCAAAATACCTGAAAGCCCCTAGTACTCTACAGCAAGCCCAGCTAATAAACTTTCAGATGCTATGAATTTAGGAGGTCTGTCTTCATGGTCTGCTTATTCCATACCATAAGGCTTCTCCCTCCCATTGGGGAAAATCACTAACAGAAGAGGGGGTGTCTATCTCGCTAACAAGGGGCAAATTTTCATTGCCTCCAAGGAGACTCTGGACTCATTCACAGAAGCATTTATTTGCAGGTAGCTTCCTCCCAACTCATTCATCCATGTTGGGGTTAAATAAAGTGAGGAGAAGGGGGTGGGGAGTAAATTACCTCTGCAAACAAGTGGGGTTAAGGGAAGGAGGCTCCTACTCCAGGGTTTGCACCCAGGTGCACCTGTCAAGCAGTTTACCTTTTTACACATTTCTATGGCCCTTTTCACGTGAGACGCCATCACCCAACTCCATGTAGTTTCGCTGCTTGGAGGTGGGTGGAGGCACCAATGTGAATACCATTGGGGATAGGTGGAGATGTGTGCGTGCTCCCGCGCTACACCCCCCCATCACCCACGCGCGGAGCAATGGACTCCAATGCCAGTTACTCCACGTGTGGAGATGGGTAGAGGTGGCCACACCCACCTCCACCCACCACGGCCGCACACCCATCCCCCCACCCACCACAGTCCATTTAAAGGGCCTATGTTAATTTACCAACTGCTTCAGTAAACATCAGTACTTCCCATTTCCTGTGTGTCCACTGCACACTCAGCGTCTCTGCCTCTAAACTAAACTAAACTAAACTACCTATCTGAGCCAGACCAATGGTCCATCTTAGCTCAGTATTGTTACAACCTGACACAGCAGCAGTGGTTTCAAATTCGGGTCCAAATTCGGCTCTTCCAGGGTCTCCGGCAGAGGCCATCCCGGTATCCCTGGTAGCACACCTGGGGGAGGCCTCTGCTGGGGGCTTATTTTGACTCTACCTGCTGTCATTGAGCAGACAGTTTGGTTACTTACAAGTACCTTCTTAGTCCTGGTTTCACTATTATTTATTTATTTATTTTTATTTATTAGCCACCCCCTCATGCCCATGGCATCTCAGGGCAGCATACAACATAAAAGCAGCAAATAAAACAATAAAACACAACAAATAAAAACATTTTAAAAACCCATCTTAAAACCCCCACTACACCCCACACCCCCCCAAACCTTTTATCCCATCCCCCCCTCCCCTCCTCCGAAGGCCTGGGAGAACAGCCAGGTTTTACAAGCCCGGCGGAAGGCCAACAGACTCGGGGCCAGACAGGCTTCCTCCAGGAGGGAATTCCATAGTCGCGGCCCAGCCACCGAGAACACCCTCTCCATAGTGGCCCCCCGCTTTACACGTGGGACCTCCAGGAAGGCGCCCCCGGCGGACCGAAGGGGATGCTCTGGGACGCGAAGGGTGAGGCGGTCCCTGAGGTATGAGGGGCCAAGAACGTGTAGGGCTTTATAGGCTATGGTCTAGGGAGGGGTGGGGAACCTCAGGCCTGGAGGCCAAATGCAGCTCAGGGCTAGTTTTTATGTGGCCCCTTTCCAGCACCTAGAACTGGCCCATAGATCTAGTTTCTACCACCAAGCACTGAAAGAGTGAGCCCAGGGTAAGGGAGCAGAGATTATGGCATGCACTCAAGCAAAGGCAACAGATTCATGGTCTGCACTCTTTTCTCCCTAAGCACCCACACCCCCAACTTCTATGTGGCCATCAGAGCTTCTACTAATTACAAAGTGGCTCCTGGGAAGGAAAAGGTTCCTCACGCCTGGTCTAGGGGAATTTATTTATTTATTACATATTTACCCCACCTTTCTCCAAAGATTCAGGGTAGCTTACAACGAAAAAAATATAAAATACAATAAAACACATTAAAATCCCCTAACCCAAACATCATCCCAACCTGCCATCCACCAATTCTCCTCTCCCAAAGCCACCACCCAATCCTATTCCTCCTGCCAAATGTTTGGCCAAACAAAAAGGTCTTGCATCTCCTCCAGAAGACAAATGGGGTCGGGCTTATTTTTAGTTTTAGAACTTATTACCCCGCCACTCCTGCCATGGGCAGCTCGGGGCGGTTTACAACAATAAAAAACAATTAAAACACATCATAAAAAGAAGGAAACCGAGAAAACAACCCCCCCCTACCCCTCCACCCCCCCATCACCCCTCTCTCCCGTCAAACACCTGGCAGAACAGCCAGGTCTTGCAACTTTTACAAAAAGAAGGGGAGGTCCGGGGCCAGCCAGGCCCCCACTGGAAGGGAGTTCCATAAGCGCGATGCGGCCACTGAGAATGCCCTCTCCGGCGTGGTCACCCAAGAAACTCAGGGACCTCGAGCAGGGCATCCCCAGAGGACCTCAGGGGCCGATCCAGGACACAGGGAGTGAGACAGTCTCGCAGATAGGCAGGGCCCAGACAGTTTAGGCCCTTATAGGTTAAAACCAACACCTTGAATCGAGTCCGGAAAACCACCAGCAGCCAACGCAGACAGCAGAGCACTGGTGTAATATGCTCCCGGTGGCCCAGTCCCACTAGGAGACGGGCCGCCGCATTCTACAACAGCTGCAATTTCCGAGCCATCACCATGGGTAGCCCCATGTAGAGCGCATTACAGTAGTCTAGTCGAGAGGTGATGAAAGCATGGATGACTGTGGCCAGGTCAGAGTCCAAGACAAACAGCCGAAGCCATTGCACCAGATGCAACTGCCGGAAAGCACTCCTTGCCACACCCTCCACCTGGAGATCCAGGCGGAGCTGCGTGTCGAGGAGCACCCCTAGACTCCGTACCTGGGAGGTCAATGGAGGACAGACCCCATTAATGATGGGGTGTGTGTGCCAATTCCATCGCCTTACCCACTAACATCACCTCCATCTTGTCAGGATTCAGCCGTAGTCTATTAGTCCTCATCCAATCTCTCACAGCTGCCAGGCACTGAGTAAGCAACGAGACTGCCGGGCCTGGGTTTGTTGAAAAAGAGAGGTACAATTGGGTGTCATCAGCATATTGATGACACCATACACTGAACCCCCAATCACCTCACCCAGCAGCTGCATATACACGTTGAACAGGAGAGGGGACAGAACAGAACCCTGCGGAACTCCACATGAGAGGTCTCGGTATGATGAAAAACAGTCCCCGAGCACCACCCGCTGGGTTCTTCTGGTCAGTAACGAGCAGAACCATTCAAGAACAGTCCCGCCCGTTCCTGCACAGTCCCGCAGGCACGTCACCAACATATCATGATCAACGGTATCAAACACAGCTGACAGATCTAACAGGATCAGTGGGGTCGAACAACCCTGATCCATATCTCAGCACAGGTCATCTACCAAAGCCACAAGCGCAGTCTCGGTGCCATAACCAGGACGAAAGCCAGACTGAGAGGGATTAAGAAAACCGATGCATTCAAGATGCCCCTGCAGCTGCCGAGCCACTACCCATTCATTTACCTTCCCTAAAAAGGGAACGTTAGAAACAGGCAGATAGGTGGCAGGGGAGCCAGCATAAAATGATGGTTTCTTGTGCAGAGGCCGCACCACCGCCTCTTTGAGACAGCTCGGCACCTGTCTCTTATACACATCTAGATGTGTATAAGAGACAGCTGCCCTCCCGCAGGGAGGTGTTGACCACCCCAGCCAGCAATGGCCCCATTGTCTCCCGGAAGATCTTAGCCAGCCAGGACAGGCAAGGGTCTAATTCACAAGAAGTGGCCTTGACTGCCCCAAAAACATTCACCACATCGGCGAGCGTCATTGACTGAAACGGATCCCAGAAAACCAGACATGACGGGGCTTCCATAATCTCTGGTTCCCCTAGTGTAATAAATGCTGCGCCGAGATCGTAGTGAATACGAGTGATTTTGTCCACAAAATAATCCACAAACATGTCACAGTGGGCAGTAGATGACTCCACTTCAAGACTGAGGGAGGCCGGACTGAGTAGCCCCCGCACTACCCGGAACAGTTCCTTAGGCAGACAGGGATTTCCCTAATTGTGGGACAGCAACTGGGAACGCCCCCCTGCACGCCCTCCACTATAGTAACTTCACGGGCAGTTGACACTCGCAAGTGGACATTCTCGGCCGACCTCAGAAACCATGCTGGGACATAGGGGAAGAGAAGGTTGCAGCCTTCTCACCAGATGAAGTTGGTATAAAGCACTTCTGGCCACCGCCGCAACCTGACAATCCAGATGCAGCAGTGGATCCGAAAGCACACCAAGGCTGTGAACCTGAGTGACCAAGGAAGGCTGGACTCCATCAGTAACAGGGGTTCCCAGCTCCTCAGGGCACAAGATTGGACAACCATCACCACCTCGGTCTTCCCTAGATTCAGCTTCAATTGGCTCATCCATATTCTGTCCCCAACATCAATCCTTCTCTAGGTTAGAGCTCTCTAAATCCTTCTTTAGGTTAGAGCTACTTTCCTTGGCTATCCCCATCATCACCATGGACACTTCTCAGGTGTGAGTCTTCTTGGCCAAAGATGCTGCTCTTCCTGGAATTACAAACTGTCTTGAGTTCTGGGCCTGTTTGTCTTATAGCCCCATATTCGTTCCAGCTTTTATCAGCTCTATGGATTCTTATGACAGGTAGTGCTGAAGGCAGACTGCTTTCTTACCAGTGCCCAATAAACTGACACTATCAAATTTACTGAACCACATTCTGAAGGTCACAACTTTTAGGTTGAATCTGCACTGGCTACGATCTAGAGGTGAAATAATAATTAAACAATTTCCTACTTTTTTCTACTGCAAAAAAAGTGAAAGCAATGAGTGTGCTTTCGTACCTATGGTGATCTGGCTGATGCAACTGTGGTAACGAGTTCCAGTTGAAACATTGTAACCGCCACTGGTGGTCCCTAGGGCTGAAGAAAGCAAGATTAAAAAATGAAAGACCATTTAAGATGTCAAAAATAGAGGAATAATGTTTTCTCTTAACCAAAGATATGAAAACTTCTGTAAAGACTCGTCTATTGCAGCAGTTCCCCTTCAGAGATTGGTGCCCTAGTTAGCTAGAAACTGTATTGACACATAATGAAAAGCAATCCATGCATTAAAGATCTTGAAATCAAAATAAAAGAGGAAAAAAGTGAATGGTACAATAAGCAGACGGGAGGGAATGAAAGAATGGAAAGAAAAGAGTGGCACCGCCAGCATTACGATGAAGCTACTACACATTTGCGTGCTGCACTATCAGGGGCATAGCTATAATAGGTGCAGCAGGTGCAAGTAGAGCGCATACGCACAACTGAGTGGAATGGAATGCCCCAGTGGGGGCCCATTTCATCTTCTGCACCAGAGACCCGTCCTACCTAGCTACACTCCTGTGAACTATTTAATCTATTTACTACTAGTGAATGAAGATAGATCTTTGAGAATTATGAGTTTAAAGTCATAAATCAGCAGACAGAAAAATTAAGATGTCAGTAAATTCTTATCTAACGGAATGCAATCTATACAACTTAACAATTTTTTTTATAATTCTCTATCATATTCCCATTCAACTGTCTCTTTATAAATTTAAGAGCCCCAGTCTTGTGAGCCTTTTCTCGTATCAAAGCCATTCCATATCCATCATCTTAGGTGAATTTTGCTGTGTCTTGTTGAGTTCTGTTACGGTCTCCATCAATTTACCTGGTATTAATTGCAAACTCAACCACCTGTAGATTCTAGAGTCACCTCTGGAGTCTTTACAAAAAATATTACCATCATATTAGTTAACAAAGTTCCGTGGCACAGAGACTGATTTTAGTGATATGTTACATCTCATGGTTAGTAGTTCCACAATTTCATATTTGAGTTCCTCAAGGACCAGTTACTAGGGGTGTGTACAAAAAGGGTTTTTGGTTTTATTTTTGCACTCATTTTAGTTGTAATTATTATTTTTTTAATTTTTAAGTTTCATTTTTGTTTTCCATTGGTTTCAATGGAAAAATTTGGACAGATCATACCCCTTACCCAAGGGATCATCCCTGCCAAATTTCAGAAAGGTTCCTAATTTTAGAAGCAATTTAAGTTTTGTGATTTTAATAGAATTTTAAGAGATTTAACAAAAGTAGTTGCACATGCATTTCCAGTTGTGACCTCTTTGTTTTCCATTTATTATGGATGATATTTGAACAGACTGTACCCCTTACCAAAGGAAACATCCCTGCCAAATTTTGGAAAGATTGCACAAAATGTCCCGATTTTATAAGCATCATGGTTTGTGCATGCATTTCCTGCTATAACCTCTTTGTTTCCCATACAGTTTGGATGAGGTATGGACAGATTGTACAAGGGATTATCCCTGCCAAATTTCAGAAAGATTGGATAAAGAGTCCTGATTGTGTACTGGCAAGTTGGAAGCCTCCAGAGAATGAGCGTATACCACAGATTCTCTTATGTTTGCCACGGAGATTCAAGATTTACTTGTTATGCCAATTAAGCCAGAAGAAATGTCAATCATGTATCCTCATTCTGTGCTGTGCCAGCTCCCCCTCCACTCCCCCTCTTGTTACTGGGAAGATGGAAGCATCTGCTTAGGAAAGAACCAATAAGGGATTCTCTTTTGTCCTCTGTCACAGTGCTGCAGCATGTGTTTGGGATGCCAATTGAACAGCTTGGATGTGTCAATCATGTCTCTTGATTGCTGGGCAGCTTCCTCCTCCTCTCTGCCTTGCTACCTGAAGTCCCGGTTATGTCCAGAAATTTTCATTTTTGTCCCAAACGTTTCAGAACTATTTGCACAACTTCTGTTAAAATAACAAAAGTTCAACTGCTTATAAAATCATCAGGACCTTTTATCCAATCTTTCTGAAATTTGGCAGAAATGATCCCTTGGGCGAGGGGTACAATCTGTCCATATTTCATCCAAATTGGATGGAAAGCAATGAGGTTACAGCCAGAAACGCATGCACAAACCATGATGCTTATAAAATTGGGGCCTTTTACCCATTCTTTCTGAACTTTTGTAGAGATGACCCTTGGGAAAGGGGTACAATCATGTCCAAATTTCATCTAAATTGGACAGAAAAAAAGAAGTTACAGCCAGAAATGCATTCTCAACTTCTTTAACTTCTGTTAAACCTCTATTTACATTCTGTTAAAATCATGAAGATTCAATGGCTTAAACAATCAGAACTCTTTATCTAATCTTTCTGAAATTCGGTAGGGATGATCTTGAGGGTGAGGGGTACAATTCATAATATCAAACAAATTGGATGACAAAGAAGTTACAGCCTGAAATGTATGTCCAAACATTTTCATTTCCCTCCCGAATGTTTTTCTGACATTTTTGGGATTATTTCTTTAGCTGTCATTACTGCAATAATAAAAACAAAAATGGGATTTTTGTTTAAGTTATTGAAAATAGCTAAAATGAATGCACACCCACTACCAATTACCATCTCATCTAGATGACTTATTATCGCTTAGTTTATTGGTCTGCTCTAAAACTTCTTCTAGTGCTACATTGATTTGTGATGGTTATTAATATTTATCACCTAAGAGAAGAAGCTCTGGTGTGGTATCTCCTCAAGACCATTAGAGACTGATGTAAAGAATTCATTTAGCTTCCCTTCCCTAAAACTGCCCTTTTTGTTTCCTTTTGCACCAAATGACTCTCTAGTAGGCTTCCTGCTTTTGATGTACTTCAAAATAATTTATTATTAGATTTTCCATCTTTAGCAAACTGCTTCACAGGTTCTTTCTTGGCCTACCTCTCAGCATTTACATTCAACTTGCCAGAGTTTATGCTCCATCCTTTTTTTCTCATTTTAACTTGATTCCTACTTTTTAAATGATGAATTTTTTGCTCTAATAGTCTCCTTTATTTTCTGTTTAGCCATGCTAGCTAATCCTCTAGCTATCTTTTTAAAATTTGGAGTATACATTTAATCAGAGCCTCTGTTATGGTGTTTTAAATAGTATCCATGTCTCCTACAAGCATTTGACCCCCACAGCTGCTCCTTTTCATTTCTTTCTAACCAGTCTCCTTATTTTTTGTGTACTTCCCCCTTCTAAAGTTAAATATTACTGTGGCGGTGGGGATTGCGATATTTTTCATTCTACAAAGATGCTGAATTTAGTTACATCAAGGTCACTAATCCCAAGCAACTCAACTACAGTTACCTCTTATCTCTTGGACTAGATCTTGCACTCCACTTAGGACTAAGTCAAGAGGTACCTCTGTTCTTTTAGGTTCATCAACTAGCTGCCCCAAGCAGTCATTTAAAGTATCTAGAAGTTTGACGCACACCCTCAGGTAACATTTACCTAGTGAATATGAAGAAAGCTGAAATTACCCAATATTTATCAAGTTCTTTACTTTTGTAAGTTCTTTGAACACCCATATCATTTCATAATTATACTCATTGCTCTGGTTTGAAGGTCTATAGTATAGGCTCTACTTCTTTATTTTATTTCTAATTCTACCTAGTTTGCAATTCTAACTCCTGACTTGCCTGATGAAGGGCCCTGTAAGGTCACAAAGCTTGCATTCCTCCACCAACTGTAGTGGGTCCAATAAAAATATCACTGTACTACTTTGTCTCTTTTATTCTATTTAAGCATGGAATTTCTATCCATAGGATATTAGGTAAAAACAAACTTGATGGCAGAACACCACTGTCCTGATCTGGTCCAGGTTGGGAACCTGCCACTGATATGGCTGGAATCAGCTCAGACTACAGGACATATGTGAGTGAAGCCAGGAGAGACGTCCCACCTCCCAGGCAGCAGCGAACAGATGTTCTGGTGGCCAGCCCTCCACCCCTGTGCCACTCCCAGCACCCCACCTCCCTCCATGATGGACAGCCATGGCAGTCAATCATAGACTGCCATGGCAGCTAGTCATGGAACCCCCCCCCCAACTGGGAACAAAGGGCTAAACAAACACGATAACCTGTGGTAGCCCTCTCTGGCCTGGTTGGCCGGATGGTAGCCTAGACTGTGACCAATTGCCAAGGTGAGAGCTCAGGCTAGCCGCCAACATGCCCAGGGTCAGTCTGGGCTAACATCTGGTGGCCAGATAACACATGACAGTGGCCCGTGGCCCAAAGCAGGCCAGAACGGGTTACAGTCACATTTGGTTTTATCCATTCTAAAAAGTAACAGTTTGTTTCGTTTAAGGTTTTAGTTTGTCTGAGTCAATGTTTTATTTCACACACAGTGCCACCATAGCAATAATCTGTTCTTAAAGGCTGAGGAATCAAAAATACATCAATATTTATTAGGATATTTCTTGATCCTTCAAACTAAGCACAAGTCTGTGGATCACTGTAGATGGCAGAGATGCATCTAACCTTGGAAGAGTAATGGAGAGATGCCACTTTCATCATGATATATGCATAAGCTGCTTTCCCATTAAACCTATAACTCTGTTACAGGATGCTGTCCTGAACTTTTATAGCTGAATGCTTTACTGTACAATTTTTTATCATTTGTGTCTATGTTTAAAAGCTATTATAATGTTTTTGATGGCTTGTCACAATCTCCACTGCATTATACAGACTTGACGACAAATTATTTAAGGGGAGTGTTTTCCAGCACAGCAAAACTTGTGATAGAAAATGTAGAGGTTTCATTGTGCTTATGAATTTGCAAGCTAAGTATGTATAGCAAGCTTATTCATAAATCACTGAAACTCTTTTGTGTGTCTAAACAGAGGCTTCCTTTGCAGAACAGCAGAGAAGCAACCTACATTGCAGACAGACACAGTATTTCCAATTATAATGAATATTTCCCAAGCTGAATGTGAATTTTTACAATGCCAGAAGACAGCAAAGCGTCTTTTCATAGGCAAGACCCCTAGGAGTAAATCCTGAAACATTCTCTGTGAAATAAATACAAGTGATTCTTGCACCACACTCCCCTGAAATCCTTCGTTCTTCCAAATAATAGCCATTTTAACCACTGCTCTGGCAGTTGAGGAAGTGACTTGATCTGCAACTTTCAGTTATGTAACTCCTTGCATATCAGAAGTCTTCTAGGTTTGTCTGTCAGGTGTGCAAAAAGACTTCTTGGGTGTGCTGAATAACAGGGTCCACTCCTGAAATCTATGCAAGACACATAACCTCTCTCTCATCAAAACCAGAAACACACAGGACATCATGATCTACCACCACCTACACTTCGGTAGCATCATAATGTAATGCTCCCCTTTTCCCTCCCCATGACACTGACCAGAGCCGTAACCAGTAATAAGAAAATACCTTTACCGTAGGGAGTCAGAGAAGGGATCTTGCCTTGCGTCCGGTCCGGGCTGCTGACAGGGCTATAGAAGCCAGTCAGATTTCTCTGGGGTTCTTGCAGTTCACACTCATTTGCTGGCTTCTTAGCAGCTCCCATCTTGATGTGCATTTGTTCGCCTCTGCTGTTACTAGGCTGGAGTCCCTTTGGTGGGCTCCAGCCAGCTACTGTAGCTGGCAATGTACACACTGGCCACATGCTAAGCATGCAACATCTCTATTGAAGGATATGCTTTCTGGGAGTCCAAGTCCCAGCAATCAGAGACTCCTCCCTCCTCCAGCAAGCAAGGTAGCGTGTGAGCTATCTACCTTTCACATGGTGCAGATGATTAATGCTGCTGCTACTCCATTCTGTTAAAGATCTTCAAAGAGAGCTTAATTTTACCTAGGATAAAAAGGCAATTGGCTGAAGTGTGTTTGTAGAAGGAGAAGCAACCAGAGGAGTGGGAGCTTCCCTCCCTCTAACAGTCTCTTCTCTCTCTTCAAAGTCCTTAACATGAGTGACACACAAAACAAGTGTGGAGAAAGTAGGGTTTGCCGTGTTGGTCCCAAATATAGACAACAGGGACAAGATCTACACAATACAAGGTCATTCAACATAATCCAGGTGCAGTTATCTAGCTCAGGGAGATGCAGCAGATGTAAGATACATCACTGTGTCTTTGCAGAAGCTGTTAAGTTGGGAAGGAGCATGTGTATTAGGAGATATTCACTATGTAGGTCCTTTTTCAAGAATCTGTACACAAAAAAGTGCCTATTTTGCTTTTCCTCCTGACATTTTGGATCCAATTCATCCCTACATAAATCTCCAGTTTCAGTGGCATTATACTAGTTCTGTCTTTGGTAGCTGTTGTTTTGACAAAAAGTCTGAAGTTGTGGGTTTTTTTGGTTTTTTTAAGGATTTCACAGGTAGAAGATTCGTTGCTTAGTACACCTAGTCTATGTGGGCCTTATGATGGGTATGCAGCTTACTAATGTACGTGACTGGCCATCAAAAGGTGAGGATTTGTTTATTTGGACTTGCATTCCACCCTATCCTTTCGTCTCCAAGCCTGCTGTAAAATGGCTGGCCAAGCAGAAGCTCCAGAAGGTCCCCCAGAAGGAAAGAAAAAAACAAGATTATAGGCCAGCACCAGCAGCCACTTAAAGTGCCCATTCCCATAAGAAACCCCCAGGATTGGATGACTATTTTAATTTCAAAAAATTCAACCAATCCAAGGCAGGGTAAAAATGGCACAAAATGTATCCATTTGCATCTCTGGGTGGGGGCAGGGAGGGACTTAGTACTTAAAAACAAACTTACATGACAAAAGCCTGCCAACTGCCACCTTTCTCAATGTAAAAGATCCGGTAACCGGTACCATTAAAAAGATCTGGTACGGGTTACCGGATTACCAGATTTAAATCCGGTACACCTAATACCGGCAATACCTGTTACCGGTAGAACCGGTATTCCCACCCCTACTCTGGGAGTTTTTAAATGAGACAGCCCCACACAAAGATCACCTGACCCTGTGTAGGGCCTGACTTGTCTGAATGTTTTGGGTGGTGGTGGTGCATGCTCCACCCATCCCCACAAATCTCCGGCCCACCACGCATGGGGCTTATGGCAAAAAGCTGGAGTGCCCCATGTGCGGATGGGGTGAGCAGTATGTGGGCAGGGCGGCTGTGTGGGGTGCTGCTTGTGTGAAGCACTTCCCCGTGCACTGCGCCCATGCACCCACACCAGTCACGAACCCCCTCGCCTGCCTTGTTTAAAAATGCCCAAAGAGTATCATGATACTGATGTTAAAATCCCGAGAGTTTTATTTATTTATTTATTTTATTTCTTCAATGATTTGTATCCCGCTCCTTCCAGCCCTACGGCAGCTCGGGGCAGCTCACAAAATATTTAAAACAATATATAAAAACAATACATAGAAGGGATGACTAAAACAATAAAAGAGGTAAAACCTCTGTTAAAAAACCCCACCCTTATTCCCCCCCTCCCCCAAAACCTGGACAAACAGCCAGGTCTTACAGGCCTGATGGAAGTCCAACAGGCTGGGAGCCAGATGAGCTTCCTCTGGGAGGGAGTTCCACAGCTGCGGTGCAGCCACCGAGAAAGCCCTCTCCATCGTGGCCCCTCGGTTCACCTGAGGGACCTCCAAGAAGGTGTTGGATTGTGCAACAGTCACAAGTAAAAGCCCATTGCAAGCTTAATATGGGGCTTTTCCAGTAGAGGGAGGGTTAGGGGATGAAACAGTTTTTTTCCCTCCTTGTCTCTTCTCTTCTTCTCTCTCTGTCCTCCATCTTGTCCCATACAGTCTGTACAGTATGGAAGCAGGTCTTTTGAGTTCTTAGTAAAGTTCTGTTTTGAAGAAACTTCTGCTGTGTGTTATTCAACAGAAAGCTAACTCTACAAAAGGTTATGGGCCCAGGACATCTTCAAGGTAATTTTAGCCTACTTAGTGTAGTGTAGTGGGAAAATTGTATTCCAAACTTCTACTACGCTTTCTTATGGCTTGGGTGAGGGAATCTAAAATTATTCACTCTAAGCAGGCAGGGTTCCAAAAGACAACCTAAAATACAAACCAATAACACCCCCCCTCCTCATCCCTCCCCCTCGCCAAATGCCTGATGGAACAGCCAGGTTTTGCAGCTCTTACAGAAGGCCGGGAGGTTCGGGGTTAGCCATGCCCCTACCAGAAGGAAGTTCCAGAGGCGTGGCGCAGCCACCGAGCACGCCCCACCCTGTGTGGCCCCCAGAGAAACCCGGGGGACCTCCAGCAGCACACCCCTGGATGACAGCAGGGGCCGATCCAGGACCTGGGGAGTGAGGCAGTCTGGCAGATTAACAGGGCCCAAACTGTGTAAGGCTTTATAGGTTAAAACCAACACTTTGAATTGGGCCCGGAAGACTACTGGCAGCCGGTGCAGAGATCGGAGCACTGGTATAATGTGCTCCCGGTGACCCAGCCCCACCAGGAGCCAGGCCGCCGCATTCTGCACTAGCTGCAGCTTCTGAGCCATCACCATAGGTAGCCCCACATAGAGCGCGTTAAAATAGTCTAATCGAGAGGTAATAAAAGCATGTATCCAGGGAGGGAATTCCAGGCATGGGGGGGGCAGAAAGAGAGAAAGGGCGAAGACATCTAGAGGAGCAGGGGAGTGACGGGATGCAAGAGTGGAGAGATATGGGGGAGCAAGGCCATAAAGAGCCTTGAAGGTGAAGACCAGGAGCTTGGGTCCAAAATGGAAAATAAATTACCCCATAAATGCAAAGATTTCATGTATATTTCTTCAATTACTGCAAAACTTGCTCTCATTCTATCAATTTAGTGGTGAAGTTATCATTTTACCATTTCCTGTATGTTTTTGAGTCACCAAGAGAAATAAATTCAAGTAAAAAATATCCCCCTAACCATTGTCTATAATAAATTGACAAATGTCACAGCTGGTATTTTTGGCAACATCTGTTTGCCAGGTATTCTCAGCATAGTTGTCTTGTCATCAGAATGATTCTGACAAGGGTGAGTCTCTGGGAGTACATTACACCTGTGTTCAGACTCTACACTGGCTTTTAATAACTTTCCAGGTATGTGCTGGTTGACCTATAAATGGCTTGGGCCCAACGTATAAGAAAGACGTCTTTCCCTTCTGTGTTCCGTCATGTTCTAACATGATCACTTTACAGCCAGAAGATCACCAGGAAAGCTGGGATCCAAGAGGAGAAACATGGTTTCTTACTGAAGAAATCAGAGAAATGGTGGATAATATTTTTAAGGTCTCCAATTTATTTGTTGGCTTGGATTTATCATGGGGTGTTAAAAAACAACACAACAGTGTTTCATTTGTTAGGCTGCAGGGTTTTGCCAGTGTGGAGTTGACCTGTGGCAGCTCTGCACCAGCCACCTACAGCACAGGCTCCAACTCTGCAGTGTCCATCGAGGGTGCTACTACACATTCCCCTCTCCACATAGCTATTTTCACATGTGACAACAACTGTGTGGAAGGGGGACACTAGAAACCGGAATCTGTGGCAGGGAGAAGAAGGAGTGAAGACTTTAAAAAGAGAATTTTACAAGCTAGTCAAAAAGGTAAAAAAATAATGTAAAAGAAGCATAGCACTAGACTATGATACGCAAGCGTCTCAGTCTTGTATGACCACAGTGAAACCTTAATCATCATCTTATATATATATATATGAAAAAGGAAGAAGTTGTTCATCTGCAGTAAGCAATTACAGAATGGAGGGTTCCATTCTGTCCCCTCTACTGTTTAACATGTGCATGCAGCCTTTGGGTGAGGTCATCAGAGAGTTTGGAGTGCGGGGTCATCAGTATGACGACACCGAGCCCTACGTCTCCTTTACAACTGACTCAGGCCCGGCAGTCTCATTGCTTACCCAGTGTCTGATGGCTGTGGGAGACTGGATGAGGAAGAGTCGTCTGAAGCTGAATCCTGACAAGACAGAGATGAAGCTGGTGGGAAGGGCTGATGCACCCACCATTGATGGGGTCTGCCCTCCATTGGTCCCCCAGGTTCACAGTCTGGGGTGCTCCTTGGCTCACGGCTCCGCCTGGATGTTCAGGTGGTAGCTGTGGTGAAGGGAGCATTTCGCCAGTTACATCTGGTGCGGCGGCTTTGACCATATGTGTCGAACACTGATCTGGCCACCATCATCCATGCTTTCATCATCTCAAGGCTGGACTATTGAAACTCGCTCTATGTGGGGCTACCCTTAGTGATGGTTTGGAGACTGCAGCTGGTGTAGAACGCAACGGCCCATCTCCTTACAGCGGTGGGTCACTGTGCACACATTACACCAGTGCTGCGTTCTTTGCACTGGCTGCCTATAATCTTCTGGGCCCAATTTAAGGTGCTGGTTTTGAGCTATAAAGCCCTAAATGGCCTGGGCTCCACTTATCCGTGTGACTGCCTCACCCCCCAAGTCCTGGATCAGTCCCTGCGGTCAGCCAGCGGCACCTTCCTTCAGGTCCCCTGGGTGGCGACAATGAGTGGGGCATCATCGGTGGTGGTACCACAGCTGTGGAACTCCCTCCTGATGAAGGTCTGCCTAGCCCTGGACCCTCTTTCAGCCAAAAGTGTAAGACCTGGCTGGGAGGGTTGGGAGGGTAAGGGGATTTTTTTAGCTCTGCTGGAGGTATATTTTATCCTAATTTTATTATTTTTGCTGTATATTATTATTGTATTTTTATTGGTTTTAATATGCTGTGAGCCGCCCCGAACTTCTGTAGCAGGAGGAGGTGGCCAAAAAAATCAAGTGAAAATAAATAAATAAATTAATAAATAAAATGTTTGCTGTTCATGGGTCATTAAAAGAAGGGCTTAGAGAAGACCATGTTCTCCTGAAGAAACCTAAATCTGATCCAATATTATATTCAGGAGTGAGCAGGAGTTGCCATTGTTGGAGACAGGATGCTGGGTTTGATGGACTGTTGGTCTGGGCTTGACGGACTGTTGGGTCTGACCCTGTATGGCACTTCTTACATTCTGCGTCAGAACAGTTAATTCTCTCCTGTCATTCCAAGAAAATTGATGAAGGGAGAAATACAAACTTGCCTGTCCTCTTCTCACTGATCTTTGGCTGACTCAGCATTGGACCTGCCCCAAGTACAGTTTAAGTCAGATTGGTGCCTAGCTGGAACTGCACCATCTGTCAAGGTACTCCAGGGACACAAGCACCATGAACATAAGTAGTGCCATGCTGGGTCAGACCCATGGTTCATCGAATCCAGCACCAGTATCTGACAGTGGTTAATCTTGGTCGCTTGGAAGAAGTACCCAATAGGTCACAATTGGGCGATCACTCCCAACACACATTAAGAGGTTACATTCCCCAAAACTACCTGGCTAATAGCTGCTACTGGAACTATCCTCCAGAAACTTATCCAACCCTTTCTTAAACCCATCTATACTACTGGGCTTGAACACATCATCTGGCAACAAATTCCACTCCTTAATTGTGCATTGAGTGAAAAAAATACTTTTTTATTTTGTTTAAATCTGCTACTTGTCAGTTTCATGACTGTCCCATAGTTCTAGTACTATTTGAAAGGGTAAATAACCATTCCCTATTAACTTGTTTCACACCACTCATGATTTTATAAACTTCTATCATATCCCCTCTCAGGTGTCTCTTCCTCAAGCTGAAGAGCCCCAACCTATCCATCCTCTCCATCCTCTCTTCATAGGGGAGCTGTTCTATACCCCTGATCAGTTTTGTTACCTTTCTCTGTACTTTTTCTATTTCTATTATATCTTTTTTGAGCTGGGGTGACCAGAACTGCACACAATATTCAAAGTGTGGTCACACTATAGATTTATATATAGTGCCATTATGATATTTTCAGTCTTATTCTCTATCCATTTATGAATAATTCCTAACATTCTGTTTGATTGCTTGACTTTCCCCGCACACTGAGCTGAGGATTTCAATGTATTGTCCACAATGACTCCAAGGATCTTTTCCTGAGGCATAACTCCTAATTTAGAACCCTGCATTGTGTACATAAAGTTTGGATTGTTTTTTCTTATGTACATCGCTTTGCACTTGTCTACATGAAATTTCATCAGCCATTTAGATGCCCAGTGACCCAGACTTGCAAGATTTCCCTGCAATTCCTCACAGTCTGCTCGTATTTTAACTACCTTGAATAACTTGGTGGTGTCCGCAAATCTGATCACCTCCTTACTCCCCTTTCCAGGTCATTAATGAATGCATTAAAGAAAACCAGTCCCAGTACAGATCCCTGGGACACTCCAGTATTTACGTCTCTCCATTGTGAAAATTGACCATTTGCTCCTACTCTTTGTTTACTATCCTTTAAGCAGTTACCAATCCACAATAGGACACTGCCTCCTATTCCATGACTATTTAATTTCTTCACGTTTCATGAGGGACCTTAGCAAATGCTTTTTGAAAATCCAGATAAACTTATATGGACTGGTTCCCTCTTATCCACATGCTTATTCACAACCTCAAAAAATTCCAATAGATTAGCGAGGCATGGCTTCCCTTTGCTAAATCCATGTTGGCTCTTCCCCATTAAGTCATGTTTATCAATATGCCCTGGAATTCTGTTTTTAATAATAGTTTCTACCATTTTGCCCAGCCCAGATGTCAGGCTCACCGTTTTGCAGTTTCCAGGATCTCCTCTGGAGCCCTTTTTAAATATCAATGAGTGATTTCAGATGAGATGGGGCGGCATTCGCCCCGTCCTGGAATCACCCAAATGATTCCCTGCCGTGATCACTCTGGCACGGCCAACAGACGTGCCGGGGGATCCCGGCGGGGAATCAGGGAGGGGGAGGGGCCGCGCGGCGCAACGTGTGGCCGCACGCCCCCCTCCCACGCTTCCCCACCGCCTGCCCGAAATGAACATGGCCCGGAATCCCGGCGGGGATTCCAGGCCGTGATCGCTGTCCAGACATGACAGGCCCCTTCATCCCTGCTGGGAATCTCATTCAGCACGTGATTGGCACCGGCCCCGCCGGTCCAGCC
>QEPC01000841.1:574156-606922 GCA_003113815.1 Sphenodon punctatus | reverse complement strand
AGACTTCCGGTTCCCCAACAGACGTTATGAGGGCATTCCCCACCACAGGGAATTGACTGTGGTTGAAATACCCAGTGTTACATTTGCTACCCTCCAGTCCTCAGGTACAGTAGCAGATTTTAGCAATAAGTTACAAATTACCAGTAGGTCTGTAGTTTCATATCTGAATTCCTTCAGAACTCTGGGGTGAATACCATCCAGTCCCAGTGATTTCTTACTATTTAGTTTGTCAGTTTACTCTAGAACCTCTTCCAGAGTCATGATCTGTGACAACTGTTCGGATTCATCACCTACAAAGAACAGTTCTGGTTTGGGTATCTCCCCCAACATCCTCTGCAGTGAAAACTGAAGCAAGAATTCATTCAGCTTCTCTGCAATGGCCTTATCCTCCCTTTTATCCTCTAGTCATCTAATGGTCCGACTGACTGTCTATCAGGTCTCTTGCTTCTGATGTACTTTTGAAAGTTTGTATTATTGATTTCTGCCTCTTTAGAGAGAGACTCTTCAAATTCTCTCTTGGCTTACCTTAACAACGTTTTACATCTAATTTTTTTACTGCTTATGCTATTTCCTATTTTCCTCATTATAACATTTTTTAAAGGACGCCTTTTTTGGCTCTAATAGCCTCCTTCACCTCACCATTTAGCCACCCTGGTAGGTGTTTGGTGTTACCTTTTTAAACCTGTGGAATACATTAAATGTGGGCTTCCAATATGGTGTTTTTAAGTAGTCTCCATACCTCTTGCAGACACTTAACTTTCATCATTGCTCCTTTTAGCTTCCTTCTAACTAGTTTCCTCATTTTAGCATAGTCTCCCTTATTAAAGTTGTTACTGCAGTACAGGTTTTTTGTACCATTCTCCCTCCAGTAATTATGTCAAATTTGATTATATTATGATCACACGCTATTGTACATTCTGCACCTTTAAGGTTTTTTCCTTTCATATTTTTAAAGTTCTTATAAAATCCATTATGTTATTGGAGAAGAAGCAGGTGTTACCTAGTCTGAATAGAAAGATATAATTAGTCTTAGCTAGAGGATTTTTCAGGCAAGACAGAAAGATTAATTCAGTTTTCTTCTCTGCAGTCATATGTTCTGACTATCTTCTACATATCTCCTCTGGAGAGGTAGAATT
The DNA here is from genome assembly GCA_003113815.1 of Sphenodon punctatus. Lineage (NCBI taxonomy): Eukaryota > Metazoa > Chordata > Lepidosauria > Sphenodontia > Sphenodontidae > Sphenodon > Sphenodon punctatus. The sequence goes on along the minus strand of QEPC01000841.1, from coordinate 605,786 downwards.
GGGGAACAGATGACTTACAGGTGTGCACTCACAACAGAATATACAGAGAATTGCAATAGTTTATCCACGTAGGAGAAGAAAAACTAATCTCCAGACACACTTCCCTTGCAATTTATTTCCGCTCACAGAAAAATAATTAAATTTGTGTTTGACTAACTTCTTTCAGTGTTCAGATTGAACAGAAGCCCAGTTCCCACAATAGCACCATCTGAACCCGTACTTGTTTATCCATTAGCAATCTCTGTCTGCTTGATTGCCAATACAGGTGCTTGAGGTTCAGTGGAGCCATATTTTATTTAGTGGCAGAGACCGTTTGAATTCAATCACTGAAAAAAACAATTGCTGTCGGCAAAAACAGATGCACAGGCGGAGCAGTGGCTCCCCAACCCACACTGGGGTGGAAAAGCATGGCTGCCACTCCCTGAGTAGGCAGGGGGCACGCAACAGATGTGCCTGCAACCCCTGGTGATTGGAGAGCTGTCCCCCCATCCCAAATAGGATGGGGAAACGTATCAAATGTTGAGGTGGCCCTGCCCCTGCTCCCCACCTCCTGGCATGGCAGCCCCTGCCCCACATCAGGGATGACAGGGCCAAATAAATGTGCTGGCCCTCTGTGGCCCACATTTGGCCTGGGTGCCCAAGTTCAGGCACAGGACACATCCCAGGCCAGCTGCCTACCTGCACCAGGGCAGTAGTGGGCCCACATCTGGTGGCATGGGACCACACGTGTGGATGAGTTCCTGGCCCATTTGGCCTGGGTGCCCAAGTTCAGGCACAGGACACATCCCAGGCCAGCTGCCTACCTGCACCAGGGCAGTAGTGGGCCCATATCTGGTGGCATGGGACCACACGTGTGGATGAGTTCCTGGCCCAGGCAGGTCATAGCGGGCCAGCATCACCTTTGTTTTCAACCTGTTCCTCTCCCCCTCACTATATATTGGCTCAGAGATGTAACTCAATTTCCCTCATCAGGTGGGTACCTCACTGGTACCAAATTTTACCACGTCCCTGTAGTAATATAGCGATTTCCAATTTTTATTTACCTTACACATGGATTAATCATGAACAAATATTACCAGAATACGTTTGCTAATAAAACATCACAGCCTTTTCGTTTTCCTATACCAACTGCATATTGGTGTATCATGCATTGTCACTTTGGGGGCTGACAAATTAAGTAGTAGTTATGTAGGAGACCTTATGTTGGGAGCAATTGTAAAGAAAAAGAAGAAAGAAGAAGAACTTGTAAAGAAGCTCCATGACTTCATTCAAAGCCAAAATAGGGCTCTCCCTTTGGAACTTCACTAAGAACATTTTTAAATGGTCAAACCACACAACTTATAACCAGCTCAGAAAGACTAGGTTTTTCCTACCTCTTTGTAAATGCTGTTGTGATGTCTTCTATTACTAAAATGTAATTAAAATATAACCCTGTACTAGCACTGCATTAGTGGTAGCTGATGAGAAAATTGACTTCCTGATAAGGAGGAAGACTTTTTATACTGCTATTATTTTAGTGTTGTTTTATATTGCTGTTGAGTTCATTTTGTGCTATTGTATTTTAATTTTTTTTTATATTGTTAGCCGCCTCAAGCTGCGATTGCAGGAGGGTGCGGGATACAAGTTTATAAATACAAATAAATAAATAAATAAATAAATAAATATAAAGGTGGCTAAATATGGCCAGCCTGAAAGATACAAAGATCAAGTGGAAACGCAGACAAGCAAAAGAGGAATGGCTACATAAGCAAAGTAGTGAAATTGAAATGCTGGAGATTCAGGATTTTCAGATGAGGCATTCAAAAATAGGCTCGTTGATAAATGAGGGAAAAAACCCAGTTTGTTAATTTCCTCTATTAAATATAAGGAGGGATAGGTTTTATTGGAAAGAAAAGAAGTAATGATACACTGGACTGAAAATATAATCTGTTTGAAGACAATGGGTTGGGAAAACCTGTGATCCACAAGAGTTTGGAAGACTCCAACATTCTGAAACAGGAAGTAGAACATGCTATGAAGAAAATGAGAAGCTGGAAAGTTGAGGACACTGGTGGAATATTTAAAGATATAATATAAGCATGCACACTTCCTCCCTTCCTCAGTCCCGTGAGTCAAGCTATCTCGCCAGGGCTGTCAGCGCGACCGCCCTGGTGAGATCTTCCATTACGCCCATTGAGCGCAATGGAAAGGCTTTGCCCCTCCCTCCACAGCACGTCCCATGCGTGCTGTGGATGAAGGAGTTCAACTGCCCAATTCGTGTTTTCCATAGGCTGAGCAGCTGAGTCTTTTTGTCCCTTCGGGGACCCACTCCCTCTCCCAGCGGAGTGGGTGGCTCCCCGAAGGGAGAACAAGTTCAGTGACAGTTACAGCAGCCTCTGCAGCAGCTCAGAGGCTGCTGTAGCTGTCATAAGCGGCGGTGCAGGATTTTTTAATTTATTTTTTTAAACAGTTTTGCCGCAGCGGTGGCCCTCGCAGTGCTTGGGGGTGCACTGCCCCAAATTCCCTGCAGGGGGAGCCACCACTGGTAGAGGAACCAGATCATTATTTATTTGGTTGCTAGTATACTACTGAAGTGAGAGAATCAGTGCTCTCACCATTATTACAATATAATACAAGGGGAAATACACTGGTCCACTCAAAACAAGTTAAAATATTTGCTATCGAGTTTCCAGGTTTGTTTGATAAGGAAAGTAGCAAATGTGGCTCACAAACTGACAAATTTAAGATGGAAAAGACTGAATTCCAGCTAGCACTACCAGTTAGGAATCCCTGCCTGTTAACAGAGGCCTTAACATCTGTGCCCAAAAACCAGAACAGTGTGTAACCTGTTGATCCCCCTAACTGGGTCTATAAACCTTATTAACTTTTTTTTTTTTTTTAGTTGTGATTATCCCCAGTGCTGTTTGGCTGGGTGGGTCGGAGGATTATTTGTAGACAGAGAAGAAAGGAATTCACCGAGGTAGGTGACCAATTCTTCTTTCTCCCTTTGTCTCTGGCTAATCCTCCGCACGGGATATACCCGAGCCTTCACCTTCCCTAGGGGTGGGAGCAAACCGCGCCCATAGAATCCAGCACCACCTGCAACACCCTTCTGCCAAACGCCGCCTCTGCGGATTTGAACACGTGGAGTTTGTAATGTTTAACGAAGGTATGCAGGGAGAACCAGGTAGCTGCCCTGCAAATTTCCTCATAGGAGGCTCTTTCCTTAAAGGCATATGAGGTAGCCGCACTCCTTACCGAGTGTGCCCATATCTGGATAGGAGGAACCTTGTTCTTTGCCTTATAAGTCTCAACAATGCAGTGCTTCACCCATTTGGACAAAAGCGTCTTTGATGCTTTCGAACTGCCCTGTCCTAGTCTAATATTGATAAATAGCACTGTAGAGGATCTAATACTTCGAGTTCTAGTCAGGTATATTCTTAGAGCCCTCCATACATCTAACCTGTGCCATATCCTTTCCCTTTGGGTGTTTTGGATTAGGGCAAAAGGAGGGTAAAATAATCTCCTGAGCCTTATGGAATAACGAATTAATCACCCGCTTGTTAAACTCTTGTGCCTTACTGTAAAGTGTTTTAGATAAATTGTATTTATTTAATGTGTAGGTCGTCTGGTTATGTTTGATATGTTAAATGCAATGGCCAAAGGCTACGCATAATAATAAATTCATTCATTCATTCATTCAATTAATCTAAGGAATAAATGCCTGTTCTGTTCTAAGAATCACTGACTGCTCCTGAAAGATACAAAAATTATCTTCCATAGAGAGAGCTCCTAATTCTGAGACCCTTCTAGCTGATGTAACTGCCACGAGGAATACCACCTTTAAAGATAACATATATAAAGATACATGTTTTAATGGTTTGAAAGGTGGTTTTGTTAGAGCATCTAACACCAGATTTAGGCTCCATGAGGGGCATCTATGTACTACTGGAGGAGATATTGATCTAGCTGCCCTCAAGAACTGTTTCACGTGTTTATGAGATGAAACCCATTTATTTGCAACCGCTCTGAGCACTGAGTCATTTGCTGCTGCCTGCCTTGCTAAGGTGTTAGGTTTCAGGCCCCTATCTAATCCGTCCTGTAAGAATTGTAAAATAACTGCAATGTCTGATTTGCAGGGATCATAACCCCTGAGTTGCTCATAGAGCAAAAGTTTTCCAAGTCGCCCCATAGGCCCTTCTGGTGGCTGGCTGCTTGGGTTGTTGTAGGGTTGATAAGACCGCATCTGAGTATCCTTTTTTCTTTAAGGCTGAGCGCTCAAGAGCCATGCTGTCAGTCTTAAGACGTGTAGGTTCTCACAGATTATCGGATGCTGGCTGAGAAGATCCGGTCTCAGTGATAGCTTTACATGTGTGATACTGAGCTCTATCAAATCTGAAAACCATGGTCTTCTTGGCCACCATGGAGTTATCAGAAGTAGGGAAGCTCGCTCCCAGATGAATTTTGACGCTGTCCTCGCTATCAGAGACGTGGGAGGAAAAGCATAGAGTAGGCCCGTTGGCCAAGTCTGGTTCAGAGCCTCCACTACGATTGCTGATCTGCATGGAGTCTTGGATATGAAGTTCGGTAGCTGAGTGTTTTCTCGGTTGGCGAATAGGTCCACCCTCCGAAGCCTGAATCTCGTCACCAGGTTCTTGAACACGTCCCTGTGTAAGGACCATTCATGGGGATTGATTGATGTTCGGCTGAGCCAGCCTGCCTGTGTGTTGCTCTGTCCCCTGATGTGTAGTGTCTTTAGAGACAGGAAGTTCCTTTGTGCCCAAGAGAATAGTCTCACCGCTTCTTTGTGTAGAGCTGGAGCTCTGGAGCCCCCTTGGTGGTTTATATACGCCTTGGCTGTTACATTGTCTGTGTACACTAGTATGTGACGACTGTGGAGCGTTTGGACCAGGTGTTGTAAGGCTAGTCTGATTGCTTTCAGTTCCAGAAAATTGATACTGTGACACTGATCCCTCTTGTTTCAGAGACCCTGCACTGATTTGGGACTGGAGTGTGCTTCCCATCCCAATAGACTGGCTTCTGTGGTTACTATCTCTCGACTTGGCTCTGTCAAGGGAGTTCCTGTGGTGAATGTTTCCACCCTTAACCACCAAGACATTGATGGAGCGAAACCTCGGGGAATGGGTACCCAGGGATTGGAGCCTAGTGTGAGATCTACCTGCATAGGCCACAGCAGCTGCTGTAAGGGCCTGAGGTGAAATCAGCCCCACTGCACCTGCCTGGTGCACGATACCAGGAGACCTAGGAGCTGAGCCAGATTCTTTAATCTTGCTCTCTTCTGATGGTGTAAGAGGCGGATCAATGATTGAAGCTTGTGTTGTCTGAGAGGAGGGATGAAGGCGGTTCCTGAGGTTGTATCTAGGATGATGCCCAGATGTTCCAGTCTGTGTGTTGGGGAGAGCTGGCTCTTCTCTTTGTTGATCACAAAGCCGTGCGAATTGAGATAGCTTATTGTTCTGTCCATATCCCCTAGGATCTTTTCATGAGAGTGAGCTCTGATCAAGAGATTGTCGAGGTAGGGGTACAGATGAATCCCCTCCTGCCGGAGATTCGCTACTAGAGGTATCAGCTTGGTGAATGTTCTTGGGGCTGATGACAGCCCAAACGGAAGGGACCTAAATTGATAGTGTCTGTTTTGGTAGCAAAAATGGAGCCACTTCATGTGTGGCTGCCAGATGGGTATATGGAGATATGCAATGCTTCCCGAAGGTCTAGAGAAGCCATCCAATCCCCCACCCTTAGACTCTGACAGATGGAGGTTACTGTCTCCATTTGAAATTTTAGTGGTCTTACTGCTTTGTTTAATCGTTTTAAGTCCAAAACAGCCCTCGCTTTTTTGGGTACTAGGAAGATTATGGAGTATAGACCCTGGCCTGTCTGATGATGAGGAACTGGTTCTATGGCCTTGAGGAATAAAAGTCTCTGAATCTCCCCTTTCATGGCACTGTGCTTTTCCTGGGAGTTTGACATGGGAGAAGCAATTAACCCCTGTTGAGGAGGGAAAGCTAATTCTATACGGTAGCCATGGGTTACTGTATCCTTCACCCATGCATCTGCGACTGGCTTTCCCCAGAGTTCTTAGAAAAGTTGTAGCCTGCCCCCCACCTCCAACTCCTCTGCATAGTCATGTGTCTTGTTTATGTTGGATGGGGTTGGAATTTTTCTGTTTGTGTCTATCAAATCTAGGGCCCTGTCTGTTGCCCCTGTTACGAAAGGAGAAGTTTCCTGTTGGCTCTCTAGTTTGCCCCTGAAATTTTCTGAATGCTCCATACCGCCCCCCACCCCACCCCCCGGGTTTGTATGTTGTGTTACGAAAAAACCTCTTATTTGCTTCTACTTATTGTAGGTTCTTGTGCTTGGTTTTATCGTTTGCATCTGTCAGCACTTGGTCTAAAGTTGTTTGGCTTGTGCCTAGACATTTGTAGGGGGCTGCCACTAAGAGGTTCTTGGCAGTGATGTCCCCCTGCCAGGACCTGAGCCACAACCTTCTTCTTGCAGACATCGAGCTAGCTAGAGCTTGTGCCGCCCATCCCATGGAATCCATAGTGGCATCTGCCAGAAAAGCCGTTGTCAGTGAGATGTGAGATGAAATGACTTGGGCCCTCTTATCCGTGATCTCTGGATCCTGGGCCTCATGCATCCAAGCTAGCAGGGTCCTCGCCACTAAGACGATATGATATTAATTTTTAGGGAGGAAGCCGATAGGTCCAGACCCCTGCGAAGGGCTGTGTCTATGGCCTTGTCTGTAGGATCCCTAGGATAGCAGTCCCCCTCGGTGGGGAAGACTGTTTGCTGGGCTAGAGAAACTGCTGCTGTGTCCACTTTAGGGTTTTTAAACATTGGTTCCTTCTTCCTGGAGAAGGAATACAAAGCAGTCTGTGTCTTATTCATCCTCTGAGTTTTGTCAGGATGTTTCCACTCTTGTAAAATTGTTTTCCAAAAATTTTGTCCAGGGCTGCCATGGAGGAAGGGGATGTACTCTCTCCTCTTCCTCTGGGGAGTCTGAGGAGTCCTCCTTTCCCAGCTTTTCCACCAGCTGGAGGGTTTTAGAGACCTGTGCCATAAATTCCTCTCTGTAGGTGAGAGGGAACTGTCTCTGTCTCGAGGTTCAGGGAACGATTCCTGGGAAGTCGTTCCCTCCAAATCAGCCCACTCCTGCCCCAACTCTATTTCAGAGGCTGAGTGTACTAGGCCTTCCTCCACCTCTCTGCGTTTTTTTTTTGGCTGGGCCTCAGAAACACTCTCCTCTGAGGAGCCAGAGGATTCTAACATTTTAGATCTGGTGCCACCCTTGTGGGCCTTTCCACCTTTTGTTCCCCGCCTTGTGAGAGGTTTTTTCCACCCTGGATTTAGTTGCTCCTGGGGAGGGGGAGGGGACTTTGTGAGGGGCTTTAGATTGCAACTCACACAGCTTGTCCAGCAATTGCAAGATTTCCCCCATCGTGGAAGCCAGGAAGGGCATGTCTATCTGTGTGCTCTCCTGTGCAGCTGCTGCCTGCTGCGCTCCATTTCCCTGAGACCCGTCCATCTCGGCCCGCTCCACTAGCGCTGCTGAGGGGGAAATGCGCGGCGGCCGGAACGGCTCCCACTATGCGGTGCTGTTCCTCAGCGGCGGTAGGCTGACCTGCGCTCCTTAGTTGGGGTTTTACTACAGATGTGCCCCGCTCTCCCCTGTTCCCAGACGCTTTGCAAGGGAACTGGCCAGGTGTCCCGCGTTTGCCCGAGAATCGGGAAGAAACGCCGCCCCTTAAGCCCCGCCTGCTTGTTCTTGATTGCTCTGTTGTTTCTGGGCTTACGAGCTCTCCTTCTCTAATCGTGTGTTCTTTTTTCCCTCTAGGTTCCGGAGAGAAGACGATTGGTGCACCCGATGGCCCGAAGGCAGAAGACAGACTGAGGAACTGCTCTTCATGCAGGCGCAGCAAAGCGTTTCTTCTTCTGCCTCCTGGCTAGGGCTGATGTGGCAGCAGCTGTTACCACGCCGTGATTCCATTCTGCCATTTCAGAATTGCCCACACCACACCACGGCTTTTCTGCGGACATTCCGCTAATTCCGCCGGCATTCTGCAAATTGCAGAAACTGTCATAAAACCGCTGTTCCGCTATTTTGTGGTGCTGGCAGAATGGCGGAAGTAGCGAAAATGTCATGTTTCTGCTATTTTGCGAAGCCTGTGGAAGTAGCAGAATGAAATTAGCGGAACTGCGGAAGTAGCAGAATGAAACTAGTGTAATAAAAGCCTCTGCCATGCCATACCACTAATTGTGGAAACGCTGTTTCCGGTGGAAATAGCTATCGCTGCGACATTCCGCTACAGCCCTACTCCTGGCGGCCATCCGCAGAGCTACCCGTGCGGAGGATTAGCCGGAGACAGAGGGAGAACAATATTTTACTTACTATTTGCAAAATTCAGGGCCCTGTTATGCTCCTTAGATCCCTATTTGAAGATTATTATTATTATTATTTATTATTATTATTTTTTCAGATTTATCCCCCGCCCCTCCTGCAACGCAGCTCGGGGCGGCTTCCAACAATAAAAACAATCAAATACACTAAAATTCATTTTAAAAACAATCCAATATTAACTATAAAATATAAAACAGGGCTAGACATGTAAAATAAATAAATGGGTGGGGGACTAAAATCCTCCTTCCCCACCCTCCCTCCCAAATGCCTGGGCAAACAGCCAGGTCTTACAGTTCCGCCGAAATGTTAAAAGGCTTGGGGCCAGGTGAGCTTCCTCCGGAAGGGAGTTCCACAGCCGCGGTCCCACCACCGAGAATGCCCTCTCCATCGTGGCCCCCCGCTTAACACGGGGGACCTCCAGGAGGGCACCCCCGGCAGACCGCAGGAGCCGCTCTGGGGCGCGAAGGGCGAGGCGGTCCCTAAGGTATGAGGGGCCAAGACCGTATAGGGCTTTATAGATCATCACTAGGACCTTGAACTTGGCCCGGCACACTATCGGCAGCCAGTGCAGAGCTCGGAGCACCGGTGTAATGTGCTCCCGGCGACCCGTCCCCGTCAGAAGACGAGCCGCCGCATTCTGCACCAGCTGCAGCCTCCGAGCCAAGAACAAGGGAAGCCCCACGTAGAGCGCGTTGCAGTAGTCGAGCCTCGAGGTGACGAAGGCATGGATGAGGGAGGCCAGGTCCGGGCCAGAGACATACGGACGCAGCCTACGTACCAGATAAAGCTGGCGGAAGGCAGCCTTAGCGACTGCCTCCACCTGCCGCTCCAGACGCAGGTCTGCGTCCAATATGACCCCCAGACTCCGGACCTGCTGAGCTACAGGGGGGCAAACCCCCCCAACCAGGGGGGCCACCACCCCCTTCGCCCTCCCCACCACCATCACCTCCGTCTTATCTGGGTTGAGCTTCAGTCTGCTCAGCCGCATCCAATCCGCCACGGCCTCCAAACATTGGGATAGCACCGAGATAGCAGGGTCTGGGTCAGTAGAAAAGGAGAGGTACAGCTGAGTATCATCAGCATACTGGTGACATCGCACCCCGAACCCTCTCACGACCTCCCCCAAGGGCTGCATATAGATGTTAAATAATAATGGAGACAAGATCGATCCCTGCGGAACGCCACACGGTAAGGCGCGGGGGCTCGATGTTTCCTCCCCCAACACCACCCGCTGGCTCCTCCCCGAGAGGAATGAACGGAACCATTCAAGAACAGTCCCGTCCAGACCCCCCCGGTCACGCAGTCGTCTCAACAGCAGCCCATGGTCCACGGTGTCAAAAGCGGCCGAGAGATCGAGCAGGATGAGAAATGTCGAACATCCCGCATCCATCTCCCGGCGGAGGTCGTCCACCAAGGCCACCAACGCCGTCTCGGTGCCATAGCCGGGGCGGAACCCAGATTGAAAAGGGTCAAGGAGCCCGATGTTATCTAGATGACCCTGGAGCTGGAGCGCCACTGCCCGCTCAATAACCTTCCCTAAAAAGGGAAGGTTAGAGACAGGTCGGTAGCTGGCGAGCGCGTCTACGTCCAACGATGGTTTTTTCAGCAGGGGGCGCACCACAGCCTCTTTTAAGCAAGGCGACAACCTCCCCTGCCGAAGGGACGCATTCACCACCCTCGCCAGCACCGTCCCCAACGTCTCCCCGGAAGCTTTTATTAACCAGGACGGGCACGGATCTAGTTGACAACACGTGGCCCTCACAGACCCCAGGACATCCACCACATCGGCCGGCGTCACTTCCTGAAACTCACCCCATAAAGATGGACCAGACGGACCCTCCGCCCCCCCGCGCTCTTCCCCTACTGCTATCAACCCAGCGTCGAAATCGGCCTGAATCCGAGCGATCTTGTCTGCGAAGTAGATGACAAACTCCTCACAGCGGGCCCGGGACAAGTCCCCATCCAGGCGGAGGGAGGCCGGACTCACCAGCCCCCGCACCACCCGAAACAGCTCCGCTGGACGCGACTTCGCAGACGCTATGAGGACGGCGAGGAATTCCTTCCTCGCCGTCCTCACAGCCTCCACATAGGACCGCAAATGGGCCCTATGGAGAAGACGATCGGAGACAGACCGAGTCCGACGCCAGCGTCGCTCTAGCCTCCTGCCCACACGCTTCATACACCGCAGCCCCTCAGTAAACCAAGGGGTCCTGCGGTGACGAGACCGAGGCAGAAGGCGCCTCGGAGCCACCCTGTCAATGGCCTCCTCCAGCAAGATGTTCCAATGCTGGACCAGCTCATCCACAGAATGACCGTCCACATCCAGGGTAAGCTCCCTCAGGACCTCCTGGAACCGCTGGGGTTCCATCAGCCTCCGAGGGCGGACCATCCTAACTGGTCCCTTCCCCTTCTGGAGGGGGCGCGCTAAAAGACCGGCCTGAAGGAGGTAATGGTCCGTCCACGACAAGGGCACCGCTGTCACCTCCCCCACAACCGGACCCCCCGCCTCAAGGCCAGAGCCGAAGATCAGGTCGAGGGTATGTCCCCCCACGTGGGTCGGGCAGATCACCTCCTGGGACAAGTTCATAGTTGCCATGGCGGCCATGAACTCCCGCTCCGCCCCAACAAGGCCGGCATCGGCGTGGACGTTGAAGTCCCCCAGAACCAAAGTCCTGGGGGAGCCCAACACCACCTCCGAGGCCAGCTCCGCTAGAGCGGTAAGGGATGCCGCCGGGCATGAAGGGGCCCGGTACACCAGCAGCACCCCTAGCTTGCCCCCAGCCAAATCGAACACCACATGCAGAGCCTCTACACCCATAATCTCCATGAGGATTGCCACTCCAGCAAAGCATAACAGTGCCAGTCACCACAGAAAGCATCATCATTTCCACTTCCTTGAAGAAGGTGCTTTGTGGCAGGGATGGGCTTGCCTGCAAGGAGTCTCTACAGGATCATGGCCCAAAACTGTCACTCACTCTCTAGGAATTATCTCAGTCCTTTATTCTCACTCCAAACTCTGTATCCAGTCATCTCCTTACAAAATTCCTTTAACCAGGCACCGCCCTCTGGCTTCCCAAAAGCCTCTCGTTGCCAGGCAACAACCCTCTGGCTTCCCCAAAATCTCTGCACCTTCTGACTCAGGCACCATCCTCTGAGCCTGCTGGCTTTGGTCAGAGCTCCCTCTGAACCCCTGCCTTCCTTGCTGCCTTTTTTCACAGCCTCTGAGCTCTGGCTCAGCTTTTGTTTCCTCTGGGGTGGCTCTACCATGCCCTAAACACAGCTGCTTCTGTTTAGGTGCTACCCACTGGTTCTGGCAGCACCTACAGCCCTACTAGTGCCTTCAACTTTGTGGGTGCTAGCTCCCTCTTAAAAGAGGAAGCAACCCCCCAAGACCATGCCGTCACAGTGCCCCAAAATCCTGGTGGAGGATGTGACTTTGTAACCCACTAAACCAGATTACAAAAGTCCTAGTGTCTGCAGGAACAGCAAGTGGGTTCAGTCTGTGTTCAACAGCAGAACTCCCATCTGTGGCAGAAGGCATGAAAAACTGGATGTGCGAAGTTGCTCCAAACCAGGAAAAAGAAAGAAGTGATCAAGCTTTATATATAAAAACAAAAATGATAGGAGGTGATGATAATATCCTGCAGAAACTTGTATGCAGTCTTCTCACTGTAGGAATATAGTAAGTTCCTGTACAAACAAACAAAAGATCAGCATATAATTCTCTTCAGCATGTGCACAGTTCCTTCCGTGGTTCTGTTCCTTCTGGTTGCCTGTGAGAGCCAGCCTCAGATTATATCATGTTCCATCTTCCCTCTTCTATAGCTTCCTTGACTAGGCCTAGTTGAGCTCACTGGAAAATGCCCAACTGAGCATGCTCAGTGAGTCTCTCAAGATACAGGCTAGACCAGACCAGTTCAAACTAGCTGGAGCCAGAAAAGGGGGAGGGAGGTGGGGGGGGAGAAGAGGGGAATAGCTGCCTGACCCTGTGCTGGCAAAAGAAAGTACCAGCAGTTTTATTTTTCTGGGTGCTAATGATTAAGCTCATTGCTAAGGAAACTTACATGCTGTTTAAACTCAAATGAAATTCCTCTAGAATTAAATAAATTTTGGTGTATAATTATGTAAAAGATTTGTTTTGTTATTTAAGCCTATATTATTATTATTATTATTATTATTATGTCTATCCAAGATAGACAAGATCCGCCTCGACATCGCTTCCCACTCCTCTCTTCCCACTCCCACCCCTCTCCCTCCTCCCCCTCCTTCTCTCATGTCCTCCTTCTCCCCTGCCTCCCTTAAGGAAATCTCCTCTCTGCTCTCCTCCTCCAACCCTTCCACTTGCCCCCTTGATCCCATTCCTTCCCGCCTCCTCACCTCCATTACTCCCACTGTCGCCCCTTCCTTCCTGCACATCATCAACCTCTCCCTCTCTACTGGCTCTTTCCCTTCTGCCTTCAAACATGCCACAGTCTCTCCTATTCTCAAAAAGTCCACTCTTGACCCCTCTGACCCTTCTAGCTATCGTCCTGTCTCACTCCTTCCTTTTGCTTCCAAGCTGCTTGAACGTGTTGTCTACTCCCGCTGCCTTGACTTCCTATCCTCCAACTCCTCCCTTGACCCCCTCCAATCTGGCTTCCGCCCCCTTCATTCTACTGAAACTGCTCTCGCTAAGATCACCAACGATCTTCTGGTGGCTAAATCTAAACGTCTCTATTCCATTCTTGTCCTCCTTGATCTCTCTGCTGCCTTCGATACTGTTGACCACTCACTCTTGCTGGATTCCCTTCACTCCCTTGGCTTTTGTGGCTCTGTCCATAACTGGTTCTCCTCCTACCTCTCTGACCGCTCCTTTAATGTGTCTCTCTCCAACTCCGCCTCCTCCTCCTTCCCCCTCTCAGTTGGTGTTCCTCAAGGCTCTGTTCTTGGCCCTCTCCTCTTCTCGATCTATACCTCATCCTTAGGCAAACTCATTGCCTCCCATGGCTTCCAATACCACCTCTATGCTGATGACACTCAACTCTATCTCTCTACTCCCTCTCTCTCTCCCTCTGTTCAAGCTCGTCTCATCAACTGTCTCTCTGACATCTCTACCTGGATGTCTCAACGTCAACTCAAACTCAACATGGCTAAAACTGAACTCCTTATCTTCCCCCCTCATCCTTCCTCTCCTTCCTCACTGTCAATAACTATTGATGGAGTCACCATCCTGCCTGTCCCCCAAGCCCGTAGCCTAGGCTTCATCTTTGACTCACCCCTTTCTTTTAAACCCTACATTGACTCTGTTGCTAAATCCTGTCGCTTCTCCCTCCATAACATTGCTAAGATTCGCCCTTTTCTCTCTGTCTCGTCTGCCAAAACTCTTGTTCATGCTCTGGTCATCTCTCGCCTCGATTACTGTAACCTCCTTCTCACTGGCCTTCCCCGGTCTCACCTTTCTCCCCTCATCTCTGTCCAAAACTCTGCTGCCAGGGTCATCTACCTCGCCAGTCGCTTCGACCATGTGCAGCCCCTCCTCTCTTCGCTTCACTGGCTTCCCCTTCCTGAACGAATCCTGCACAAGCTCCTAGTCTTCACCTATAAAGCTCTTCACAACCTTGCTCCCCCCTACCTCTCTGCACTTATCGCCCTCCATACTCCAGCCCGTGCACTTCGCTCCTCCTCTGTCCCTTCTCTCACCCTTCCACGCCTTCCCTGCTCCCCTAAGCGCCTTCGTCCCTTCTCACTTGCTGCCCCCCATGCCTGGAACTCCCTCCCTGTCCACATCCGCCTTGCCCCCTCCCTTCATACCTTCAAATCTCTCCTTAAAACTCACCTCTTTCGCTCTGCTCTGTCTGACTCTTTATCCTGCTGAGCCACTATTCCTATACCTACGATCGGTTTACCCTTATCCTTGCAACATGGACCTGCCTGCTGTCATTCTCATCGTAACCAAGCCAAGTACGTGCACTTGAGACCTCGCATCTTCATGAATGTTAGACCCCTTGTCTCTCCCTCTGTTCCCCTTCCTAAGTCTCTCCCCCAGCTCCTGTCTCTCAGATTGTAAGCCCTAGGGGCAGGGACCGTGTCTATTTTATTACTTTGTAAAGTGCCAGGTACACTGCTGGCGCTATATAAATGTTTGTTAATAATAATAATAAATAATAATTATTTACTTGCAACAATTTGGAAGATTAAGAAAACTTTGAACTCAAATTGGATGGTAAAGTTAAAGGAGATCCCAAGTTATTACTATTATTGTTTAAATTAATAAAAGATCCTGGGGAGGTACTTAAGAGTCAAGAAACCACCAGAATCTCAATAATGAATCTCACTACAAAGTTATTCTATAGTAAAGTTATTAGGTACCTTATTTCCCTGTCTAATAATAAATCTATTATTGGGTTGACATAATATCAGGGAGTCTTAATATAGAGGTAGATATTTTAGCACCTAGAGGTTGGAAACTCATAAAAAATGATTAACCTAGAATTCAGATATCTCAGGATATGTGAATTCTAAAATGGACCTGACATTCTTTAATTTAAAGAGCAAAGGCTAGATCATCCACTTAAAAAAGGACTATAAAGTCAAAAATTTCATCCTCACCATTCCCGAACAGCCCAGTATCCTTTTGTTGCTGCCCTTCGGGTGCCAACCTTCCCTGAGGCTGACACCTCTAGGTACCTCTCAGTCCATTTGTCGCTCAGGAGGAACACACAAGTGTGGCAGGTAGTCAGTTCCAGTAGCTTAGCACAATAACTCGTTTAAGTTTTTTTGTTTTAAAAAGGAGTTGTGTTTTAGTGTATTTTTTGTTTTTATGATGTAAGCTGCCATGAGACTTTGGGGAAGGGCTGGGTAGAAATTCAAATGAATAAATAAATCACATTCCTTTTTTGAGTCTAGTTTTTTGTTACCAGTAACATTCAACTACTACCATACTTTAAGCTTATATGAGACTTGGACTGCTTTCTCATGTGCGTTGGTAGAGTACTCTATAGGATGGATGCGCATGTTTGCAGGCAAAGATCTGAATTCCGCCATTCTCACGAGACAGAAGCTGCCGGTCTTTTGAGTCCCGGACTTCCTCGTGGCGCCAATGAGTACGTATTAACGGACAGGAGAAAGCAATCTTGAATAGACTACTGAAAAATAATGTTCTGAACACAACTGCATCTTTAGCCTAGTTTCTCATGGAAAGAAGTCTTGTGCAATCTGTGCGTGTGTGTGCGCACATGCTTACGCCCTTATGCCTTTTAATAACTGTGATTTTAACCAAATTTCGTAGAGGGGAATAAGTTCTCAAAGAAAGTGGGAGCATCTGAAAGAAAACATTTCTAGCCTTTATGGGCACAAAGACATGCACTGCCTTCTCCCCTATGTTCTATAGTGCTCTCTTTGGTCACCCAAGAACGGCATGTTCTCAGCATGTCAAGTATGGATGGAAAGGTGTGAGCAGAGGCATTCTTGATGGCAGATCTCCAGCTGGAGAATTCTCTTCCCTCCGAGGTTCATCAAAGCTCAAGCCTTTGCATGTTCTGGAAACAGGTTAAATCCTTTTTGTTTAGGGTGGGCTTTTGGTGATCCAGGAATAGGGTAGAGGTAGATGTATTTTAATTGTTGTTTTTCTTTTAGTGTTTTTATATTATTGTAACCCACACCAAGAGCCTGCTTGTTGTGGGATAAAAATTTAAATAAATAAATAAATAAATGTGTTATATTTTAGCTCTTAATTCATGTAGATATACAGGGGAAAAAATCTTTAGATGCCCTTCTCCAGGGTTCAAAAGCACAACTAATGCAAATCTAACAATACTTGAGCAATATTTTAAGAGGTGTCATGAATTTCTGATTTCATATATCTTTAACATCACGTTAAATGGCCATCACTTTTCATTATTTTTAATGGGACTGAAATCAGGCTGATCTCAGTGAAGCTGGCAACCGCTTAGATATCAAGAGTGTTGATATCTAAGAGCGGGGCAAAGGCAAGACAACAGGAGATGGGGGACAAGGCAGGACAAGGCAGGGAAGACACACGGGGGAGCGGCTGGGCTGGAGGTGAATCGGTGATGCTGACTGGCTGGCCACTGCTTTTGGAATTCTGAGGGCAGGGGTTCAAGGCTATGGCCTGATGCTTAGGTAATAGTCAAGTGTTATCAGTAGCAATGCAATAGTTGTGTTCAAAATGGCAGTTTTATCCCAATTTCCATGTCAATCAAATTTGCCCTAAAAATTATGTTTGGCTTGAATTTTGTTCACTTTGCTACAGTCCCCACATTTTGGATTTTAACAATTTCACATAAATTTCACATGTTGACATTTCCAAATGTGAAAAATGGGTTTCCCAGCTAACAGCTTTCAGAGGTACAAGAAGGAGTTGGGGGAGTGTTGCATGTTTTGGTTTTTGCATTTAAATAACAAAACAGCTTTGTTATGTTTTTCCTGCAGATAGAGTCAGTCAGAAGAGGGCGCTGCTGTTTACAGAACACAGTGTTGCCAGATTTCAATTTTTGTATTTCACTGACAGCAGGAAAACATTTCCCTTTTTGGATCATATTTTCTCACCACAAATATATAACAAAAGTAACTGCACTATTTGGTAAATATGTCTGAGAAAGCCAAACTTCTCAGTGACTATTAGTGAACAGAGAGAATTAAATTCTTCCCCTAAAAAATCATATTTGCTCAACTAAATCTCATCTATGAAGGTCACACTAGCTACATGCAGCCACCGGTAGGATAAAAATCAGCAAGTTGTTTTAACAGTGCACAGGAGATAGCTGGACAAGGTGTATCTCAAGACAGAAAAGCAGGAATTTTTTCAGTTGTAATATTATTCCTTGCAGTTTTGCAGAGAACTTCCCACTGCTACCATTATAAAGTAAAGGGCATGCACAGGCTAATGTAGATTTTCTTTCAGTCAGATCTGATATACAGCATACATAAATTATATTATTTATACATTTTTAATCAACTTGCAACCTTGATATTTACTAAGGTTGTATTAAAAAATCACGTCTCTTCAGTCACACAGCAGTGATGCATCCAGGTAAGATATTAAACACACATTTCACTGCAAAAGATTCTAAGAAAGCCAACAGTGTGGATTATGTTTCACTCTTTGCTCAGTTTTGAAGGCAGTAATAAAAATACCTTCAAGGTACTGTAATGGTCACTGCTGTAGTGTCTACACAATACAAGTAATTTATTATTATAATGTTTCACAGATGCATATAGAAAGCAATACTCAGCACAAAAAAGAGCTGCTATTAGACATACTCTGCATCATCATGACGCACTACAATAATTATGTATGTTCTTCTGAGATCATATTTGCCAGTACAAGAAGCTCCCTGTTACAGCAGCCATATTTTAGAAAAGGAAAAAATAGTTATACCTATCTGATGTGGGGGAGGAAGGAGGGCAGAATTCAGCAAATTTAAATAGATTAAGAACTCAAATTACAACACTTACATCTATACTCAAATGACTGAAGGCATTAGAGAGTTTTACATTAAAATACACTTAAATGATAAAATTATTATTTTTAACCCACCATCAGATTCAAATCTGCCGAGGAACCATGATTTGCACATATTTTAATTCTTTACCACCACATAAAAGATCCATGCATATTCCTTTGGCAGTTGGTCTTAATGTAAATGTGATCCTAGGGTATTTACTTTTTAGATTTTAGACTCTGAAGAGTTTGGTTCCCATTTGAACTCCCCTTTTGGTTCACCCATGTCTACGGAATATATTACATGCATCCATTCAACCAGTAAATTCTCCCCTTTCCAATAAGCAATGTGGATCATTTCCTACACATGCTCTGTTGCCTATTCTGCATTTGTAACATCTGGTTATACAGATCAAGTAAATGAAGACTGAACGACACCCATCTATAGGACATCCAAAGCGCTCCTTGTTTCAGAAGATTTGACTTTGTAACTAAAATCAATAATTTTCATTTTAGTGAAAGTAACACCATTGTGCTTGTCATTTGGACCTTGGCAGACTGAAAAGAATGATGTAGATCACAAGGCAGAAATTTAAATATGAATGTGCATGAAGGCCAGTGGCAGCTGGTGGTTTTTGAGGATGGTGGGGCAGCGGGTGGGTTGACCTCCCGCTGGTAGCTTTGCCGCAGCCGGGCCTAGGGGTGGGGCCGGAGCCGGCGGGCCTAGGGGCAGAGCCTGAACAACTGTAGGCAGAGCCTGGTCAATGGTTAGGCCAGTGGTGTGGCTTAACCCAACATCAAGGAGTTCCCAGGGTTAACATTGGATGGACATTACATTCGTTAACACTGGGAACTCCTTGCTGCTGCGTGAAGTACTGCCACTGGGGGATAGAGAGCCCTCTTACTGGGGTCCCGTCCACTCTCTCTTTCCCACCCGATCAAATTAACCATAGCAGGTTAAAAAAACAGATCATGTTGCCATCGCCTACCTTTATCCTGAACCCTCTAATCCTCGATTTTCATGGCTTCCTTGGCCACCTGTAGTCTTCTGAAGGTGTAGGCTTTGGGACAAGTCTTCCTTCTGGCTTGGAGAACTGAGTTAGCTCCCTATCCTGCGACAAGCCGAATCAGAAGAGAATGAAAGGGAAGAGGACAGGAAAGAGAAGTATGAGGGAAAGGGCTTGGTTTTGGTGCATGAAAAGAGGAAGGGAAAAAGATAGGTTCAGTGGGGGGGGGGTCAGGGGAAAGGGGTCTCCTTGTTGTGTGCAGCCTTCTCTTCTGCCACGTGTGGATTTCCACTTGTCCCCCAAAACATGCTACACAGCTTTGTTGCAATGTAAGAGGCAGTGCTGCCATTAGACAGGGAGCATTCATGCAAAGACTAGTCATTAGTGAAAAAGCCTGCCACAACATCCCACCAAACTGCAAAGGGCAGGGCCATTTTAAAATGCAAGGCATATTCCAGTCAAAATTGGAAACCCTTCTATCCAAGCCCCTAGGTTCCCCCACCCAAAAAGCTGACAGTTTACGTGGAAAACAGCCCAGAAAGGGACCAATTTTAACCAAGAGTCATGGCCAGTGGGGCCCCCAGAAAATGGCCATGGCCTTTTCACATGCTTGGGAGAGGAGGGGGGAAACCAGCAGCGCACATGAAAATACACAACAAGCAAAAGCAAACTAGATCTTAAACCAAACATATTATCCCTAGCACACCACAAAAGCAGCAGCAGAGTTCTACTTGTCCCCCAAAACATGCTTCACAAGTCTTGTTGCAACCCCATTTCCTCTAATGTCTCCCAGCCATCCCCATTCCCCCCTTACCCGCTCAGCTCCATTTTCCAAAGGAGCCCCATTCCCCCCTTACCCCCAGCCCGATTCCCCAGTGTCTCCCAGTCCTCCGCCCAAGCCCCATTAATTTCCCAGTGTCTCCCAGTTCCCCCTACAGTCCCATTAATGTCCAAGTCTCCATCCTTGTCCTACCCCCTCCACAGACCCATTCCCAGTGTCTCCTCTAGCCCCATTCCTCCCCTCCCCAAAACCCCATTCCATGCCCAGTGTCTCCCAGTCCCCCCTCCATAGCCACATTCCCGTCCTCCCCACTCCACAGCTCCAGTCCCAGTGTCTCCCAGTACCCCCCCAGGCTCCAGACCCACTCCCCAGTGTCTGCCAGCCCCATTCCTCCCCAAAGCCCCATTCCATTCCCAGTGTCTTCCAGTCCTAGTGCTTCCCCTCCACAGCCCCATTCCCAGTGTCTCCCCCCAGCCTCTTTCCCCAGTCCTCCCCCCTCCACAACTCCATTCCGTGTCCCCCAGTCCCCCCCAGACTCCAGTCCCACTCCCGTGTCTTCCAGCCCGTCCTCCCAGTCCTCCCCTCCCCCACTCCCCAAAGCCCCATTCCATTCCCAGTGTCTCCCAGTCCTAGTGCTTCCCCTCCACAGCCCCATTCCCAGTGTGTCTCCCAGCTCCCCCCCCAGCTCCAGCCCCATTCCCCAGTGCCTCCTAGTCCCCCCCAGGCTCCAGACCCACTCCCTAGTGTCTTCCAGTCCCATTCCTCCCCTCCCCCACTCCCCAGACCCATTCCATTCCCAGTGTCTCCCAGTCCTAATGCTTCCCCCACCACAGACCCATTCGCAGTCGGTCTTCCAGCCCCCTTCCTCCCATTCCTCCCCTCCCCCAAACCTCATTCCATTCCCCATGTCTCTCAGTCCTCCTCCTTCCACAGCCCCACTCCCCACTGTCTCCCAGCCCCATCCTCCCAGCCCTCCTTCGCTCCCCTACTCCCCCCAGTCCCATGATTTCCCCGTGAGTGACTCACCCCTGTAGCAGACTCTGGATCTGGATGCTGGTTCGTCTTCAGCTTCTAACTCAGCAACAGCACTAGTAGTCCATGAGGCAGCTCCCTAGCTCCCCTTCCCCCCACTTCACAGTCTCAGAAAGCCTGCCCCTGGGCAATGCCCGCCCCTGGGCAGTTGCATAATGATGGCGGTGTCCGTGCAGCCACACATAGCCTGGGCATTCATGTCAGGCACCCAGACCGCTTTTAAAACACCAGCTCATAGGGCTCCATAAAACACTGCCTTCAGCGATGGAAAAGCTAGTTACTTTTCCGATGTGGCGAGCCTGGGCACTCAGCCCAGGTGCCCAAATAACAAAAACAGCTGTAGAGACTCTGGTCCTGCCCCCCACAGTACAGGCAGCATGCTTGTCTCTTCCTTGGTCTCCCCTGCCGTCTGCTTGCGCATGTGTCAAGCACCCTCTGGCTAGCACATGCGGAGCAGTTTCCCTGCAGGAATCCGTGTTGGCGGCCCGGCTGGGGCCCCAACAGCATTCTTCTCCCCCTCCCCCCGGTCAAGTGGCACAGGACTTTTTTTGCAGAAGGAGGCTCCTGCAATAAAATTTTGGGGCCAGGGAGCGTGGGAGGGGCAGTGCCCCTGATGCCCTGTACTGCGCACTACGCCTGATGAAGGCATGAAAATACTTTACATCATAAACAAGGAATCAAGACACACTATAAAGCTTACCAAGCTGTAGATAGGGACCCCAGATGGGATCACAATCCTGACTAATTGACTTATTTTGCATATTTTTGCTGCTGTTTGGAATCACTGGATTGTATTTAAATCTCAAAATGGGGCCACGAATGCAAAAAGCTTGGTGGAATCACTTTTTTGGAGATATTTTCACTAAAGGAAGAATCCCACAGCATTTGAAGTTACCTACATCTCTCACTTTGAGTCTTTGACACATTGTGCTTGACATTTGGACCTTGGCATGTTGAAAAGAATGTTGATCAGAGGTCACAAAGCTGACCATTTATTTCAAGAGAGCATTACAAACATCTCAGGTGCAACTGCAAGCTGTTTACTTGTTTTGTATTGACCACTAGGTGTCCCCATGGTATTCTTAGATTCACCAAACTCTCTTTTGTTTCAGGAATGACTGAAATTCTCCTTCCCCTCAAAACTACAAGACTGATATTTTTACTTGTAACAATCTAGCTGAAGCTTTTTAAAAATTAATCTGCTTTATTTTAGCAAATTTAAAAACTAAATACTAAAAAAGTGAAAGTAAAGATTCTTCCTTTTTATCACTAGGAAAGTGTACTGAAAGCATATAAAACCATAGTGTGAATAAAACCATATTCCAAAACTTTTTACAGAATCCTTAAATCAAAATATTCTGGCACTCCTTATTTGGGATACTGATAATGGAGACTTTTGCTTAAATGAGACAAAAATTTGGGATATTTCTGCCCTATGAATAACTGTTTAATTGGAGCATCTCTGTGTTTAATTTCGATGATGAAAAGAGATTGGTTTTCACAGTGATCACCTGAGCTCAGAAGTTGCAAATTATGAATTTTAGGCAATCATGCAGGAAAGTGATATGAAAGCCAAAGATGATGGAAGGCAAAGTTCAGTGAAGTTGTATTTCTCGCTATCTTCAACTGTTGCGGTAAACTGCTCTGCTTGTTTATGATGCTGTTGGACTAGCCAGGAGATATAACTGTTAATGCAATAGCTTTTAGCAGGATAGTTTCCTGTAGGTTTCTTTGTAGAATAAGCATACAATCCCATGATTGGAGAAGGAGAATACATGCACAAATAAGAAGTTTCTATTTTCAGTCACACCAGATTTATTTATTTTTTTAGTTCAGTGTCCCCAGCCTGATCCGGACTGCATTGCCCACACTTTTCCACCCTGGGGAGTGGTCCTGCTGGCCTCATGTTTGTTTTAACCCATTGTCTGCAGTAGAAGAAAATATCCAAGTGAACAGAATTGCCACTGTTTTGAAAGCCCTGACCATTTGGTCAATTCATAGGAAAAGGTTTTGGGAGGACAGCACTTTTTTCCATGGGAAGAGAGAGAAAAGGAAGCTGAACTCTACTTGTAGAATCCTGGCTGAACACCCTAGGAGATCCTATATAGTTAGTGCCAATGCACCAAGCTTGAATTTGACCCCTTATACCAGACTCTTCCAACCCAAGAGTCACATACCAACATTTTCATATGGACAAGAGCCACAAGACACACCTGTATGCTTGTGCACACACAAACTTCTGTTTTGTGATTACCCAGTGGACCTGGCTACTAAAATTCTGAGGAGCGGCTGCAACTCAGCTCTGAACTTGGGTGCAACAACCCAAGGCTGTGCAGGATGCAGAAGTCGGACCAACTCTGGCTGAGAACTGCACGTGAACTGCCCAAGAGTTGCATGTGGCTCCTGAGCCACAGTTTGGCCACCCTTGCCTTAAAATGAAAGATTGTGAAGTGCATGATTCTGTCATTCTAAACCAGCATTGCTTATGCTAATATGCACTCTTGTTTAGAAAACAAAAAAAAGGGGGGGGGTATTATTGGGTAATCAGATTAAAACTATTAAAGCCCATTTTAACGATAGCCCAAAGGCCGAGAACTTATTTCAACAATTTCTCATAGTTAGCGAATATTCAGTGTCCCTTAATCTCTTTAATCTGTATTGCTGGAACCTATCCAGCACACTGTAAGCATAAAAAAGGAAAAATACCATAAAAGTACTAAAAAAACCAACCACCATACACAGAATGAGTACTTTTTTAATGTAATGAAGTTTATTACATAAAGCTACCTGGTGCTAGTACAGGAAGAAGAAAAAAAGGGTGGGGGGGGGGAGCACTGATATAAGAATCCAAGTATTTGTTCCAAGTTCTCTCAAAGTTTGGTACAAGCAGGAGATACATTTTTGCAATCTAATGCTAGCCTGGCATCCCAATTTCCTGTTAGTGGTCTGGAAAATTTGATCCTTGCTTTTCCTCTGGTTTTCTCCATGCCAACTTATACTTGATAAGTCTTAGGGTGTTTTCGGATGCGACGACAGAACACCACGTGTGGAAATCCATGCTGTCATGATGTCTGAAACAGCTGCCTGATGTTGGCCCAGGCCGTAGCATGGGCTACTGTTGGTGCTTAACCTGTGCTGTGACTGACCCATGACCCAAGTCACAGCCTGGGCTAAGTGCTACCGTGGCCCAGACCGGGATAAAGAGGGCCATCATGTTTGATGGCCCACTTATACTTACCCTGGTCCAGGTCCATGGTCCTTTTGGGGAGTCATGGTAGCCTCACAGGCTGCCATCGCTGTCCATCAGGAAGGCGGGCAGGCCGCTTTAAGCAGCACATGGGTGGGGCCATGCAGACCCATGTCCACGCATCACCCTGACCTCTCCCTGCCCTGGCCGCCGTCACGTTTGTTCAGCAGCCAGGCCAAATCCTGCCGAGACAGCATCCTCACTCTAGGCAGCATGGTGGCACTCAGCACGTTCATGTTTGAAAACACTTTAAGTCAGCTTTGCATTTGGTGCTGAACACTGTACAAATTCTAAGACCCCTTTCAGACCTTCCGCCCCCAGGCACACATATTCTGGCTGCAGGAGGAAATGCACAGCCTGGATATGTGCGGGGATCGGCAGGTCTGAAAGTCCCCACTCCACACGTGGTTTTACTGGCAGACACGCGCAGTGGATGTAGAGCTGGATTTCCTGCTCTGCATCCCTGCGCGTGTCTTCTAGCAAAACCGCACCGGGGGGGGGGGGCACTTCAGACCAATGGCTCCCCGCGCATATCCTGGCTGCACATTCCCACCTGCAATCCGAATATGCGTGTGGCGGGGGCGGGGGGAATATCTGAAAGCGGCCTAAGACTTATTACAACGATTACATTTTTCATTGGCAGAACACTGTTCTGTTTGATCTCCATGTAGGCCAAAAGACACAACTAAGTAAAACAAATTAGCTTCAGATGCCTGCATTACTGGTTGCAACTAGGGTTGCTACTTTTTGCAGTTTGACCACAAGACTCCTATTTTGGCCTATGGAAGGCTCAGGGTCAAACCGCAAGAGGGGGACACCCCAGTTGCAGATACCAGACATTTTCTCCTATTCAGTGCCACATTTTTCCATCTTATAAGTTTGCACTTTATTTTCCAGACATTTTGCAATTCAACACTTAACAGTTCAAAATGAACCCATTAGGATTCTTCTCTCTTTTAAAACAAGAGTGTCATATTTTCAAAAAGACTGATTGCAAAACCCTTTCAAAAGGAATAAGTTCTGGGCATTTAAAAAAAAATTAAATCTTTACAAGTAAACCCTTAATGTGGGGGCAACCACTAAGGCCCTTTTAACACGGGCATCCCACACACACACCGCACACGTGTGGGTGGGGTGGGGGTCACCTGTGCGAACAGCACCCATGGCGGGTGTGCAGTGGGGGAGACGTCTGCAAGAACGGCGCCCGCAGTGCGTGGGTGGGTGTGCACGCTCCCTCGCTTCACCCACCACCCACACAAGGAGCAATGGGCTCCAATGCCAGTTGCTCCGTGCGCGGAGATGAGTGTGCGCCGTGCACACCCACCTCTACCCACTGTGGGCACACACCCATCCCCCCACCCACCACAGCCTGTGTGAAAAGGGCCTACGCCACACAGGAGTATAAATTTACTTAAACTTAACCAGCAGGCCATTTGGGACAAATTCGTCACCAGCACACTATGAATCAACTTCAGAGCAATAAAGGATTTTGCAATTTTGTGATTAATTTGGTTCAGTATATAAAGCATTTCAGCACTAACCACCAGAAGCAGATACCATTTGTAAGTTTGGGAACTTAGGGTGTTTTCAGACGTTACGGGGCCTCTTGGCCCCGTACCGAAAACAACCCATTCATCCCCCGCTGGGGTGACCCCGTCACGTCATATCAGATGTGCCAGGGGATCCCGGCGGGGAATCTGGCAGGGGGCGGGGCCGCGCGGTGCAACGTGCGGCCACCCGGCCCCGTCTCCTCCACGCTCCCCGCCGCCCGCCCTCTGAGGAGATGGGCGGGCGGCGGGGCCAATGTGGCTGCAGCGTCCGGCCGAATTCGCCACGGCCCGAGATCCCGCCGGTGATCCCGGGCCGTGGCGCCTGGCCACACGTTATTTGTTTTTGGTCCCCGCTGGGGATCTCTTTGACCACGCTTCAAGGGACATTCCCCCGGCTAGCCTGGGAAGCGTGGTTCAAATTGACCCCATGCTGGTATTGACCGTGGCGAACATCTGGCGGCCGCCAAACAGACGTTCGAGACACAGTGACCACAGGTGGGTATTCACCGTGGTTCACTGTGATCTTGTAACGTCTGAAAATACCATAACTCTCACAAATTTAAGTTAGTTCTATTTAAAATCCTCAAAGCATTAGTCTATAGTTTGATAACATAAGGTGCATTTTATTATACATGGTACAGGGCAACACTATAACCCTGCAACATGGGCCCTTTTCACACGAGATGCCTCCACCCAGTTTCGCTGGGTGGAGGCATCTGTGTAAACACCGCAGGCGGTGGGTGCAGGTGAGTGTATGCTCCTGCGCAACACCCATCTCCACCCACCACCCACCCACAGAGCAATCAGCAGTGGAGTCCGTTGCTCAGTGGGTGGGTGGAGATGGGTGTTGCGCGGGAGCACGCACACACCTACACCCACCACCCGGTGTGTTTACACAGACACCTCCACCCAGCGAAACTGGGTGGAGGCATCTCGTGCGAAAAGGGCCCATGTTGCAGGGTTATAGTGTTGCCCTGTACCATGTATAATAAAATGTAACACCCATTTTATTGGCGTTAAGAGTGTCTGTGTAAAAAGGGCCATGATAGAATTACTGCACCAGAGTTAAAAGACCAATATCATGAATTTTTTTTTAAAAAAAACCAACTGAAGGGCAAAACAAAACAAAGCAGCAGTTAGTCAATAAAACCCATCAATGGTGCCATCCTGTTTAAAGTTATTTGCAATTATTTTAGTTTTTTTTAGTGAAAAGCAACAGGTAACCAAGTTTGTTTACTAGTATTTAGTTTTATTTATGAAGGTGGTTTCAGCAGTAGAATCAACACCAATACAAGCTAAACACTACACAGCTACTGTTGATGTAGTAAAGTTACAAAAATGTGCAGGTAATCACTTTAGCAGCTTATGAAAGAGGCATTTCAGTGTCTTTTAAAAAGTTTTAATATATATTGTTTCAGGAATGCTCACTCAATACTCCATCTCCCCATACACGCACATCTCACTCTCTCATAGTGAAGTTGTGTTTTGCTCTCCTGGAGAGTTCTGGCTAAGGCACACATACTTATTAACAATTCTTATTTTTAAAAGAGGATTGTGACTAAGTCAAAGTTTACACCTGGATCCAAATTTTAGAGCAGATGATTACATGGAGTGGCCTAGACAGCCCTCCATGTGCTAAGGCACTGAAGGGACGGATGATGCATAAGGCCAAAATTTTCCAAGAATTCCTAATGATTTGAGTTGCCAAAAATTCAGGATACAAAAATTCAGGAAACTTGACTGTTTGGCAGTTTTGGCTGTTTACCTGAAGCAGAACGTACTGAGGGAGCCACGACTATCTGCACGCTGAATCCAGACATCTCAGACACCCTGTTGAAAGACCCACAACTGCACACAGGCACAGTATAGCTACCTGAAGTGGAGGGATAGCACAGTTTATGGGGCTGTGGCCAGGAGGAGAACTATGGTTAAGACAGGAGGCAAAGGAGCAGCCAGGAAACAACAGCAAGAGAGTTTTGCAGGGGAAGAGTTTCTATGCCCTGCCTCATCCGTAGAAATATTCTGGTTGCACCTTTGCAAAAACATTCAATGCTTCTAAAAAGAGGCTTTGCATATTCTGAAAAACTAGAAAGGCCTTTTTAAGCCATCCAATTTGAGGCACCCCAAATTATTAGTCACTTCTGAAAAATCCTGACCTTGATTCCTCATTCTTCCTATTATACATATCAACTACTTGTATAAATTGGTTATTTCCAGTTATTTGCTCAGTTTGTACACTGAAAGAGGTTGATTACTTATGTATATATCTTAAATAAGTTATGTTTTAGTTACACAAATAAAGCCTATGTACAGTGTATACACAATGCAACTCAACAGCAGGTATCTGACACCAATTTAACAAATTGTTCTGGTTCCCAATCCAGATTCTGCTCTTGGGAAGCATCTAGAATAAGTTTGAGC
This sequence comes from Sphenodon punctatus, assembly GCA_003113815.1. Lineage (NCBI taxonomy): Eukaryota > Metazoa > Chordata > Lepidosauria > Sphenodontia > Sphenodontidae > Sphenodon > Sphenodon punctatus. The sequence continues at coordinate 577,905 of QEPC01000841.1, read as the reverse complement.
TTGTTTGTGGAGAACAGTATCTGTGGGCATGAAGAGAAAACCTCAAAAAATCACCCCAGCAGCAAGGTGGTATGCTCTGCATGTACTGTGTTATCTTGACTAGTGAACAAAACTGTATGCAGTGCGTCACTTAAAGGACATTTCTACTGCAAATGGACAGAGCACTGGTCCTTACAGCAAACCTCTCACTATTACTCCACACATATATACGAAGTGGACGGTTATCACTGAGTAATCTAGTGTTATACAATGTGTTTTCTTGAATGAAGCAAATATAAAGAAAATTCAAAAGGGACACATATTTAAGTTTGCTTTCTGGGTTTCTTACTGTCTGTCATAACAAAATAATGATCATCTTGTTTCACCTTTAAAATGGGATCTTTTGTACCACCAGATGATCCCTTACCAGATGCAGATATGGTCTTTGCTTTTAAAGGAGGCTTCTTGGTGGCTGTAGTTTGTATTATATCATTTTTTTGTGAAGTTTTGATTGAGGACTGACTATTTGTGGAAGGCTGCACTATCTTTTTTGTATTTTGAACTTTGGCTGAAGTTTGGGGAAGTCGCACCACAGATAATGGAGTGCGTTCTGGAGGTTTTGATAAACTGGATCCCACCTGAGGTCTTTTATTGTGACTTTGGACCTGTAAACGCTTTACTGCAGGTTGTTTATTGGCAAATGATGATACACTCTTGCTGGTAGATCCCAGTGTAGGCGTTAATGGTCGTGTTTTAGCAGCTACAAGTGATGATGCAGGATCTGGCTGTTTTGGAGCAAACTTGACACACTTTGCCTGGCCAGAAATTATTTTTTCCACTCCTCTGGGTGGCTGAAGTTGTGTTGCTGATGTTTGAGTCATATTTTTGGAACTGGATTTTCCTATTTTTGTAGCAGACTGATGAGAACCAGTCTGTTTGGGGACATGCGAGCTTGTAGGTGGCTTAGCAGACTTTTGTGATGAGTTTGGACCACCTGGATTAGGTTTAGTTGTGGCATTAGATGCTGCTTTGCATTTAGAAGGGACATACTTTTGTTTTGAGGCTGTTACTGTTGTCCCGGGTAACTCAGAAAGCTGACTTGTTGAGTAAGAAAGGATCGGATGTATTGTTGCTGCTGGAGAATTCTGGGAAAGTGCAATTTTGAATTTAGGAGTATCAGGGGATCGAATACGTTTGCACAGTGGCTCTGAAGAAGTTGGAGCTGTTCTCAGTAAGGCAGGTGAAGAACTTTTATTTACAGGCTGCATGCGTTTTGAAACAGATGGTGAGCTATGTACCAGAGAATTCAGTTTCTTTGAAGCACCTGATAAAGGGTTGAAAGACGATTGGGCACTTGTTGCAGGAGAACCTTGTAACTTGGAACGTGCTGATGTGAACTTTGGTGTAGATGGTGTGTGCATTACGGTTTTCTGGGATGACAAAGCAGGTGACCGTGGATGTTGAGATAAAATTCGCTTACCGGTGCCCACATGAGTGGCTTTTACAGCTGAAACAGGAGTAGAGGGTTTCGAATTTTGTTTCTGATACACATCAACAGCTGATATAGGGTTCATAAGAGGAGGCTGTGGAGTTCTAGATGAATCTGAAACATTTTCATTGGCTCAACCTTTTTGAAATGCCAAGATCTTTTGCTCTAAAGTTGCAAACTGCAGCACTCGGCAGGGATCATATTTAAGGAGAAAGCCTTGAAGAGTATCCCAGCCTCCACCAACACGCACCATCACATGCTTGCCATGCAACATCTGGATAAAAGGGGGGGAAACGTACATAGTGGGAACCTAGAAAAATATTTTCTTTAATGCATCAATTTATTACCAAAACACGCCACCTTAGTGTTTAAAGAAATACTATCAACTTTAACTTGTTAAACAATTTCAAACCAATGTCATTTCTGAAAAAGGACCCTGTAAAAAAATATATCCCAAGTTTCCACATTGTTTTAAATTCCCCTTTAAAAAAAACCAAAAGTCTACTAATGGCAAGATAACAGCAAAATTTGCCTTTTTAGCAATGGAGAAACCAAACCAAGGGTGCAATTCTAACCCTTTCAAATCAATAGGACTTTCCCCACTGACTTCAGTAGCACCAGGATTTCACCCTGTGTGGCCAGGGAACACAAACAACATAATGATTCTATGTAGGCTGTGTTAAATATATCAATTTTTAAAGGGGTGTAGAAGCAACATTTGATGTTCTGACTTTTCCATCTTGGTAGTCTAATGTTTTATGTGAACGTATAGGTTTTAAAATTCTTTTCATAAGGAACAATTTTTTTATTTTTACACAAAAATGTAATGGTAAAACTCCTAAACCAAGAAAGAACATAAAACTGTCTGCCCCTGCTTGGCTAATATTTCTTGCTTTCAGCATATTTTTTGTTAAATGATCCATTTGCATTTAGCTTGCATTGACTAGCAGCCCCGGCAGTATATATACAACAATAATAATTATTTTATTTTTATAGTGTTCCCCTGCCTTTAAATGGCACTCGGTACTTTACAGTAATAAAATACAATATAAAAACAACACCTCAAAAAAAAAAAAAAAGGATTAATATTTACTGGTCAGAGACATATTGACATGCAAGGTCTAAGGACAATACTCTACTAGGAACCCCCCAATTTTTTGGCTGGTGGGAAGCAGCATTAGGCTAATAGGAAAGGGACAGGTTCATATCAGGGATTGGATGGCCACTGAGGTCCCTTTCAACACTAAAATTATATATCAGGAAGAATGAGCAGCCTACCTCTCCCTCTTCCACCTCCACAGCCCATACAGGGTGGGTGTTTGCTGCTGGAGTGACAGGTGAGCACAACGCTGCAGCAGTAATCAAGGACAAAACACAGTTGTACAAGGCCCCCAGCCTGTCCGCACACAAGCCTCTAGGCTGCTTTGGGACTTTTTGTTTTGTTTAAATATTTTCCCATGAATACATTTCAGTACTTGCCTTTTCTGCTGCCACTAGCTTTGTAGGGAATAGGCTCAACAGAATGATCCCAATATTTATTTATTTTATAAGTATTTATAAAATATAATTTATTTAAATTTTGGTCCCACCCTTCCCTAAAAAGAGACTATGGGTGACTCACAATATATATAAAACATACTGAAAACAGTAACAGTAAAACGAAATAACTCCAACCCACACCCACAACCCTCCACCAAACCCCACCCAATACCACCTCCCCATTACCCACACCCAGCCCCCCCCTCAACCGTACCCCAATCCCCCCTCCCTGCCCGCCAAATGCCTTTACAAACAGAAATGTTTTACAACAACTCTAGAAGACACTCGGGCTCAATCGAACCTCCAGGGGAAGGGAGTTACATAAAATCAGGGCAGCAGCCAAGAATGCCTCCCTGCGAGCCTTCACCATATGAACAAGGCTAGCAGACAGTTCCCACAGGGATGCTCTCCCGGCCAATTGCAGGGACCATGAAAGGACAGGTGGTCTCTCATATGTGGGTCCCAGAACGTTAAGGGCTTTAAAAGGTCAAAACCAGCACCTTGAATTTTTCCTGTAAGGCTATAGGGAGCCAGTGCAGACTACAGAGCACCAGTGTCATGTACGAACCTGACTGACCAGAGGGATCAGTAGTCAGTCAACAGGGCTGAATGAGAATCAATATATTTCTCGTGAAAATCTCACGAGAATCATTACTGACGTCTCAGGACAATCTCGATAATGGTTCAAGAACTTGGTTGAGAATTTTTCTTAATTTATTATATTATTATTATTACATTTCTA
>QEPC01000841.1:530826-551244 GCA_003113815.1 Sphenodon punctatus | reverse complement strand
CCCTTGTTCATGCCATGGTTATCTCTCGCCTCGATTACTGCAACCTCCTCCTTGCTGGCCTCCCTCACTCTCACCTGTCCCCCCTTATCGCAATCCAAAACTCCGCTGCCAAGGTCATTCACTCTGCCCGTCGCTTCGACCATGTGCAGCCTTTTAGATTGTAAGCCACTGGCAGGGACCACGTCTATTTCTATGTTCTGTACAGCACCAGGTCACACTACCGGCGCTAAATAAATGTTTATTATTATAATAAATAATAATAATAATAATAATAACATTTCCCCTTTTCTGTAACTGTAACCCACTGATACCAGTTTTTTAGGGGAAGTGGTTATTTTCAGTATGAAAGGTGCAGCCTACACATGTGCCTACTTGTGATGGTGTTCTCAAAGCAGTTTTGGATTTTCTGGATCAGCGTTCCCTCCAAAAAGCAGGAAAGATATACAATGATCGTCCAGTATTTTATATATCCAAATAACCTCTATCATCCCTTTCTCTGCTGTGCACATAAGGTTCACAAAACACATGAGAAATTATATTTAGTATAGACTGTGAAATATTCAAATGAACACACACATCAGAACACTGCACTCCTAATGGATGTGCCTCTCTATGCCTTCCATATGTATCTTGTCAACTTTTCCACTGACTATATAACCTGCTCAGTGCTCTAGTCAAGTATCACACCCTAGTACAGTCTTCATGTATGATGTCTCAAGAGTATCCCTTTCTTCACCACCTATCATAAGGGGGAGGAGTCTGACTGATTAATGACTTCAGAATCTCTCTGATGCAGACCTTTGCTGAAGTCAGAATTAAGAGTTTAAAACTGGATTTGACATAGAAGTTAGAATATATCTTGTTTGCATCCACCTATTATCTTTGATAAGTCACATTTTGAATGCTTTGATATTACTACTATCAAACACAATTCAGGCTAAAGTGTGATTTTGCTTTAAACATCATCACTTTGAAGGGGACCACTTTTTGTTCTGTATTTATTAGCAGTTACAGTACACAAACTACTTACCTTCAAGTCCTTTGTTCCACAACATTTCTTAACTGTGTTTTGAATTACATCAATCAACTGGCAAAGCAGTACACCATTATCAAGCTCTTCCAAGAACTGTTCTGCTGTGACTTCTATCCCTGGAAGTAAAAAGTGAATTTTCTACAACAGTGCTAACAAATCCAAACAAATCTTACGTGAATAGTTCAGGCATGGTATTTATTATTATTATTATTATTATTAACAAACATTTATATAGCGCCAGCAGTGTACCTGGCACTTTACAAAGTAATAAAACAGACACGGTNATGAGCAGCCTAAATTTTAAGATTTCCCTCTTCCTCACATCTGCATCAAGATCTACAAAGATAGAGATTAATTCCAATAATTGTACATTAGCATTATATTATTATTATTAATTTATATAGCACTTTCAGTGTTCAAAATGTTTTACAATTGTAATGCTAAAAAGGACCTCCATTAGTAGATCGTGCTATACCCATTCATAGTGTTATGCTATTATGGGAGTTGCTCTTATGTTCTACGTCTGAGGAAGGTCAGCTGTGTCGTGTGTCTGTGCTGAGAGTTACTGTTTGCTCTGATTCATAAAGCATGGTTCCCATTAGCCAGTATTACACAATCCTTAGTTCACATTCACAACAGCCCCGTGAGGTAGATTATTATTATTCCTGGAGAGAGTGCATTTGCTGCGTTATAGCTTGGATTTCTGACTTGTCCGATGAAGGATCCTGTGAGATCCGAAAGCTTGCAAACCTCCACCAACCTAAGTTGGTCCAATAAAACATCTCTCTACACTACTTTGTCTCTATTATTATTCCTATTTTACAGATGGGAAACTGAGGCTAAAAGACAGTGACTTGCTCAAGTGAGCACCCAGTGAGTTCATGGCAAAGGTGGGGTGCATACTTGCACTGTATTTCCCCTCTACTCCCCTTATGTTTCAGGCTATATCAGAGTTTTACCAGATAATTTTGAATTAGAAAAGGAACTAGCAAACACTTAATTACATGTTTACTTACTAATACATTTTTATTAACTAAAACTGAAATGAAATAAAATAGCCATTTAGACTACTGAAAGTAGTTCTCAAAGAAGAAATATAAATAAGAGATATTAATACAGGTTATTAATCAGGCTTGCAGTGAACTTATAACTGCTCATACAATTTAAAGCTGGAATGTACATTTAGTGCAGCTTCACTTCACTACTCAAGTGCAAATGTACAGACTATTATTTCATGGTTATGAAAGGTCAGCATTAGCGGAGATAATGGATCTTCCAAATTCATTAAATAGACATATATTTATCTCAACCTTACCCAACAATCCAGATAGCCAGATTGACAGGTCTTCTTGCATGGGCACTAAAGTTGCCTCATGCCGAATAGATATCCATTGGTCATACAGGCAAACATCTGTCAAACCTGGGCCATGTCTTGGAGTCAGTTGACTTCGTGGACTTAAAGGAGTATCTTCACCAAACCACACCTAAAAGGAATATCATCAAGACAAGCTTAAAAAAAGGATAATGTAATTTCTCTTATTTCCTCAAACAAAGATCAAGCATTAGTGTAAGATTCTAATTTTGTTCATCACTAAAAAGATCTATAGAATTCCAATATAGTTCTGCGCCTTCAATCATCAAGTCCAACATACTAAAGTGATTCTCAGTTCTCACTGAAGCAATTAAGTAAAAATACTGTTACATCGTATCAAAAGTCTAATATTTACTTTAAAAAAAAACACTAAGAAAATAAAAACCAAAATTATAATCTAGACCAGAGCTTCCCAAGCTATGGGCCATAACCGCAAGTAAAGCCATGCTATCTACAAATGGGGCTATCCTCTCAACTGATTTTGGATATACTTTGCAGTTCTTTGTAGCTGTCTGGAATCACAGGTTTATATTAAGTCTCAAAATACAATCACAGGCAAAAAACTTGGGAACCACTCACTTAGACCCTATTGATCAATGTGAGAGGGAGAGAAAAAGGATGCTAACAGATGACAGATTAGCCTGAGGTTGCTCTGTGAGGCCCACGTGCAGTCACCACTCGCAGGTTCTGCGCAATGAACAGGACAGATGTTTCCACCCCACCATGCTTCATCTCCTCCTCCACCACCAAGACATGGCCAACCTACTTATTTATTTATTATTTTAATTTTTAGCCCGCCCTTCTTGCCAATTGCGGCTCAGGGCAGCTTAGAATATCAAAATATAAAATACAAACAGAAAGAACCAAACATAAAATACCCCACAGCCTTACACTATCCCCCTGATCCTTCTCCACCACAACTCCCCAGCCTCCTAACTCACCCCTGTACCCTCACAACACCCCCCTAACCCCCACTGCCAAACGCCATTGTGAATAAAATTGTTTTACACTGCCTCCTAAAGGCACTCAAGCCTGGACATAAATGAACCTCCTGTGGGGAGGGAGTTCAACAGCTGCGGAGCAGTGGCCAAGAACGCTCACCTTGCTGTGGAGACCAAGTTAAAAACTGGTACCTCCAGATAGGCATCCCCAACCAACCACAAACACTGCAATGGGACATGGTAGGCCAGGTGATCATTTAGGGCTTTAAAGATCAAAACCAGCACCTTGAAGATAATAGGCAACCAGTACCTGGAAGACAACAGGTAACCAGTTCAGATTCTGGTGCACCGATGTTATGTAGTCCTGGCGACACGCCCCTGGAAGGAGCTAGGCTGCCACATTCTGAACCAGCTGCAGCTTCCAAACAGTCTTCAAGGGCAGCACCAAGTAGAGCATATTGCAGTAGTCTAGCCTCAAGGTAATGAAGGTATGGATGATGGTTGCCAGATCCAAATCAGAAAGAAAAGGCCACAGCCTTCTCACCGAACGGAGTTGTCGAAAAGCACCCCTGGCCACCTGAGATTCCAGGCGAACAGAGAATGCGTGCACCCTAACATATGGGAGGCAGCCACGTGGGTGCACATTTGCCTGCATCAGCCAGCATTCACCCGCACGGCGGGCTCCACATTTGCCAGGACAGCACCGTTAGTGGGGGGCCATAGGGTGGGCAGGTGAGGGCAAACATCTGGCAGCAACCTAATAGATGGACAGGTGGCCACTCATCCGGAGGGGACTAATCTGGGCTACTGTCTCATCGGTTTTCACCCAGAAAGACACACTGCCCGCACAGGAGGTCTTTCCTTAGAAAAAGCCATTCGAATTCTCATGTTTGTGTGGAAAAATGTGTTAGCACACCACTAAGTTCTTTCACAAAAAAAGTCAGTCTTCATTACTGCCCTTCTATGACATTGTACATGAGGAGTTCAGGACATATGTGCTAATACAGACTTTTGATATACTGTAATGGTAGGAAGGATATTCTTTTCCTGCTACCACTCTAATGAGGATGTTTCTTCTGTGGTAACAGAAGTCTCACAGAGACTCTGCCAGCAGCTTGCAATGTCAACACTGAATTAACAGGGAAGAGTGAGTAGAAATGGTGGGAATAAGTTTCTTTTAAGCTATTTTAAAATCAATCTGCACTGACTTCAGAGCCAAATTCTTTATTCCATTTACAGTTAAACTCTATACCTGAGCTCAGCCAAATAGTATACTATAAACTATTTTGGTCAGTATAACATTGGGAAGGGAATGGAAAGAGACAGGCAAGAGGCCTTAGTCACTTTGGCTGAACGTCTCAAACAACTTTCTCTGGCATAGTCCTATGGACTGCAACCTTATAATACAGGAATAGACAATGACAAGAAAGGAAAAAGTTCCACAAGGCCTTGTAGAAACCCTACCAAATGAGGTTTGGAATGAGTTCTTTGCCAGGAGAGAGATCCCAAGAAACAGTAAGTCATCTTTTCTGGAAAATTCCGTTAGAAATCCTTTCAGTAGAGTACCAGGAGACAGCACCTTGTGGACATTCCCCCCTTTTACAAGTATTTTAATTGATAACATGGTGGACGAGAGAGTAATAGGTTTGAAGGAGATGTGACTTGAACAAATATTTATGGACTTCCATTTATGGCAATTCTACAGCTTCACCACACCTGCCACCTCCCCTCAATAACAATTCCAGCCTTCACTCAATCAGCATTGCGAATATATGAATTTGCACAATGAGCTACATACCCAACCAGCAATGCCATCCCATTTCATAATAAGGGAGTGAAGAGGTCACCAAGGTTCACCTTGAAATTAATTTTTGCCTTTCTTCTTTACCCCAGAAATGTTTTTCAACATTATTCTCTGAAGAGTTCAGCACATCAAAATGATAAAATAATGAACAACATTATTTTATATATAAATACCACAAACTTTGGAATCAAATTGCCATATTGGTTCAATAAAGCTTCTTCATGAGCCGTGCTTAAAGAGTAACTATAATATTATTGTTAAAGCACAAGGCTGGGATCTGAAACTTCTTGGCTAGTTCTCTGCCAGACCTTCTGCGTAATCTGAGGTAAATTGCTTAACATCTGTGACTTAGTTTCCCCACCTGTAAAATGGGCATAAGTAGTAGTATTTGTTTGTAAAGTGCTTAAACATAAAGAAAGAAAAGGTGATGAAATACCAAGTAGATTAATATTGCTTACCTGAACTGCATGCTGCATGGTTATCAGTACTTAAATTAGACTCTTTCCCTGGGGACAGAGAAAGAGACATTGTAAAAAACACCACCACACACACACACACACACACAAAAAAAACCTCATACTATTTTAAAAGGAATTGCCAAAAATAAAAATATATCTAATTTTAAATACTGTTTGACAGCTCCAAGATATTTAATTCAGTTATAATCTTTGTGTGCAATACTAATGCTACTGAAGTCAATGAAACTAGTGGAAATTTCAGAGCGGTTCTCAACTAGCGCTGCAACCGGGCACCCAAAAATTCGGGCACCCTTGACAAATCTGGGGTGCCTGAATCAACCAATCCTGTTCAGGCACCATCGATGCCCAAATGGGACATGAGGGGTGCTCGAATGCAATGCCCGGCCTTTAAAAGTGACAGGCCCCAGTTGGGACTCCTGCAGAGTCCAGCTCCACTGCTTTTCTAACCGGAGCCTGTAAGTTTCAAAGGCCACTTGCCCTCCACTGAAAGTGACAGGCCCTGGCTGGAAACACTGCTGAGCTGGGCTCCACAGTGCTCTCAGCTGGCACCTGCCAGTTTCAAAAGCGGCTTCCCATCAGAGCACTGGGACGGGGTGGGGGGTCCTGGCCTACCTCTGAAAATGACTAGCCCCAGCTGGAGCTTGCAAGTTTCTCTAGGTAATGTTCACATTTTCAGACATTGGGCACCCAATTGGTCCGCGGGTAGCCTGTCAGGTATCCAAGAATTAGGCATTACCCGCAGGTACTAATTTTAGTACCCGATGCAGCTCTATTCACACCATTGCTAGAATCTTTAGATTGCAAACACCCACATTTCTACACAGTAGGTGTACTGCCAAATAAATAAAACTTCCTCCATTTCCCAGGATCACTTGGTGCTGATTAAGACTGTCAAGGGTAAGTTTCCTATGTAGATAGGCACTTCTAAAAAACAAACAAAAAAACATTAAATTTAGGTTTGCAAATAAAGACGGATAAGATGCCTATGAAATGTGACAGTATATCACCCAGTCAGGAAACAACTTGAGGAAACAAAGCTGTTTACTTTCAAACCGATTCAGTGGGGACAGGATTGCACCCTTAACTTGGTATACTGTTCATAATACTTTGATATTCTACAAAGTAATAAAATGGCAAAAATTACAATACAAAACATCAGTTAATGTACAAGTAATATTGTGGAACAATTCAGATGATTCTGAGACGTTACTAAACTTCAACTCGTAGTACAAAATAAAAATAAAACTTCTTATCTACTAGTTGTCCAGTATATCTATGGAAAACTTAACTTGGAGTTAGGTTTGCTGAAATCTATCCTAACATTAAAGAAAATCTTAAATTTATTAAACAACCTTTATCTAGAAATCACTTTTTTGTGAATGTTTTAATCAATACACTTACATTTAAAGTACAAATAAACAATTCATATAGAAATTCTCACCAAAACAACATTTTACTTATATTTTACCTTAAAACCATGCAATTACACTTACTGTAGAACCGTACTGTTTTCAAACCAAATCCTTTCCTGCAGCAAACTTGCTCAGACTACTTAATTAAACTTTACCAAAGATACCCTGAACTGGAGATATCTAACTTTTGCATATTCAAATTACGTTTTTTTCTTGCACTGTAGCAAAAGATGCCCTTTCCCTGATGTCATTTGCCCTTCTCCACTCTGCAGGGAAAGGGCAGAGCATATGCTAAGCATTATTAATGTGCATGTTATGCTTCCCACGAGTTTAGTCCAGGGGAATACGTTTTCCTTTAGCATAAGAAGTTCTTTGTCCCAATAGAAAACCAGTGAGAGGCTTCATTGACTGTTTTTTTAAAAACAAAATATGGATAGAAACAGCTAGAGAAATCGCTCTCATTAAAATAAGGAGCCCCACATAATCAAACAAGAGCCTTAACATGCTAACTGCCAGTAGAAGAACAAAGGGCGGCCTAATTCACAGGGAGCGCTTAGAACATGAACAAAGTGGAATATTCACAAAATAACCATTGCAAGAATGTTCAGCATCTGCAGTTTCCAGCAATGTCTAACAAAACTGGTCTTTCTTGAAAAAGTTACAAGTGAAGGAAAATCATGATTCATGACAATTGAACTTCAAGAGCTTGCTGCTTTACCTGAGCTAATTTTGCAACCACACATCTGCCAGGAAAACTCTCTTAAAATATAACCTACAGTTACAAGGTGGATGTATGCATAGCTTAGTTCTAACCAAGAACCAATTTACAATTTCAGTTACCCTGTAAAAGACTCAGGCTTTGATCCTTAAAGAACTCTGTCAATGTAAGCCCTATTCCTTCATGAGGCCTGCTCTGGAAGAGCACTTTGAGGACTTGGCTGGCCACTACCAAGATAAGATCTAGTTTATTTATTCATTCATTAATTCAATAATCTTATATCCCACACTCTCCTGCTCACACGGCAGCTCGGGGCGGCTCTCAATCAAAAATATACAATATAAAAATATATATCAAATATCAACTATAAAATTACATTAAAACTCAGTAAAAAGCATGGAAATAAGAACCTCCCTCCAACCCACCCTCCTCACTAAAGGCCTGGCAGAACAGCCAGGTTTTACACTGTTTTCAGAAAGAAGGGAGGTCCGGCGCTAGGCAGGCCTCCATCGGGAGGGAATTTCTAAGCCTAGGTGCGGCCACCAAGAATGCCCTCTTCATTGTCGCCACCTAGGACACCTGAGGGACCTCGAGTTGGGTGCCCCCGGTCGACCACACCAAGGCGGTCCAGCAGGTAGGCAGGGCCCAGACCGTTTACGGCTTTATAGGTCAAAACCAACACCCTGAATCGGGCCCAGAAGACAATAGGCAGCCAGTGCAGAGAGCAGAACGCTGGTGTAATGTGTTTCCAACGACCCGTCCCCATAAAGAGATGGATCACCACATTCTGCACCAGCTGCAGTCAAGGGTAGCTCCACATAGAGTGCATTGCAATAGTCCAGTCTAGAGGTGATGAAGGCACGGATGATGGTGGCCAGGTCAGAGTCCGAGACATACGGTCGAAGCCGTCACACCAGATGTAACTGGAGAAAGGTACTCCTCCCCACAGCCGCCACCTGGAGATCCAGGAGGAGCTGTGGATCAAGGAGCACCCCCAGACTACAGACCTGAGTAACTAAAAGAGGGCAAACCCCATCAATGACAGGGGTTACCACTCCTTCACTCCCACCCACCAGCATTACCTCCGTCTTGTCGGGGTTCAGCTTCAGACGGCTCGCCCTCATCCAGTTCCCCATCCCCACAGTCGCCAAACACCGGGTAAGCACTGAGACTGCTGGGCCTGGGTCAGATAAAAAAGAGAGGTCGAGTTGTGTATCATTGACGTGCTGATGACAACGTACGCCGAACCCTCTCACAACCTTGCCCAAAGGCTGAATGTACATGTTGAACAGGAGAGGGGGCAGAATAGAACCCTGTGGGAATCCACATGTGAGGTCCCAGGGAGATGACAAACACTCCCCAAGCACCACCTGCCGAGTTCTCCCAGCCAGGAAAGAGAGGAATTATTTAAGAACAATTCTGCCCACCCCAGCACGGTCCTGTAGACGAGTCACCAGCATTTCGTGGTCAACGGTATCAAACACTGCCAAAAGATCTAATAAAGTAAAAAAAGACTATCTGCCTTGGTCTAACTCACGGCGCAGGTCGTTGACCAAGGCCACAAGCACAATATCCGTGCCAAACTCAGGGCAAAAGCCAGACTGTGAGGGATCAAGAAAACTGATCCAATCCAGATGCCCCTGAAGCTGCTGAGCCACCACCCGCTCAATAACCTTATCTAAAAAGGGAAGGTTAGAGAGTGGTCGGTAGCTGGCAAGGGAGTCCATGTCAAGCGATGGTTTTTTGAGCAGAGGCCGCACCATCGCCTCTTTAACGTGGCCTGGCACTCCGCCCTCCCTAAGGGAGGCACTGACAACCCCAGCCAGCAACAACCCTAACATCTCATGGCTGGCCTTAACCAGCCAGGACTGGCATGGATCTAATACGCAACAGGGGGTTCTAATAGCCTCAAGGTCATCCGCCGCATAAGCGGGCAACGTCCACTGAAACCAATCCCATAAAACCTGACAAGGCAGGGCTTCCATTACCTCTGGTTCTCCTATTGCTACAAGCGCAGCATCAAAATCATGGTGAATCCAGGCAATTTTATCCATGAAGTCAACAAACATGTCACAGTGAGCACTGGAAGATTCCAGTCCCAGACAGAGGGAGGCCGGACTGACCAGCCTCTATACCACCCGGAAAAACTCAGCTGGACGCAACTTTGCAGATGCTAGGAGGGTAACAAAGAATGCCATCTTTGCTGCCCGCACAGCCACAGCATAAGTTCTTAAGCTAACTCTATGCTGCAACCAGTCAGCTTCAGTATGAACACAGCACCACCGTCGCTCCAACTGCCGCCCTTCCTGCTTCATCCACCACAGAGACCTGTGCTGTCGATATTCGGGAAGCAGAGGCCTAGGAGCTGTTTGGTCGATGGCCTCAGTCAGCAAGGTGTTCCAGCGGGCTACGAGATCATCGAGTGAACGGTCATCAAGATTGGAGGGTATCTCCCTGAGAGCAGCCCGGAACCTTTCTGGTGCCATAAGTCTCCAGGGACAAACTGACCGAACCAGTTCAGCACCTCTTCAGGGTCAGACAAGCGCCAGGAGACCAGCCTGGAGGAGGTAATGATCCATCCACGACAAGGGCACAGATAACACCTCCCCTACCAATATCAGGTCTAGGGTATGTCCCCCATCATGTCGGACCGGCAACCCTCCGAGACAGTCCTAGGTTGTCATGGCAGCCATGAACTCACGCTCTGTTCCCCCAAGGCTGGCGTCGGCGTGGATGTTGAAGTCCCACAGATCTACTGCCCTCGGGGACTACAAGACCACCTCCGAACACCAGTTCTGCTAGAGCGTATAGGAATGCTGCTGTACAGGTGGATGCGCGGTATAAACCCAGCAGCCCTAATCAGTCTCTGGCCAAATCAACACCCTCAATACCCAAGATAGTTTGCACTATAGTTTGACAGTTTAGGGGTCAGTCATTCTCTATCAGTGTCAGTCGCCGCCGCCGCTGCCCGGTGCGGCAGCCCCTCCCAGGCCACAGAAACCCCCTTACCAAGTCCAGCGGCTTCACGCCGCCTCCAGCACAGGCGCCCCCAGCCGAAGGCGCCCGGGGCGAAAGCGGCGGGGAAAAAGGCTCTGAGAGGGTGGGAGCTGCTGAAGAGCCCCGCCCCCCGTTGCGGCGCTCCGCGCGCCTCCAGGCACACACGGGGGGCGGAGCCACCACTACAAAGGCCAGCACTGCAAGAGTAGCAGTGCCGGTAAACAGAGCGACAGCCCCTGGAGAGACTGGCCCCCCTTGAGCTAAGTGTTGAACTTGACTGTTCCGTTTGTAATAATTGCCGTGTGTGTTCCCCATCCTTGTTCCCTTCCTGTTGTAGCAAGTAGAGTGTGTGTTCTCCCATCCTGAGTTATTTGTGTATACGTGTATTCCTCTGCCCCTTGCCCCAGGTCATTTGAGAGAGTGAGTGAGAGCCTGCGGGCTCGCACGGTTGGGCCTTTCCCTCTTCCCTGGGACCATCCCTTCCCTGCCTCTTGAGTGTGTGTAAGCCCCGTGAACCCTAACTGTGGACCTTGGGACCCCCTCCCCTGTGGACCTGGCACTTCCCTCACAAACCTTCCTTGCCAAATCCCTGACGAGTGCAAGTGGTGAAGCTGGACCCCCTTCCTTGTTCCCCAGCTCTGTGCCCTATGATGATAGGGGTCAAGATTCAGAGTGCGTAAGCACACGAACAGACCCAAACACTATCCTGACGGGCCTCCTTTCCTCGCAGTTCACAAACAGAGCTCCCTCGTGTGCGAACGGTGTGAGTGGGTGGCGCTTCTCCTCTTCCTACCCCCTCCCACCTGACAATCAGTTACAAATTGAAGTGCGACTCCTTGTTTAATAAAATGTAGAACAAGTCATGATAAAAGTTGATTGGCCGTGTGTTCAGTGGAGGACTCTGTGTACATGGAGCTCCTACCTCTACTGCATAGTCTCTTTGCATGAGGGTTCCTGTCACCTCTCTTGCCATCTCAGTAGAGGATTCTGTATGAAAACAGTATATGTTATTGGGCAGAGGTGAGGAAGAGGAAGGCTGCAGCACACTCATTTTATTGTTGTTGGATTGACTCATACTGGAACTGTTTGTTTGTTTTTTTCCCAGAGGTGGGTTAACTAGGAACTCAAATTCCAGCTGGCACATGGGGTCTTTAGGCCCAAGCCATGAGTGGCACCTGACAAAGAGGCCAAGTAGTAGATCCTCTCCCTCTGTTTTCCCCTTCTGTGTCTCCCCTCCCCATCTTTAGATAGTAAGTTCTCGAGCAGGGACCATGTCTATCTAATTCTTTGTGAGCGCCAGGTACATCGCTGGCGCTATATAAATGCTAATAATAATAATATAACTCTGGGAGAGCTAATGGCTTGAGTGACTCAAGCCTGCATAAACCTCAGTCTAAATAAACCTCATAAGGACCCAGCAGAATTGCACACAGATTACCCTAGGCTGCCATATGGCAGTTTTACTCCTCCTGGAGACAGCTGTTCAGTCCTGTAAATTAACCTCTGTATCTGCAAGTGAAATACATGAATTCTCACTCCTCCTGCTCCTCAGATTTACCTGGGGTGCTGAGGTTCCAGGTTAGCACCAAAATTAGAACAGAGGATACCACACCTCAGTCAGTGCACCATTTCAAACAACCATATTAGATGCATTAAATAAGTTATACGGTTCATTTATTAACCCAATATGTCATGTCCTAAACACCATATTATTCAAGCAGAGCCATCATGTAGTACAAGTTTTACTCCTATCTACAGGAACGAGCAAGGGGCCCACACTGAGTTCACACACTGAGCACTTTTGTGATATTGCCAACTTAAAAGTGATTTTCATTTCTGAAATATAATTGAGTCAGCCTCTAATTATAAAGAAGGTGGACCCCAAAGATATTTATAAACTCATGACAAAATGCTTCTGTGAAAGAATCTCCCTCTCTAAATATAGGTTGAAGCTCTAAATAATACATTCCACCCCAAGACAGTCACAGCTGGTAGAAGTTTCAGATTGGTTCTCTCAGCATCACTAGAAGGTTTAGATTGGAAACACCCACATTCCTAGATGTATTGCCAAATAAATAAAGCTTCCTCCACTTTCCAAGATCACATGATTTACTATATCAAGGCTATGTTCTCTGTGTAGGTAGGCCTTTTTTAACGTTTGGTTCTCAAATTAAGACAGAAAATGCCTACAGAATGCTGGAGTATATCACTTTCCAATTATATTAGAGGAAACAAAGCTGTTCCCTTTCATACTGCTTTCCTTGAGAAGGCCTTAAACGTATTATTGAGGAGAGTTAGCATAGTTACAGTTCAGAACGTGTGAGGTGGCTACCACACCCTGTTCCTTCAACAGCACATTTCCACTGGGATTGTCTCCTTTTAAATTTTAAGTTATGCAACAAGGTGGAGCAAACACTGAACTAAATTCAGCCCACAGCATTCAACAATTCATCTCCCCTCTCCCTTAACACAAAGATAACAATCCTAGACTCATACAAAACCCAACATGATAGAGCAGGTCCTAGTGGAGGCCATTCAATATCAAGATGAATAATTTCCCACTGAAACGGTCATTTCCACAACCAGTACATCCCATAGTCAAAATGTGGCTGCAATTGGGTTCATTTTATACTAGTGGAATGCTGTCCTCCGGATTCCCAGCATCTTGCCAATGCAGTCTTCATTAGACAAGGCCAGGAGCATAACTGGCTTCAAAAAGGGATTGGATGAATCTTTGGCGGCTAGGTCCATAAAGGGCTACTAGTTAAGTTAGGACACTTGCACACGTTACACTATTTCATGTTATTTTCTGTCTTACAGGAGATTTAATAAAGTGTGCATGCGCCTCTTCTCATTCATCATAAAAATGTCCATGATTTTCATTACAGACGTCAGGATAGCGAAATCCTTTTCTTACACTGTAACATGAGTCCTGTATTACGTTCAATTGGAATGCGTGTATGCAGTGAATTTAATGTTAATTTAACTTACGCTAAAATTAGAATGTGTAGAGGCCCATGTTATTTGTGATGCCTGGTTAGTCCTTGTTACAGGGTGCTTGCCCAGCGTACAGCTGCCGGTTCAACAACCCCCTTGGGATCCCAAAGTACCTTTTCAGGCAAACTCACTAGCTCCCAGCCTGGCCTCAATCTCTAGCACTCTCCACTGCTCCTTGTTAATTTCAGGCTGACTCTGTCCCATCTCCCAGCCTGCTTGTCAATTTCAGGTCAGGCTACTTCCCTCTGGCAGCCCATCAGCAGCCACTCTGCTCTGCAGCACTCTCTCTCTGGCTGTCTGCTGGTACCTTGGCCCTCTAGCTCTTAAAACCCCTGGGCAGGGTGCACACCTGCAGCACTGCCACAGTCCTCCTGTGACAATTTTCCCAAGAAATTTGTAACATGTGCATAGATCTGTTAAATTTAATAATGGATTGCTTAGAGGAACATCCAGGGTAAGGGAGTTCCATAGCGGTGGAGTAGCCAGCCAAAAACGAACACACTTTGATTTGGCACATCAATGAAACTTGGAAGAGGGCATCCCCAGCTGATCTTAGGGACTGCAATAGAACACAGAGGAATCTTTTAGATAAATGCCCCTGACAAGAGGGGGGGAACAAGTTTTTAATAATTCTAGCATACTTAAATAATAAAGTTTTATCTTGAAAAATCTTACATAATTCTTCCTATTCAAATGTATGAGCTACCCATGCCTGAAGCTGGAAGGGCACATGATTTTTTTTATCTTTAAACAGTCTCTTTCACAATATGATGGAAAGAGAGAGATATTTTTTACACACCATCCAATACTGCCAGTTTTGGGTTAGAAGGCCGAAGTCAATCTTCAACATACAAAATAGTAAAAATTGAAGTTTTAACCAGAGACAATTTAGTAAAATCCTGATGCTAACAGATGTATCACTGGAATCTCAAAACGTTCACACAGAAAACATGGAGTATTTCTTTAAAATCCTTTCAAAAGATCTCTTAAAACGCAAAGTTTACTGCATTAATTTACAAGAAACTACATCGAAAGGCTGTGTTGATCCTATTGGATTTGAAGCTGCAATTTCTGGGAGCCTCTCTTATTAAAACTTGATATTTACAATCATAAACCGGTCAAGGGACTGGCCTATGTGACTTCAGTGGGGCTCCATTTGAGCAATACGAATACACATTAGGTAATGATGTCGCTCGGTGTTGTTATTTTGGTATCGTGTGTAAGTACCACTCTCAAAGGTTGTTTTTAAACGAGACAGTGTGACAGCGTCACACACTGTGACAGTCATGTGACAGTGGAGCATGGGTAGGCGCACTCCCATGACCCACACAGGGACCACTCACAGAGCACTCCTTAAAAATCCAGAGTGCCCTGTGCTGGCCAGGGTGGCTGCCACCGTGGACAGAGCAGCCATGCTGCCAGAAGCTTATTTGAAGCACTTGCCACGCACATTGCGTGCATGGATGCCCTGCAGCTGTGCCACTCAGCAGTCACGGACACCCTCCCTTGCGACATTCACCCTAATTAATTACATCAGGAAAAACTGGAGTTTAACAAATTGCTTTCCAAGTCTCCTTCATTCCTTGAAAATAAAAAGCCATCTACAATTACAGTTTTGAATATTCAAAGATTAGGAAGTACTGTACTTGTGTAAACTACATCTTGCCTATATTTGGAACTTTAAACAGATTTTTTAAAGCTACTGTAAAGGACCATTCCAGTTCAAGTATAGTTTTTAAACAACCACATGGTAAAAACATCAGCACAGGGAGCTACCAGAATGTAATTCCAGTCCATTTTGAGCACTCCCCACATTTTGAGTAATAGAAATTTGTATTAATTGTGGCATACAAACTGAAAAAAGTCATGAAGAAATATGAATAATTTTCAAGTCGTTATGCTGTGTAATATGCAGGATATGAAAAATGAGTAATTTATAATTAGCAAAATCCTTAACTTCTCCACTGCCTAACAACAAGCCTGCAAAAGTTCACTGGAACCGAGTCGTACAGCAAGCGTCCCAGTTTTCTAGGGAAGTGCAAAATGCTGTAGTAACAGAAACTTGAAAATACGCTGATCAAATTTTTTCTAAAAATCGATCAAACTAAAAATACTTAAAGACTAGAACTTGGTCACACCAAGCCAGTACGCCAGTCATAAGCACAAGGTTAATTTTGCTTCCAATTTTGTATTTCTTCGGGGGGGGATTAAGACTTCCCCAAAACGAGCTGTCACGAGACTGCTGCTGGGACAGTCTGACTGCAGAGATTTCAAGCAATGCTGATTCTGTAACTATCGCACTGCAACAGCCAGCAAAGGCACCGTGTAAGAAACCCATCAGCCTGCCCGACCAGCCCTCATACAATCCTACCCAGAAACTTGAGGGCTCTTAGAAATTCATCCCCAGCTGGATCTTCACGCAAGCCCCTGCCCTCAGAGGTAAGCGTGTCCTTCCACCAACCCAACTGCCTCTAGCATGAGGGAGCCGGATGGGTAGCGCTAGTATCAGCTGCTTTGGGGACACCCTAGTATAAGGCGGTGGAGGGCAGCTCCTGCGTGCCCCTGGACAGAGTAAAGTACTCACGGGTACTAGCCGCGGAACTCACGCGCCCCCATCACAGCTTGCCTGCGGATGCGGAGAGACACCCCCCTTCCAGCCGCGGCAGCCAGCAATTCTGCCTGATTCATTCGCCTTTGGCCGCCCGCACCGTTTGAAAGGCCCAATCAGAGGGAGCGAGGAGGCGCCTCACTAGGAGAAGAGGAACAGAAGGTTGCTACCTTGTAAACAAGGTTCTTCGAGATGGCTTCGAACATTCTCACAATGGGTTTGCGCTTGTGCGCGCCCTTCTCTTACCGGCATATACCAAGCTCATAGTTGAAATTTCACGTGACGTTCACGCGCCCCCCACCCTCTATAAGGGCCTTCCCGCCTAAACCCAACAGTTCCTTTCAACCCTAATTGATTGGGAAGAAAATTCCATGCGGGGCTGGAAGGGTGGACTTTGTTAGAATGTTTGAAGCCATCTCGAAGAACCTTGTTTACACTGTAGCAAGCACCTTCTGTTGTTCTTCCAGTGGATCCTCCCATTCTCAAAAATGGGAGAGTACCAAGCCTAGAACAAGGTGGTGGGGGAATTTTCTTTACAGAATAAAGCGATGTATTTCTCAATATCAAAAAATATTTTACTGTAAGAACTTGATTAAAAAAAATCATTCTACCTATCATTTATATAATAATAATAATAATAATAATAATAATTAATATGTTTATATATATATATATATATTTTTGTAAAAAAAAATATAATAATAAAATAATAATTATATATATATATATATAATTATTATTTTATTATTATATATTTTTTTTACAATACCATAAGAAACAACCCATCTGTAGGTTTTAACAACAGAATTCAGTATAGACACTCCCAGAGCAGTGTCTGGATCTGTGGAAAGAGGAAGACCATAATGTTTTTAAAATGTATGCAGGGAACTCCAGGTTGCAGCCCTGCAAATTTTCTGAGGCAATATGCCACAGAATATTGCTGTAGAGGCACTGAGACCTCTAAGGGAATGAGCCTTCAAATATGGTGGAGGGAGGAAGACCTGCCTGCTGATATGCCAAGGAAATCACATGGACCAGCCATTTGGAAATGATTTGGGAGGAAACCTTATGTTCTAACCTGGGAAGGGAAAATGAGAGGAACAAGTTATCAGACTGCCTACAATGCTGGGTCTTCTCTAAATAAAGGAGTACCGCCCTCTTGACATCTAAAGTATGACATCGAGCCAACATGTCAGAGTCATGTGGTGGAGGGCAGAAACTGGTAGAACAATTTTCTGGGCTAAATGAAATGGAGACACGGTTTTGGAGATAAATGAAGGATGGAGAGAGATCTGGGAAGACTAACAGATAAGGCTCCTTGATGGAAATAGCAACGAGTTTACTCACCCGCCTAAGGGATGTAATGGCAACCAGAAAAGTTGACTTCAAGGTCCAGTGAAACAAATCACATTGTTCCGCTGGTTCAAAAGAGTGATTTGTAAGCTGATTGAGCATGAGGTTGAGGTCCTACTGTGAGACCGGGTGCGTATGAGGAGGAAACTAGATAATAAGTCCCTTAAGGAATTTTTCACTAGAGGGTAGCCAAAGAGAGGCTGGCAGTTAGGTAGGGTCACATGTCTAGCTATGGCCAAGAGGTGCCCTCTTATGGAAGAATGCGCCAGGCCTGTCTCGGCTAATTCCAACAAATATCGCAAAATTAAAGGGACTGTCAGTTGGTCAACTGATATGGATTTTTGGTTTAACCAAAAAGAGAACCTTTTCCACTTAGAATTGTATGATATTTTTAAAAATATTATTATTATTTATTTATTTTTGTTGATAACTTCAGATCACTTTGAAGCACCAGATTTAGTTTGTGTGGCATAGGTTCAGAAGTGGAGAGGAGTGGATTCTCCATGCATATAAGTTCAGATGCTTTATCTCTGGATGGAGAATGCCACCTCCCTGTAACGACAATAGGTTGGGGATGTGCGGCAGGGGAATGGATGCTAGGGCCAGATTTTGGAGATTGTGGTACCAAATCTGGCGCGGCCAACCCGGGGAATCAGGATCAAGTTGGCCCCTTCCCTGTGGATTTTCTCTAAATTCCTGGACATAAGAGGAATTGGGGGACGGCATACCCCAATTGTGTGTTCCAGTTTACAGAAAAGGCATTCCTGAGATACTATGGGTAATGGGCCGCCCTTGTACAGAAACGTTTTCATTTGGTGCTGTGTTCCATGGCAAACAGATCTACCATGGGTATCTCCCAGAGTGATAGTAGAGTGGGGTATACAGAGGGGGATAATTCCCACTCATGATGTTCCTCCTGAAGGTGGCTGAGAATATCCGCCCTCGAGTTTTGTGATATGGCCATGTGAATCACCTGGAGTGTCATTTCGTGCTTGAGGGTAAAATGCCAGGTGAACTGGGCTATTTTACAAAGTTCTTTTGACTTTGTTCCTCCCTGTTTGTTTATATACCAGACTGCTGTGATATTGTCGCAGGCTATTTTGGCGACCCTGCCCTGTAACGCCTATCGAAATGCCTTTAGAGATTTTAGAATAGTTATGGCCTCTAAAATGTTGATATGGCATGGAAGTTGTAATTTGTTCCATCTCCCTGTAATGGAGAGGTCGTGCAGGTGAGCTCCCCCTTCCTGTCATTGATGCATCTGTTGTCAAAAAAGGAGTGGGGTTAGATTGTATAAATGACATCCCTGTCAAAACAAACTCTACACCATATTCGCAGAGAGTTTAGAATCTCCCTTGTAATTCTAAGCCTTCTCGTGGGAAGGTCCACCAGAAGATTAAATAATTTTTTTAAAACCATAGCTGAAGAGGCCTCATAAACAATCTGGCAAAGGGTGTGGTGGCCGTCGTGGATGTCATGAGACATAGAAGTCTCTGAACTGTCTTAATCTGTTGAAGTCTATGGATAGCTACTGTCCTTACCAAGTTGGAAATATCCAAAAAATCTATTCTTTGGGGCAAACACCTTTGCTTTGGTAGAGTCAATTATAGCCCCTATCTAGTCAATACACTGAGTAGGATAGAGGCAGGACTTTTGCACGTTTATAGCATTAGCTAGCCCTAACCTTTCACACAGATCCAAGGTGAAATGTAGCTTGGCATTCAAGGAGTCTGGTGTAGCAGTCACCAAAAGCCAATCATGTAGGTACCAATGCCCTGTCTGCGAAGTTACACTATGACAGGGGCCATAACCTTTGTAAAGACCCTAGGGGCCGAGGAAAAACCAGATGGTAGGGAACAAAATTGAAAATGTCTGGAGTCGTGGGTGAAATGAAAGAATTGCCTCGAGGAGGCATGGAGTCTAATGTGAAAATAAACATATTTTAAGTCAATCATAGCGTACCACTGACTGACCCTGCTTTAGGTGGGTCTTTAGATTCTCAAGTGTGAGCATTTTAAATTAGTAACATACAAGTTAAGGAAACGCAAATCTAAAATGGGTCTATGACCTCCTCCTTTCTTATTGACTACAAAGTAGTTGAAGTAAAGAACTGAGCATAATTCTGTGCAGGGTACCAATTCTATAACACCTCTGTGATACATCTCAACAATTTATTTATTCAACGCAACAGAATGTTGCAGAGATAATATTACAGACTATAAAGGTCTAACTGGAGGTGGGAGGGAAGAGAACTGAACTTTGAATCCCACATTAATAATACGTAAGACCCAGGCATCTGATGTAATCTCCTCCCAACAGGGGAGGGAATTAAATAACACAAACTGAAAAGAAAAGTCTCCCTGGACAGATGGATACAACTGTGCTGGGAGCATCAATAGTTGTCAGCGCCGCCCTCTGTGTGGGGGGAAGGGCTGCCTGGCGTGTGACCTTGGCTTGAAAGGTGGTACTGGGGTCTTGACTTCCCCTGATATTGGAAAGCTATGGGGAATAGATTATTATTATTATTATTAAACATTTATAAAGCGCCAGTAACAACCTGGCGCTGTACAGAACATATAATCAGCTGCGGTCCCTACCTGTGGCTTACAATCTAAAAGACAAGGAGGGGGAGACAAGGAGAGGGGACAGCGGGAGAGACATGGGAGAAGACAAACAAACATTCAGGCGGATGCGAAGTCTCAGG
>QEPC01000841.1:487773-527159 GCA_003113815.1 Sphenodon punctatus | reverse complement strand
GTGGGGCTTCCCTTGTTCCTGGTCCGGAGGCTGCAGCTAGTGCAGAATGCAGCGGCCCGTCTCCTTACGGGGACAGACCATCGGGAGCATATTACACCTGTGCTCCGAGCCCTGAACTGGCTGCCGATAGCGTGCCAAGCCAGGTTCAAGGTGTTGGTGTTGATCTATAAAGCCCTACACGGTCTCAGCCGCTCATACCTTAGGGATTGCCTCGCCCTCCGTGCCCCAGAGCGGCTCCTTCAGTCTGCCGGGGGTGCCTTCTTGGAGGTCCCCCGTGTTAAGCGGGGGGCCACAATGGAGAGGGCATTCTCGGTGGCCACGCCGCACCTTTGGAACTCCCTTCTGGAGGAAGCTCGCCTGGCCCCTAGCCTGTTGACATTCCGGCGAAGCTGCAAAACCTGGCTGTTCGCCCAGGCCTTTGGGGAGGGTGGGAGGGTAGGGTGAGGGGTTTTTAGCTACTCCACCTTACCTATTATTTACCCATTATTTATTATATAGTTATTATATTTAGCCCTGTTTTAATATTAATTACTGGATGTTTTAAATTGTTTTTATTGTGTTTTTATGTTGGAAGCTTCCCTGGTCTTCTTTAGCAGGAGGGGCGGGGTAAAAATCTATTAAATAAATAAATAAATAAATAAATAAATTTCAGCTAAATTAGATTTCATTTATTTTTATTTCCTTTTCTTTATTATTGACCTCTGTCTGGAGTTCTTGTGTTGCCTGTGCTGCCCAGAGGCACATCTGGCATCTCTGTCACCTCTCAATGAGGAGGGTGTAAAGTACACAGAGGATGGGAGCTGCTTAGTTGGCAGCTTTATTATTAACCCATCTAAGGGTCATAATGTTGCCTGTGCTGTCCAGAGGCATAAATGACATCCCTGTCACCACTGAGGAGGGTGTAAGAGGAAAGGGAGTAAACATCCAAGTAACCACAGAAGAGTGTATAATTTATTTTAATTATTTTTATTTCATTTTCCTTCTTATTGACCCCTGTCCAAGGGTCTTATTGTTGCCTGTGTTACCCAGAGGCACAGCTGGCATCACTGTCACCAGTGATGATAGTGTAAAAACAGAGGGAACTCTTTAGACTGGCAGCTTTATATTAACCTACTGGCTTGCTGCCTGTGATCCACACGGAGAGGCACAGTTGGCTTCCTCCCTTCCTGCTGTCAGTGCTGAGGAGCAGGGAGCTTCTAATCAGAAGGAGCTGCTGCTGCTGTGACATCAGACAGCAAGCTTCACATCGGAGCTGCACCACTTCGACATCGAGGGCTTCTCAGCACCGAGAGTGGTCAATGTCACAGCAGGCAGCCCTTGACACAGCGGGAATCACTTGGAATGTGGAGGGGTATAGGTGGCCCCAGCGGCAGAGAGTCCTCCTTGACAGGAGATTATAAGAGCTGCTTCTTTAATTTCCTCTTTTGTGCTGCTCGTGAAACAGCTTTTCTCGCTTTTTTGAGGAATTTTTCCTTGAGCCAAAATGCTGACGGTTGCTCCCTCGACATTGTAGAACACCTTGTCAACGTCAAAGCTGCCTCCCTTGACGTTGTAGATAGTGAAAACGACATCAAAGTGCCCTCTCTGGACGCTGAAGAATGTGCAGGCATTTCCGCCTCCTGACGTCGTAGAGTGCCTTGTCGACATTGAAGCTGGCCCCCTCGGTCGTTGTAGATTGTGGAATCGACGTCGAAGCACCCTCGCTGGACACTGAAGGACGTGCAGGCTTTTTAGCCTCCCGACGTCATAGAGTGCCTTGTCGACGTTGAAGCTGGCCCCTTCAACATCGTAGATTGTGGAATTGACGTCGAAGCGCCCTCTCTGGACGCTGAAGGACGTGCAGGCTTTTTAGCCTCCCTGCTGAAGTCAAGGGAAAGCAGAATCCTTTGATCTCCATTCAGGCAATCTTATCTTTGTATCAAAACGTTCTGTAGATGGGACTGTCAGCCACTGGAGTTTCGGAGGCTGATAAGGGGAGCCAGTAAATTGCGACTCAGAGTCTTCCTCAGAATTGTATAGTGGAGAAGCACTAGGCTGAGATAGGATATATGGGGGTGGGGGTGGGTAAAAACCCGCCCGTTTCAAAAAGACCTTCATTCTCTGAGGACTGTGGGGGGAAAAGAGTGGGCTGCCAAGTTGGCAGGCTCAACCCCTTCACGAAGTCTTTGCCTTTTTAGACGATGGTGCTCGGGGTCCATGAGAGGCAATAGTTATGGCTGAGATAGGAGATACGGTGTGTGTGAAAACACGCCCATTTCAAAAAGACCCTCATTCTCTCAGGACTGTGGGGAAAAAGAGCGGGCTGCCAAGTTGGCAGACTCAACCCCTTCATGAAGTCTTTGCCTTTTTAGGCGCTGGCACTCGGGACCCACAAGAAGTGGAAGGACCCTGGGTGTTGGATTCCTGAGTAAATAGCTCAGAAAGAGTGGGAGCCGGTCTCCTCAGCTCCTAGGCTTGGGACCGTAGGGGATGCAGGGACTACTTTTCAGCTTTTGTTTACCTTCTATCATCTTCAGCCCTTTGTGTCATCATCCTCCCGCAGGAAAAACTGTGCTTTAAAAACTGTGTTTATTAGCCATTAAAATGAATGAGTCATGAGCTAAGTATATGTCAATAAGCCGTGAAAGCGGTTGGAAGGAACTGTTGGGTTTAGGCGGGAAGGTACCTTATATAGGGTGGGGGTGCGTGAACGTCACGTGAAATTTTAAATATGAGCTTGGTATAAGCCGGTAAGAGAAGGGCGCGTGCAAGCACAAACCCATTTGTGAGAATTGGAGGAGCCACTCGAAGAAGAAGCACCTGGGCTGGGCTAGCAGAAAGTCCCGCCCCTCAGTTACTAGCCACCTCTCTCCACAGTGCCCGGCGCAGATTCAGCCTCAGCGTCTACTCGGCTTCAGGCAGCGGCAGCGGCTATTACTGCCGGCAGCAGGTGACTAGCCTGCCTGTCTGGCTGTCTGGCCAGGGCTGATGCAAGACAGCCGGCCTCCACCTTCCCTGTGGAGAGGTGGATCCCAGGCACCAGCAAAGGGGGCTGCACGCTCTCGTGATCAGGGACCTGAGCTTCTCAAAGGGTGTGTCTTAAAAATTTGTACATTTCTTTCCTTGTGTGTGTGTGTGTGTGTGTGTGTCCACATATATAATCTTTTAGTGTGATCTTGACACCATAGAAGTCAGTAGCAGTTCATCCATTACACTGATTCATTTGCAAAAGCTGTCGCTGGCACCCTCACAGTTGTATAGTTAGCAGGGCCAGCCTTACCACAGGGCAACTTCCCCAGGTCCCGCTATTTTCTCTACTTCTGTAGTCTGCTGTGGCCTTGTTTTCACTGGCGGAGGGCCTCCACTCCATCCCAGCAGGTTCCAAACGTCACTACCTCTAGGGCCCTGAGGATGGTGCTACTAAGGGGGTGGCGTTACCAGGGTCCCCACATTCTATCTTTCCCTTGGGCCTCGCAAATAGTAAGGCCAGCCTTGGTAGGATACCTTCCAAATGGGGACTGTTGAGTGATCCAGACAGTGATGCCTGTCAGAACTGCAAGATCCTAATCCTGAAACAATAACGCTAGGAGGAATAATTAATTTGCCCTTTGTTTGACATATGCAGTTACAAATTTGCTCCTGGACAAAACTTGGTGGCTTTTAGCAGGACTTGTGCTGTGAGGGTGAGTGCTCCAATGCCTTGGGAGCATGAGCCACCACTGGCAATTATCCACATTTTACAGTTCTGAAACTGAAGCACAGACTTGATGCTAAGTATTAGACACTCATGCTGCGTGATGCTCAACTTGATACAGGAAGTCTGCATTCTTCTATGCTTCAACAATGAACCTCCCTTCTACTTCTTATATACAGCTTGTTTTCTCCCACCAGTGACTCTCCTCTCCCCCTTTTTTGGTAGTATTCTTATTCAATATTTTTATTCTTCAATATTCTTATTAGGGCTCCAATCCTAAACACTCAGGAGTAAATGTAATTGAAATCAATGGGATTTACCCATGAACGAGGCAGTATTTTTTGTAGCTATCACAAATTTCCCAATTTCTGTGAAATTTTTTCAATGGCCATTTTACACGGACGGGTGGCAGGGGGGATGGGTGTTTTGCTGAGGTGGGTGGAAGTGT
The DNA here is from genome assembly GCA_003113815.1 of Sphenodon punctatus. NCBI lineage: Eukaryota > Metazoa > Chordata > Lepidosauria > Sphenodontia > Sphenodontidae > Sphenodon > Sphenodon punctatus. The sequence goes on along the minus strand of QEPC01000841.1, from coordinate 523,038 downwards.
GTGTGTGTGTGTCCCTGCCCATGGACACACCTACACACATCTTCACCCATGGAGCCTCCTCCGGTTTTCCAGCGAGCTCCATGGGTGGAGGTGGATGTTGCTTGGGAGCACACACGCACCCCCACCCATCCCATTCAGTGTTCACACGGGCGAACACTGGGTGATTTCAGACGTTATGTTTTCGGCATTCACCACAGTCAAACTCAGTCAAACGCAGGTGGTGGTGAAAGAGCCGTGCACGTCTGTAGGCCTGCATCCAGATGTTCACCACCGTCAAACACGGACCGGGGTGAACCTAACCACGCTTCGTGAGGTCAGGGCGGGAGGAGGTCCAGAAGTGTGGTGAATGTTCACCATGGCAAGGGTGAAAGAAAAGTAACGTCTGAAGGGAAAACCCCGGCCGCGGTGGAAGGAAATGACCACGGGCAATGGTGACAGCATGCAGCGCCACTGCCAGGCAACCAACAACAAGCAGCACACGGAGGGAGATTTAAAGGGCAGACAGCAGTAGGAGAACATGGCGGAGCAGGCGATGGAGAGGAGGGTGGAGGAAACAAAGCAGAGGATGGAGCGACAGGGCGAGGAGGAGGTGCAGCAGCAGCAGCAGCAGGAGGGGAAACCTGGCCCAGCGGGGGACACCCAGCAGCACACGGGGCCAGCCTGGAAGAGGGTAGGAGGTGCAGCTTGGAGTGGGTGGGTCGGAGCCAGGGAGAGGAGGGGCACGGGAGGGAGAGGAGGGAACACAGCCGCCAGGAGCCTAAACAGCAGCCCCCAATGTACCCCCAAACAGACCAGCAAGAGGGCACGCGCCCTGGAGGAAGCCGAGGCCAGAGGGAGCCAGGGCCAGGTGGCAGCTGCCGCGAAGGAGGAAGAGGCAGCGGAGGGGCTGGCATGCAGGCACCGGTACCACAGGGGGGGTCAGTGGAGGCTCCAGGAGACCCACGACCTAATAGCTATCTGGGTGACTCCCGAGATGCAGGGCGAGCTGGCAGTCAACGCCAGGAACGAGCAGGTGTTCGCCCAGATAGCCACGGAGATGGGGGAGGCTGGATATGACCGAATGCCCACACAGTGCAGGACAAAAATAAAGGAGCTGAAAATGGGGTACAAGGGCATAACTGGCAACAACCAGCGCTCTGGGCGGGCGACACGTGCCTCCCCCTACCTGGACGCTCTGAGCCGGGTGCTGCACAGCAAGGGCTCCATAGTGGCCCAGCACCCGGGAGGAGGGGGTGCCTGGGAGGAACAACCCATGGATTAAGGGGCTCTCCCCTTGCAGCCGGAGAGCACCGAGCAAGCCCCGGCACCCGGCATGGAAACCACGGAGGAGATGCCAGGGACCTCGGGCCAAAGTGCCCGACACACACCCAGCCTTACCTACGGCGAGGCCACACACGCCCCAGCGGACTCTGAGGAGGTAGAGGGGGAGGAGGAGACTGTGATCCTGAACCTCATGGCCTGCCGACCCAGGGAGCAGGCAGACACCAGCCCCAGCGACTGCCCAGCCTCTGAGGGAATGGACACCGAGGGAGCAGGTAAGGGTAAGGCAGGGCACACGCACGGACCTCAAGGGGAGGGGGGGCTAAGGCGGTGGAAGGGGATGGCAGTTGTCCATCCCCCACAGCCCCAAAGCCAGGGATGGGGCACGGGCAGAGGGAGCTGCACAGGAGGTGGGTGGTGCCCATCCTGGGGGGAAGGAGCACCCAGAGCGTGGAGACGGGAGGGGGGGCTGTGGAACAGCACCCCACATGAGGAACCGACCCCTTTCTCGCTCCACAGAGCCACACCGAGCACAGGAGGGCCATGGCCGGGTGCGGCCCGCCAGTACCTCCGGCCCAGAGGATGCGGGAGCACCGAGTGCGGGCGCGCAGGCCCAGGGAGGACCTCGCACAGGGGCTCATGAACACCAGCACATATCAGATGGAGGAGATGCTGGCGGCTGTCAACCGGCTGGAGGAGGGGACAACAAGGACACTGCAACAGGTGGAGGGGAAGGACCGGGTGCTGGTGGCGGAGATGAGGAAGGAGTGGCGGCTGCTGAGGCGGGACATGAACCACCAACTGGAGGCACTCCAGGCCCACTCGGACCGGGAGGAGTACAGGACTGTGGACCTCAGTCAGAAACTAGACTGCTCCCTGGAGCAGGGCACATCCCGCCTCCTGCAGGCCAGGGCCCCCGAGTGCCTTCATCATGGCAGCAGCCCCGCCGGGTGCCGTGCCAGCACCTGGACACATGCCCCCTCCACCCCCACCGGCCGCACCACAGGCCCTGCCAGCGCCGCAACCCCCACCTCCCCAACAGCATCAGGGACCGCGGATCCGGGGACCCGTTCCCCCACAGCTGAGACACCAGCAGCCAGGCCGCCAGGCCCTGATACGGTTGCAGGCAGCATGGGGGGGAGGGGCAGGAGCCCTCTAGGCACAGGGGGCAGGGGCAGGTCCCCTGGCCCTGCCGGCTGACAGCACATCCTCCTCCACCTCGGACGAGGGGGGGGGTCGTTAGCCTCGACCATCCCGGTTGGCAGGGGAAGGGGCCGGCCAAGGGGCACCAGGGGAAGGGGGAGGGGCAGAGCAGCATAGGGGATGGGGAAGGGAGGGGGCACCCGGCAGCACCGAGGGGGTGGGAGGCAGGAAGGGCATGAGGGCACATGGGTGTACTGGGGTATGGGGAGGGACCAGAGGAGCACAATAAATGGTCGTAGACACACCTAAACCTGTCCGAGGGCTTTATTTCATACAGGTGCATACCCCCTCCACAGCCTCACTGACGTCACACACCAGGCATGCCACGGTTGTGAGCCCCACCCCAAAGTACTGGCTATGGTCCAACATTGGGGGTACCCTGTGCGGCCCCCCAGGGCTGGGGCCTTGGCCCCCAGCCCACTGCTTCTTCCTGTGCGTGCGCTTGCTGTCGTTCATATCTCCACTGGTAGGTGTGTATGCATGGGACTGTCCGGCCTTGCATGCCAGCAGCTGTGCGCTGCCCACACCCTTCACATCCCTCCACAGCAATCCCATTGTTCCCATCCAGCCATTATCTGGTGGTCTTGGCGGCCCCTGTCTGCCTGTCCAGCCCCCCGGCCCCGCATCCCATGCTTCCCCCACGACCGCTGCGGCTCACATCCTCCAGGAGCTGTACCATGGCAGCTGCATCTCAGTCCGAGGTCCCACTCAGAGGCCCCATGGGCTCTGTCCGAGCCTGGAGCGCCCGCGAGAGCATGGCCCTTTGCAACCTGTGGCGTTCGCCCATCGTTCAGCGCTACCTGTGCTTCTTGCCCACCCGGCCGGATGCCTATCGGTGCCTGAGCTTTGGTATGCTGCGCTTTGGCTATGTTGCGACCGCTGGCGACTGCTGCGTGCACTGTGAGGAGCTGGGGCTCGCCCCCTTCCCTGAGGGGCGTTTACCAGACATGCTGAGGGGCCTTGTGGCATGCAGTCCTGCTGAGACGACCTCCACTCAGTGTGTGTGTGCCTTCCCAGGATATGCGACCTGCCTGTGTGAGGGTGGCCCTACCGTGTCCATGTCCTACTTCATCAGTGTGCAGGGTGCCCGTGGGTATTCACGCTCCCGCGGGGCTGCCTACTACTGTCTTCTGGAGCTATCCCACCTGCCCTGGCCCCCTGCTGCCGATTATGGCTTGCCCCCACCCCCACCTCTGGGCCGGAGCTGGCGGCCCTGTCGGAGGTGTGCGGCCGCTCTGATGTGCAACTTGGGATGAGCTGTGCAGATTCCTTCTAGACCTTCTACCTGATCTGCTTCCATATGGCCGGGCGCGGCTTCTGCTGGGGACTGTGGTAATGGCCCCGCTATGCGCACCTGCTGTCGTTACCACCCCCTCCACCCAATGGGAGCCCCTGCAGCTGGGTGTAGGGTGCTCCAGGCCCATTTGACATTTGGCTGCCTCCTCAGCGCCTTCCTTCCGCCTGTGGCCTAGGTGCTCGCGCCAACGCCTACTGCCTCTTTGGGATGGCTGCACCCCCTGTGACCCAGCTCCGCCTGCTTGCCTGTCACCCTCTCGCCTGGGACCTGCTGCCGCTGGCCTGGAACCCTCCGTGTGGTCACCTGTGGACGTGTCACTGACAGCCCTCTGTCTCCGTGAGCTGCCACCCCCACCCCTGCACCCCGCTCTCCTGCCCCTGGCCTGGGGGCCCTTGTTCCGCGGGGCATGGCCTTCTCCCCTGCCTTGGTGGCCCTCGGCCATAGCCCTGCCTTCCACCGGCCCCCTGGCTGCCTTGGGGAGTGTGTCTTGGGGGGCCCATGCCCTTCCTCCCTCGTGTGGGCGGGGGGGAGGGGCTTTCGTGCATTCGTCTGGTGCCTCCCCTCATGCACTGGGTGTGCTTCCCCATCGGACCCTGGCTCCATGGTGGGCCGTTGTGCTGGTTCCCCTCCTCCCAGGCTGGGCCCCATGCCCCCCTGCTGCTGCCCCATCTCCCTGGTCCTGCACGCTCCCGCTCTGTATGCCTCTGCGCCTGGCCAGTGCCGCTTGTGTCCTCAATAAACACCTTTTGTGCTTCACTGTGCCTCGTGTTGCCTCCTGTCTCCTCGGGCTGCTGGTTCCCCCTTCCCCTTGCCCACTGGACTCCTGCCCCTTCCCCCTCCTGGTGGGCTGCCCGTGCCGGCCCCTCGTCACCCCCCTCCTCCCGTGCATCCGACTGACCGGCCGGGGTGTTCCCTGTCCCCCCTGGTGTGTGCCTCCCTCTGCCCCCCTGCTCGGCTCCCCTTTGTCATGTGGGTGTGCTGCTTCGTTTGTGTGTGCGCTTCTCATTTTGAAGTGCGCGCACCTTCTGTGCGGCTGCTGTTTGCGATCGGTGCTCGCGCTGAAGCTCCCTCCACCCCCTCCCTTCATGTTTCCCTTCCCTGGGTGGGGTCTTCCACCGTCTTTGGCTTTATTTGCCCTCCGGCGGCCATGTTTGCGTCCGCGGAACCCCAGTGCCTTGTGGGGCTACCACCGTGGTTCTCGCCACCACGTCACATCTGTTGGGTTTCCCCAGCCCGTGTTCTCTCCGGTTGGCCCTGGGCGGGGGTGCCACCTGTCACGTCTGTTGGGGCCGCGTGTCTCACCACGGCCCACGGTGAATCCATTCACACCAGGGTGGGATTCACTGTGGTGAATTTTACCGCATCACGTCTGAAATCACACACTAAGCGGACACCCATCCCACCATTAGCTGTTTACACGGACACTGCACACACACACACACGAACACTAAGCGGTGGAGGGGGGTGCATCCATGTAAAATCAGTCAGTGGTGTGTAATGTGCAGTTCACCATGAAAATACTTACTTCTGAAAGAGTTGTAGAGGTATAATTTTTTGGTACTTTAAAAATGTTTGCATTACTGACACATCCTGCCACATGATATCCAGTTTAGCTTGACTCATACTGAACCCACTGCACGTAGTATTCTTCTTTAAGTTGTCTTGAAACAGAAAGATCAGCTGCATCAGAGACCTGAAATATTTCTGCTAAAAGTTGTTCTGTCCAGTACAAAAAGAGGATATTTTACATGTCTGTTTATGTTTTGATGGGCAAGATATTTTGTTTTTACTTTATATAATTTTTTTACCAGCTGTGTTATGAAATAAGACATTTTTACTGCTGGTTAAATAAACAATTTTTTTTCCTGTTCATGAGTAATGGTTTAGGATTGGGACCAAAGCTATGAATGTATGGAAACGAGCTTAGCGTCCATTGAGCGAACCCAGAATAAAGCCAGGGGTTGCTAGGTCCCAGGGGCCACTGTCTGGCCCCGCGGGGGCAGCCCCGTGCTTGGACTAGGCTGGAGGAGCACCCCCACATCATGGGGGGTCCCCATACCTCACCTGCCTATGCCTGCTACTAGTGCTGTAGCAGCAGTAGCGGAACACTGAAGGACTGGGAGATAAAGCTGTTTGTAAACAAACTCTTTCCCATGTGAGTGATCAGAAAGTTGTTGCCTTGTAAAGAAGGTTCTTCGAGATGGTTCCTAACATTCTCACAACTGGGTTGTGCACGCTCACCCTATTCAAATAATAGACCACGTGATGGTCTCGAGCGCCTCTAGTATAAAACGTACTCTCCCTCTGAGAATTGCAGTTCCTTCCAACCCTTTCTAGGAATATAAGAAAATTCCACGCAGGGTTGGAAGGGTGAGTGTTGTGAGAATGTTAGGCGACATCTCGAAGAACCTTCTTTACAAGGCAGCAACCTTCTGTTCTTCTTCGAGTGGCTCCTCATATGCCCTTTGTACATGGCTCCACCAGGTGGGGGGGTCTGTGGGCATGCTGGTGCATGGGCAAGGCGTGCACATGGCCATACATGCATCCCCACTCACCCCCCCTCATCCACACCCACCCATAGAGCAACCGCCATTTTCCCTGGTTGCTCCGTGCATGGGGACGAGTGGGGGTTGAGTGGGGATGCTTGTTAGGCGGGCTTGTGCACCCCTACTCACTGCAGGCACCGCATTGTTCACATGGGGCTCCCCCACCCTTGAACACGCAGAAATCACTAACTCTTATTAATGAAGTTATTGCTAAGAAATACTGTCTTTAAACCCCCACCCCATAACTAGTTCATTTGTGCCCCTCATATAATCAAGTCATGCTGCCCCGGGGCACAAATGAACTGGTTATGGGTGGGGGGCAGAAATGGTTATGGGTGGGGGGCAGCATGAATTGATTATATGGGGTGGGGGCAGCGTAAATTGATTATGGGGTGGGGGCAATGTGAATTGATTATGGGGGCGCAACTGAACTGGTTATATATATGTCTCTTTGCATGGCATAATGCGCTTAATAGGCTGGCTGCATTTTGGGTGTCTTGTGTGTTTGATAGCAGCGCCCCTAGGGCCGCTGAGCCGGGCGGCACTCCTAGGCCCGCCAGCAGGACACAAAGGGGGGGGCATCTTGACTTCTTGGCCAGGGGCCCATTCCACCCTAGCTACACCCCTGAATGGAAATGAAAGCAATGAAGTGAATGGGACTTGCATTGGCACTAAAGCAGTGCTTCCCAAACTTTTTGCCTGTGTGACCCTACTTTTATTTAATTTAATTGATTTATTTATTTATTTTTAATTATCATCATTTTATAGCACTTTGCATTCAGAGTGCTTTACAATCTTGATCTAGTTCACCCTCACAACAGCCCTGTAAGACTGTTTTTACACGAGACAGTCCCCCACATGTCCACCTAGTGGACATGCGGGGAAGCACCCATGTAAAAATCGCATTGGGTGGGCACTGGGCACGCGCGCCTGCAACTCACCCATCTCCACGCACAGAGCAACCAGCAAAAAGCCGGGTTGCTCAGTGCGTGGAGGTGAGTGGAAATGGGTGTGCACCCGTTTGATGCCTCCCACACGCACTGACCCCGCAGCAGTGTGTACACAGAGCCCCCCCCCCCCCACTCCCTGCAGTCCGTGTAAAAACAGCCTTAGACCAGTCATTTTTATGACCACTTTACAGATGGAGAACTAAAACTTCAGATGAAAACAGACATGCACCTTAACTCTGCTTTAATATTTCATATGCATGTTGCAGGGCTGCATAGGGCACCAGTACAGCCCTACAACATGCATAAGAAATGTTAAAGCAGAGTCACGTGCATGTATGTTTTCACCCATAGAGTCAGTGGCAGTTTTTAAATGAGATGTTACCATGCATGGAGCCACTCATCTGAAGGTGGAGCGAGGACAGTGCATGCTCCCATGAACCATACAGCACCTACTCATGGCTACTCATAGAGTACTACTAAGAAACCCAGAGTGCTCCATGCAGGGCGAGCCAAAAAAGTGCATGGCAACTGGCGGTCACACATCCCCCCTACCCGTATGAACGGCAGCAGCCAGTCACACCAGCAGACCTGTCTGCTGTTCATAGGCACTGTGAGCAGGGGACATGGCCTTTGCAAGTTACAGGAACTGGCTGTGAGCGCTGGGGAATCTGGGTTCTTCAGCACTCACCCTAGGACATGTCAGTTTCAAAGGCCAGCCTGGCCTGCTTCCACCCACCCACCCCCATGGTCCATGGTAGGGTGTGCGAGGCAGCTGCCACAGTAGCCACATTGTAAGCCAACCATTAGAATCCCTCCCCACGCCACCTGAGTGGCTGCTCTGCAGCAGTGCCGCTTAGCGACCACAGACACCCCCCATACCTGCCTTGCTCATTTGAAAGCACCCAATGACTTGTCCATGGCCACTCCGTGAGTTCATAGCTAAACTAGGATTTGAACCCAAGTCCAGGTCCAAGTCTGATGTCTTCTCCATTAGGCTACACACTATTTAAATTTAAATATAATTCCATGATCCCAGACAACAACAAAGATGTGCAGAGCATATCAGATATCATTTGGGGTTGTGATCTCATCTGAAAATGCTGTGACCATATTTAGAGTAGGGGTGTGCAAAAGGCACACCATTTATTTTTGTTTACCAAAAAACACTTCATTTTGGCAGGTTTTCATAAACAAAACATTGGTTTCCGGGGGTGGAAGGGGCTTCCCTGTTTTTTAAAAAATCACTGTACATGCGCAAATGGACCATTGGGCTGTTCTGCACATGTGAAGCCCTTTTCGAAAATGGTGCTAACACTGCCAGCACCATTTGGGAAAAGGGAACACGTGCAGAATAGTCCCGGCAGCCAATTTATTTATTTATTATTTATTTACAACATTTATATCCCGCTTTATCCCATCACAGGCGGCCCAGAGCGGCTAACAGTATAATATAAACACAATATAAAAACATACAGCATAAAAAACACAAAGAAACCCTCCTCCCTTCCTCCATCCCCAACCCCTACTAACCCTATTCTTCTCCCTCGCCAAATGACTGACGGAACAGCCAGGTTTTGCAGTTCCTACAGAAGGCCAGAAAGTCCGGAGCCTGATATGCCCCCACCAGGAGGGAATTCCAGAGGCGCGGCGCGGGCACCGAGAATGCCCTATTCTGTGTGGCCCACCGGGAAACCCGGGGGACCTCCAGCAAGGCGCCCCCGGTCGACCACAGGGGCCGATCTAGAACCCAGGGAGTGAGGCGGTCTCTCAGATAAGCAGGGCCCAGACCGTGTAATGCCCAGGGTGGTCATTCGTCTCGGGGCCCGTACTGGCTGGGGGCCCAATATTCAAGGTAGCTAAGCCACCCTTCCCCCCCCCCTTTTTTTCTTTTTTTAAAATAATTTGCACATGCACAGTTTTATTTTATTTTTCATTTTTAAAGGAAAACAGATAAAAGCAAACAATCATTTGCTTATTCATCCGTTTTCCTAACATTATTTATGAACACGAATGGGTCTCCTTTTATTTTCGTAGCTAATAGAAAACGTTATGGATGCACATCCCTAATTTGGAGTCCCTTTCTACAGTTTGGGAACCTCAGCATTAACAACTGAAGAGTGAGCTGTCTATTAGTTTTTCTCCAAGACAAGTACCAGATGCACAGAGCAAAAGGAAACACCTGTCTGAACAAGTATTTCAATGGACTTCATTGCATACTTATACGAGAATGAAAAGTAATCAGAGGGTGCATCTACATACAACTATTTCTTACTCTCCCTACATTGTTGTTACTGGTGCAGCTCCACCAAGAACAACAGTGCTGGCATGCTAATGTACACAGGCAGAGTGAGGAGCAACCGTATCTACAGGGTAGTAAAAACATACATTTAATGTAAAAATAAATAATAGTATCCATTTTGGAGGTTCCTATGGTTTAGCTTCTGGGATATCCAAAAGTCTAGACACCAGCTTTGTTTTGTAATATAATATGAAATAACACACTCTGTTGTGTATTACACAAAATATATACTATCTAAATTTTATTTTTAAAATGTGATAATGCAAACCAAACAACAAGCACCCCAGAAAGAGTGGCATGAGCCACTAGTTGCCAAATTGGAGCAGCAACAGATGTGCCAAAGAGTGGTAAGTGTAAAGGAGAGCAGGAGCAAAGGAAAAGGAAAGATGGGTGGGTCAGGGCCTGGAACAAGTAGCTGACCCCACAGGAACCACCTGCTGGGAGCATCACTGGAGCAATGGCCCTGCTACCGCTGCCCCGGAAGTTCTCCTGGGACCCCACAGCCACTGCCACCATTCTGGAAGCTCCCAGGGGCCCCTGCAGCCGCTACTAGGAACTTCTGGAGCACAAGGCATGGGGCCAGAGGTATAGGCTCCTGTACCCTCTGCTGCCCCCTGCCTAAAGCTGACTCTGGGGCAGGGTGTCACAGGCAAAGGAAGAGAAGAGACAAGAGATGTATGTGTGTGTGAGAGAGTGGGTGGCAGGGCACCAAGTATGATAGACAAGAGGAAAGGGGTGCACTCTAAAAAACCTCAGCAGCATTGGCATAAGCTACTTATCCTGTGGCTTTTCCCCTTTGCCAGAGCTACACTGCTGTCCCACTTTTGAAGCAAATAAGAGCTTGAACTTTACAAGTTAATGTGTTTCATAGTTGTAAGAGTGAAGCCCGTTGTGGCATCAGCCATGTTCAGCGATTTATTAAATATTTGAACAGTGTCCTTTAATAAAAGTTTTAAAAAGCTAGCTAAAGAATATTGTGGTGAACAAATGGAAACCTGCTTCTGACCATTTTAAAGCGAGAAAGTGAAGATATAAATCAATTTAACTTCAGAAATAATGACAGAATATCTCAAGAATGTAGAAATATTCTCATTGTGATCTGAGAAGTGCAGGGACAGTTATTCTGTGTTCCCATATGAAAGGCTAGTAGTTACATGATATTATTCAGTACATAATGCACAAAGTTGCTCTGTGTATGTGCTCTCTGTAAAATACAACAAAGAAAAGCTAGAGAAATAACTGACAACATTTCTATGAAAATAAATGGTATCTGGTCCTTTAAAAAAAAATCATTAAATAAAAACATTTATCACTGCACATCCCAGATTTCACAGAGAAGAGGTGTAAACTTATGATCATTCACTCTCCATGACATCAGCATCTCTGCGTGGTGATGGTTAAAAGTCCGTAATTCTGTAAGACGGCCCAAAAGACATGCAAAATGCTGAGGATTATCAGTGTGGTGAAGCTTGCAGAGCTTTTGTAGAACTTCAAGTAGTGGCTCTTGAAGCCTTTCCACAGACTCCCTGTCCTTTATGTATTGCCGATCTGGATTGGTATTTAAAAGAATGAGGAAAATAATTAGCAAGTATGTCTCATGATCGATTACAAACATTTCTTTTAATTGCTTATTTTAAAAAAGGAGACACTGCAAGCTACAGTATGTATATAACATTAAAGCTTTGGACTTTAGTGCATAGCAATACTGACACCTTTGAAAACTAATAAAAATGTGTTGCAAAGGTAGAGAAAACAATCAGACACAAAAAATAATTGTCAAGCAGAAGCTTTCCACGGGTATTGTCAAGACTATTTGTTCACAAAACATGTGAAACACCACCAAAAATCATGGGCTCTTTTTTACTTCTTTTTATGCTTTAAAGTATGTTGGGGTCCTTCAAGCTTTTCTCCACAACCCTGAGAGCCAGAAAGATTTGCATTTTTAATTACAGCTGAGAGTCTCATTTCTCTGGGAGCTTGGACTTTAAGAAAAACAGTTATGCATGCAACTCATAATTGCAAGAGCTGGCAGTACTTTTTCCGTGCATGGTCTTTGTCTTCTGGGGGCAATAATGTAGCACCTTTTAGTTTGCTTTGTTTGTTTGGAAATAACAGAGAAATGAAATAACCATCTTTTACTCAAATGGGATGAAAACTACTCAAGCACAATGGGGCCTGTACAAAGCTTTAATAAATGAGGGCTTGATTCTGCAGTGCTGTGTAGGAATAGGACCAATTACCAATTCAGAATGTGTGTAGCTACACTGGTAAACACCTAGTGAGCCCTAGGCCGTGCCATAAGCGTCTCTGTCTTTCCTGTGGTTGAAGGACTGGAATAGTGAACGACATCAAATACTTTGGATGAAACCATCCTCCTTCCTATTGCTTCTGTCTACAGATTTTCCTGTATGTATTTCAGCAGACTGGCTGGACTTTCTTCTGTAAAGCTTAGCTTCTTTGATGCTGCTTCTTTTACCATCTTTAAACAGACCCAGCAGGGAGGCAGGTCCACGTGCGCTGCCATGGATGGACCACACACTTCCAGTGGGGAGTGGGGGGGTTCATATGGCCGGGGACAGGTGTGCTGTTGGTGTTCACCTGGACCCACTCACGGTTTGGCTTGTCCCCACATGGAGCATCCTGGATTAATCCCAGGTGCTCCATGAGTGGACGTTGGGTGAGTTGTGGGAGTGCGTGCCCCCAACGCCACCTTCAGAAAAGCATCTGAATGCGTGTGGTGTGGGTAGACCTGCGTGGGCATGTCCAGTGTAAACATGGACGTCTTTCTATCAATTAAAATGGTAGTTTTATTTCAAAATTCTGATGCTTTAATGCTCTCTTCTATGGAACATGTCCAGCATTGCCAGCATCCACTGAGGGAAAAAAATATAATGGACTGTAGGTTTGGTTTTTTCATAGCACTGCTAAATTGCTATGAAATTTACCTAATGTTATGAAATATACAGGTGTCTCCCAGGCTGGGGCTGGGCTGCTGTGGGCAGGCAAGCCAGCCACCCACATAGCTCTGGCTGGGGAAAAACTGGAGCTTTGATCAGCTGTTTACTACTGAACAGCTGGTCATAGCTGTAGTCTGCCCCTGGCCAGTAAACAGATAAAGATATGGTTGAAAAGGCTTATTTTACAGCACATCAAAGTAAATATTAAATAGTTATTTTTACACTGCTTTGAAATAAGCCATTTTTACTGTGCAAAAAACACATCCCTAAATGTTCCAAATCATAAGATTAAATTTAAAATCACAAGTTATCTCAAAAGAGTAAATGTGGATTTCTTTGTACTTGTCTTTTGATTTTTGAGACTTTCATGCACACTAATTCTCAAAATACTAGTACTTGCCAAGCCCCATTGATTTAACTAGGGCTCTACCATAGCAAATGCTTTGAGAGGTGGTCCCTTACTTTTTTGTTGCTGTTTTGTTTTGTTTTACAACAGAAACAGAGATTATCACGATTTTATAATCTAGAGTTTATAGGAACACCTAAAATCACATTGATTGCAATTCAAGCTTTCTGTAGACAACACAAAGAAAGCCCTTTTTCTTAAGCAATACCATCTAAATTTGAATTATTAACCTGCAAAAGGTAAGTCATTTTATGATTCTCTGTATATAGAATATCAAACTTTTAGTCTCATCCCACTTTCCTTAGTATTCATTTTCTTTTCAGATTGCTGTATAATATTTTGTGTATAAATGGAAATTACCTGGAGATAAGATGACTATTGCTGTGAGTAGGGCATATTCTTCTTGTGTCATCTTCAACTCCCCAACACTTTTATAAAAATTAAACATGGGGGTTATGTATTCATCAGAGATACCTATTTTTGAAGAGAGAGAAAAAATCAGAGTTGTATAAACATTTGTTTAAAAAATAAATTTAAAATAGTTATAGTATTATACAAGATAACTAAACCTTTTATAACCAAAATACTAGCTATTGTGGTCTGGACATTATTTATTGTTAGAGCTGCATCACTCAGGTAATGTGAAAAAACAATGGAAAAAACGATCACAATCTATGACATCATCTTGCTCTTTGATGATTATCTGCAGCCCATACCACTGACAAGGAACAAACCTGTATAGTCATTAAGATTCCTGCTGCCACCTTGGATGAGTCAAGCTTATAAAGACTGCTGCCTGCTCTGAACCCTACAGGATCTGATCAGCTGTTTCGAGTTTGGGTTGTTTGGGCCACTTTTTCCCCAAATGCCTTTCAGGCTCGGGTTGGTTTGTGTGGAGATGTTTAGCTGCAGCAGCTTTCGTTTAGCCTTAACAGTTCTTGGAATGCAACATGCAGTGGTGCCCTGAGTCACAGGCTGTTGCGACATAGGTGGGTTGAAGGAGGAGGAGACACAGAGCTAGCCCTTTGTGAGAATAGGAAGCAGTGGGAATGGTTGGTGTGCTTGAGTCAGGTTTAAAACTTTTTAGGCACTCCCTAAACTGGTTTCTCTCTCTCTCCCTGGCCATTATTCTTCCTCCCCATTTCCTGCAGGAGCCGGTCTCCTGTAGAACCAGGGTCAAACATGCTGCCAACCAGCCACATATTTTCCTTCTTCCCCTCCCTCTCTGTTGATAGGTTGTTAGCTGGCTGTAAACAGATCCTGGCCGCTGCAGCTCTGACCAGATCCAGGACCCTGCCTTACCCTGTGCTTCTTCCAGTGCAGTGAGGGAGGGAAGGCATGCTGTTGTAGGACTCCACTTTCCCCCCGCTTTTTAAGTGCAAAATGTCTGGTTGAGAAACCACTTGCGTGGGGCACCCTGATCCTGCACATCATTTTGGGTTGGATCAGATTGAGGCGTTTCCTGGATTTGTCCCGGTTGGGTCCGACTTGCTGTTTGAGCGCAAGCAGGGCTCTACAAATAGCTTATTTGCTGGCAAAGGGGTCTAGGCCCATTATTATTTACACGAAGAACTCTTTATACTGCTCTCTGAAGAGGGCCTTAAAAGAACCTTAAATTACATTTATACTAACTTTAGGTCCTTTTAAAGGGAAATCTAAGGGGACTTCGTGTAGAAGCTCCCAGGCCTTATGGTTTCAAGTTCTGTGTTTTTTGTATGAGAACTAGGGGCATTTTAAAGCTATGCTACTCAAAATACTGTGCCAGAGCTAGTCCTGTTCACCTCAGAAGGGCTTGTAGCAATAGAGTGCACTGAAAATCGACTGTAACTTGTAACTAAAATTGGGCTCTTAAAAAGTTAACTTGATACATCTGGTTCCATCTGATGGTTTTAGATTTCCAGACCAATGGTTCTGCATTGTGTGGGATCACAATGCCAGGGCAGTAAAACCTTTGGGTTTCAGGGAATGTGCTGTACTCCAATAAATGAAAACTGAGTGACACATTAATTATCCTAATACCTAGAAGAAAAGATATTTATGATAAAGATATTTATCTAGCCTCTCTTCATAGGGGAGCCATTCCATACCCGTGACCGTTTTTGTTGCCCTTTTCTGTATCCTTTTCTATTTCTACTATGTCTTTTTTGAGATGGGGTGACGAGAACTGCACACAATACTCAAGGTGTGGTCACACAATGGATTTATATGGAGACATTATGATATTTTCAGTTTTATTCTCTATCGCTTTACAAATAATTCCTAACTTTCTGTTTGCTTTTTTGACTGCCGCCACACACTGAGCTGAGAATTTCAATGTACTGTCCACAGTGACTCCAAGGTCCTTTTCCTGAATGGTAACTCTTAATTTAGAACCCAGCTTTGTGTACATAAAGTTTGGATTGTTTTTCCCTATGTGCATCACTTTGCACTTGTCTACATTAAATTTCATCTGCCATTTAGATGCCTAGTCACCCAGTCTCACAAGATCCCCCTGCAATTCTTCACAGTCTACTTGTGTTTTAACTACCTTGAATAACTTGCTGTCGTCTGCAAATACTCCCCTTTCCAGATCATTAATGAATACATTAAACAACAATGGTCCCAGTACAGATCGCTGGGGCACTCCACTGTTTTCTTCTCTCCATTGTGAAAACTGGCCATTTAGTCCTACTCTTTGTTTCCTATCCTTTAACCAGCTACCAATCCACAATAGGACACTGCCTGCTTTCCCATGACTTTTTAATTTCCTCAAGAGTCTCTCATGAGAGAATTTATCAAACGCTTTCTGAAAATCGAGATACGCTATATCGATCAGCTCCCCCTTAGCCACACCCTCAACAATTCCAATAGATTAATAAGGCACAACTTCCCTTTGCTAAATCCAAGTTGACTCTTCCCCATTAAGCCTTGTTTATCAATATGCCTCATAATTCTGTTTTTAATAATAGTTTCCACCATTTTTCCCAGCACAGATGTCAAGCTCACCGGTCTGTAGTTTCCAGGATCACCTGTGGAGCCCTTTATAAATATCGGGGTTACATTTGATAATCTTCCGTTCTCAGGTAGATTTGATACCCTTCCGTTCTTCTGAGAGCTCAGAGCACACGTACGGGTGCACACGTACGACCTCTCCCCAACAAGAAGAAAATCATACAGAGATGGTCCCCATCCTGCTGCTGGACTGCTGCCTGCATCTCTTCTTAAAGGGAGGAAAGCTTAAACCAAGTTTATGCTTCCCGAGACACTTACCTCTAGGGTCTTTTAATTTAGGGATTTAGTAACAGGGGTTAATGCTACTTCCGGGCTATGGCACTGAGACTGCACTTGTGGCTTTGGTTGATGACCCCCCACCATGAATTAGACCAGGGTTATTCAACCCTGTTGATTTTGTTAGATCTATTGGCTGCCTTTGATACCATTGCCCATGAGTTGCTGGTGACTTGTCTGCAGGACTGAGCCAGGGTGGGCGGAGCTGTTCTTGAATAGCTCCACTCATTCCTGGCCAGAAGAAATCAGTGAGTGGTGCTTGGGGAACATATTTCATCTCCTTGCGACCTCTCGTGTGGAGTCCCACAGGGTTCCATCTTGTCCCCTCTCTTGCTCAACGTGTATATGCAGCTGTTGGGTGAAGTCGTGTGGAGCTCTGGAGTTTGGTGTCATCAATATGCTGATGATACCCAACCCTATCTCTCCTTTTCATTGGACCCAAGCCCTGCAGTCTTGGTGCTTACAAGATGTCTGCGGGAGACTGGATGAGGGAAAGTAGACTGAAGCTGAATCCCAACAAGACGGAGGTGATGCCAGGGCCGGCCCCAGGCATGTGCCACATGTGCGGCAGCACATGGCCCCGTGGCCAGCTGGGTCCCCGCACTTGCCTGGCTGGGAAACAGGCTGCAGCCAGCTTCTCCCCCAGAAAGAGATTCTTCCTCCCCTCCCTGGCTCCAGACCCCATCCCTCACCTGCCTCTGCCTTCTAGTAGTGCTGCAGCAGCAGCAGCAGTGGGGACACTGGATCGGACTGGGAGAGTAAGGCTGTTTACAAACAGCTCCTCCCCACGTGTTGATCAGAAGGTTGCTACCTTGTAAAGAAGGTTCTTCGAGATGGCTCCCAACATTCTCACAGCTGAGTTGTGCGCACTCACCCTATTCAAATAATAGACCACATGATGGTCTTGAGCTCCTCTAGTATAGAAAGAACCCTCCCCCTTTGAATGACAGTTCCTTTCAACCCTTTCTAGAAATATAAGAAAAGAATTCCATGCGAGGCTGGAAGGGTGGGTGTTGTGAGAATGTTGGGAGCCATCTCGAAGAACCTTGTTTGCAAGGTAGCAACCTTCTGTTCGTCTTCGAGTGGCTCCTCACATATTTTGACATGGCTCCACCGGGTGGGGAGTCCGTGGGCTTGCCAGTGCATGAATGGGGGATGTGTGTGCAGCTGTGTGCATGCCCCATCCATGCATAAACATGCAAGCACACAGCTGCACACACATCCCCACTCACCCACCACTCATCCACACCATAGTAACCACCATTTCCCCCAGTTGCTCTGTGCGTGGGGATGAGTGGGGGGGTGAGTGGGGATGCGTGTTAGGCGAGCGCGCATGCACCCCCGCTCACCATGGGCGCGTGCACCACGTCATTCACACGGGGCTCCCCCACCCATGAACACACAGAAATCTGCATGTTTACGGCTGGGAGGAGAGGCCCGTGTAAAAAGGGCCACATTCTCACAACTGTCTTACTTATACTATCTTAGGTAGGAATTTAGGATGTAAAGCAATATCTACTCTGTCTTGGAAAACAAATCTGCAAATATGGTTCTGAGATTATTATGGCTGCTATTTCACTAACTCTTCGCAATGAAGTTATTGCTAACAGGAATACTGTCTTTAAACCTGAACCCCATAACCAGTTCATTTGCAGCCCCATATAATCAATTCACGCTGCCCCGTGGGCACAAATTAAATGGTTATGGGTGGGGGCAGCATGAATAGATTATATGGGGGGGGCAGCATGAATAGATTATATGGGGGGGGCAGAAATGAACTGGTTATGGGGGCACAACTGAACTGGTTATATGTCTCTTTTCATGGCATAATGCTTTAATAAGCTAGCTGCATTTTGGGTGTCTTGTGTGTGTGATAGCATCACCTCTGGACTGGTTTCACCGCATGCGTGCACAAGGCACAGGCGGCACTGGCAGCAAGAAGCAACAGGCCCTGGAGGCCAGACTGGCTAAGCTCACCCCCTGGCCCCTCCTCCACTAAGGCAGTGGATGCAGTCAGTCTCTCTGTGCCTGCGTCACTGCCTGCTTGGCGGCCCCTGCAGTTGGCTGGAGAGGGGGGGAAGCATTAGGAGGCCATGCTTCTCCATGGTTGCTCGGAGAAGTGGAGAATTGGAATCTTTCCTGTCCAGAGGGAGTAAGTTTTATGTAAATGTATACATTTGCATAATTAGGTGGTGCCTAATTATGCAAATTAGGCCCCACACCAAGACTTGGCACATGGCCTCAAAACCCTGGGGCCGGCCCTGGGTGATGTTAATGGGAAAGGCGGTGGGTGTGGTGACCCCCATCATCGACAGGGTTCATCCGCCACTGGTTCCCCAGGTTCGGAGCCTAGAGTGCTCCTTGACTCACAGCTCCGCCTAGATGCCCAGGTTGGGGCTGTAGCGAGGAGCACTTTTTGCCAATTACATCTGGTGCATTGGCTTTGGCAATATGTCTCAGTCTCTGACCTGGCCACTATCATCCATGCTTTCATTACCTCAACACTGGACTATTGTAACGTGCTCTACATATGGCTGGCATGGTTATGGTCCGGAGACTGCAGCCGATGCAGAATGCAGTGCCCCACTTCCTTATGGGAACGGGTCACTGGGAGCACATTACACTGGTGCTCCATTCTCTGCACTGGCTGCCTATAGTCTTCCAGGCCTGATTCAAGGTGCTGGTTCTTACCTATAAAACCCTATACGGCTTGGGCCCCACCTATCTGTGAGATCACCTCACTTCCTGTCTCCTTGATTGGCCCCTGTGGTCGGCTGAGA
The DNA here is from genome assembly GCA_003113815.1 of Sphenodon punctatus. Classification (NCBI taxonomy): domain Eukaryota; kingdom Metazoa; phylum Chordata; class Lepidosauria; order Sphenodontia; family Sphenodontidae; genus Sphenodon; species Sphenodon punctatus. The sequence goes on along the minus strand of QEPC01000841.1, from coordinate 504,073 downwards.
GTGCCCTTCTTGAGGTCCCTCGGGTATTCCGTGGGGCCACTATGGAAAGGGTGTTCATAGTGGCTGCCCCAAAGCTGTGGAACTCCCTCCCGGCAGAGGCCCGGGTGGCCCCAAACCTATCTTCCTTCAGATGACAATGTAAGACCTGACTGTTCTGCTAGGATTTTGATGAGGGAGACGGGTGAGGGGGGTGGGGTTATTATTTTTGGTGGGGGGCTGGGGTGGAGTTTTTAAATGTGTTTTACTGTTTTTTTGACATCTCTCCCCCCACTGTGGGGAGGCTTTGCTTTCTCTCGTTTTTGCCTCTTTTTATTGTAATTTTATTGTATATTTTATATATTATATATTTTATATTGTAAGCCGCCCTGGGATGCCTTTGGTAGGAGGAGTGGGGTAATAAGTTTTCAAACAAAATAAAAATATATTAGCTTCCCAAAGACGTGGCTCCCTTGGGCTTGTTACAGCTTAGAGCCTGCCCCCCTAAACCTCCTCCCCGTGTAGCCAAACTCTCACAGTAGCCTCACTCTGCCAGATTATCGCAGTAGCCTCTCAGCAGCTCACTCTGCCAGTGTCTCATAGTAGCCTACGGGTGTTTTTACACGAGACAGGATGGGTGTGTGTGCGTGGGTGGGTGTGGGTGGGTGTGGGTGTGTGAAGGTCCGTAGTCTGTGTGTGGCAGGTGCATGGGTGCTGTTCTTGGAGGACTGCTACAAATGAATGGCCCCACATACAGCCGCTCTGGTTTTCTCAGAGTGTCCCATGCGTGGACTGGTTGAGCAGTGTGTGGGTCACGGGAGTGTGCACCCCTACACACTGGCTTCAGACGAGACCTCCCCCATGTGGACGGTTCCTGTCCATGCATGGGGGTGTCTTATGTAAAAACACTCTCAGCAGCTCACTCTGTCAACATCTCATAGTAGCCTAACTCTCAGCAGCTTACTCTGTCAGCATCTCACAGTAGCCTAACTCTCAGCAGCTTACTCTGCCAGTGTCTTGCTTGACAAGAGGTCAACCAGAGGCTCTCGCAGGGGATCCCAATTTATACTGGTGGCTAGGACTCAGCCCCGCCTAAAGCTATTGCTTAAAAGGGATTAAGCAACTCGTTTGAAGCCCTTTGATCCAGGATGAGGTGTTCACACTGTTGCTAAAGCAATCAGTCACTCACAATAGTGAGCTGAGATATGCTTACTGCTCTTTCAATTCAAGGTTAGTAAACCCTAAGTGGTAATTGAACCCTAGCTTTAAATGCAAAGTTAGCAAAGTTAGCTAACTGCTAATTGAACCCTAGCTTTAAATGCAAGCTGGGGAACCCTAGCTTTTATTTCAGCCATTTTTTCTAATTTAACCCTCACTTTTAATACAAGCTTTTAACTCAAGCTACCAAACCATAGTTTTTTATTTCAATCCTAGCTTGATGAGACAAAGTATAAATAATGATAAAAGGAAAATTCAACCAGGCTTACCTATCCTCACAGAATCCTACGTCTCAGCAGCTCACTCTGCCAGTGTCTCACTCCACCAGAGATTCTCTCCTCTCGACCCTCTGATCCATGTCTTCCAATTCGACCTACTGACAGCTGGCATAACTTAGATCAGGAAGGAGCCAGCTGTACACAAATTGACCCAGAACTTCAGGAGCAAAAGGCCTACTTCGTGAGCTATATTGGGCACCTGCAGGCCTGCTTCTCTATTGCCCACTGACACAGTCTGCTTTTATACTCACTCTCTGTGGTTCTGCTTTTTATTAAATTCCTTTGATATGCAACCTTCTTTCCCCTGCGTATTTGCTACCACCCCCTTCCTAAATGTTTGCCCTTGCATACTTCTTAATGTCCATTTACTGTTATATAGTCTTGTTCTTTTAACATCATTAACAATGGTTTTTAAATGCATAAATCTAGGAGGTTCTTAATTGCTCCCTCAAAGAGTGTGTGTGTGTGTAAAATATAGGAAGGCAATGACTTGGGAGGGAGCAGTTAAGGACCTTCCCTCCTAGATTTCATGCATTTAAAAACAATAATGTTAAAAACCATTGTTAATGGTATTAAAAAAACAAGAATATATATATAACAAATCAGATCTATGGACTGAGCAAGATTTGTTACATACCCAAGGAACGGGCCTATGTGGCCTGAACACTTGCCCACTCACCAACAGAAGCTGGTCTAATAAAAGATATCATCTGAACTACTTTGTCTCATCTCTTACGTTTGGAACCAATATGGCAACCACATTCTCTCTGCAAAGAACTCTGGTGGCTGGTGCTGAAAGTGTTCCTTTCATTTCACATTGTTTGCCAATGTTTAAGCAGGTGATGGAAAGATCAGACAATCCACACAGAATGGACTATCAGATAATCCACACAAGAGATCAAACCTGAAAGTGTCCGGCATGTAGAAAAAGCCAACAGTTGCTTCTGTAAGTCATGTGTTAAACTTTGGGAGAGAAAGTACGAAGCACAATGGTTGAAGCATGGCCTATGTAAGTGGTTTGCGTGTGAGTGATATATATATCATTTTCACACCAAAATGTGTTTTTCCTGCCAGTCTAGCCTTGAAGTTGGCAATGAGGGTCTTTTAAACATGTAATTTGCATAAATTAACATATATGTTTATGTGCAAATTAATGGTGTCGGGGTGGAGCACAGGTGCATCTCACTTCGAGACTTTCAAAACTAGGTCACCTTAATTCACAGCCACCTTATGTTCTCATGGCACTGCTATAAATAGCTATTCAGGGTGTTGGGTGACTGAGACGTGAGCCCAACTATTTTAGTCACCTGTCTCCAAACATTCTGTATCATTCAGTCTGAGCCATTGTTGGAAGGCCTATGATCTAAAATTACTCTTCTGAGATTGATCTGGTACATTTGCAATCTCACTTTGTTTCTTACAATCCAATAAACAACACTGTTTCTTTAGTGTATTTTAGCAGGTAGTACAATAAAAATGATTTGTTCTATTTGAAGACTAGCTATTTACTAGTAAGGTGTGAAAGAAAGAGTGAAAACAAGGAAAGCATTCCAACCTCACAGGATCTAGTCAGATACATGAATCATGAGCCGTTTTCACATGGACGCCCCCTCCCCCCCCACACACATGTGGGGGCATGCCCATGTGAACACTGCAGCGGATGCGATGGGTGGGCACCCGTGGGAATGCCTTGGGTGGTAGGTGGGGGCACGTGTGCACTCCCATGCTATACCCACCTCCACCCATCACCCACGCATGGAGCAACAGGCTCCAATGCTCCTTGCGTGGAAATGCAATACTCCAGCCCGTGCACGTCACTCCTCCTCTGTCCCTTCTCTCACCCTTCCACGCCTTCCCTGCTCCCCTAAGCGCCTTCGTCCCTTCTCACTTGCTGCCCCCCATGCCTGGAACTCCCTCCCTGTCCACATCCGCCTTGCCCCCTCCCTTCATACCTTCAAATCTCTCCTTAAAACTCACCTCTTTCGCTCTGCTCTGTCTGACTCTTTATCCTGCTGAGCCACTATTCCTATACCTACGATCGGTTTACCCTTATCCTTGCAACATGGACCTGCCTGCTGTCATTCTCATCGTAACCAAGCCAAGTACGTGCACTTGAGACCTCGCATCTTCATGAATGTTAGACCCCTTGTCTCTCCCTCTGTTCCCCTTCCTAAGTCTCTCCCCCAGCTCCTGTCTCTCAGATTGTAAGCCCTAGGGGCAGGGACCGTGTCTATTTTATTACTTTGTAAAGTGCCAGGTACACTGCTGGCGCTATATAAATGTTTGTTAATAATAATAATAATAATAAATGGGTGGAGGTGGGTGAGGGTCTGTGGTAACACCCCCCTATGCACCGGCCACCCACCATGGCACCCACTTAACCCTCCCTCCCCCCCCCCCCCATCACTGGTCCATTTGAAAAAGGCGATGTAGTTTGGAAATATATTGGATTCTACAGTTTTGAGTCACAGTTAAGGCTATCCCAATAAAAGAGCAAAGGACAAGATGGCCCATTTCCTTCAAACTAAGATATAATAAACTTTTATATAAAATGGCATAGATGTGTATGGTACAGTATGTTGAGAGACTCAAGGCACAAGAAATCTACAACTTTCCTCTTCCCATGCTGAGATTTGAAGGACGAGAGAGGACTTAATGGTCAGGACTGTCCTGAGAAAATGGAGATGGTTGACAGCTTTAACTTTTGATGAGTCTGCTTGTGTAACACGTATGCAATGTAGCCTTGGCTTTGTGGGGCAACTAGACGCTTCTCTAAAGACAAGAAATAATAGTAATTAATATTAGTAATTAGTAATTAATTAATAATATTAATAACATTAATGGGAAGAGCAGAATGAAACAATGTGATTCAGACAACATGACAGTCATTATGTTGTAAATAAAAAGACTAGAAACTCAACATCTTTCAACAGCCACATAAAGCAAAAGACCATTCAGAGCTCAAAAATATTAAAATCTTGGTTTGTTTACATGTTGTTTGATGATTTATTTTTTCTTGTGTTAGCTTATGGTCGTATGCTGTAAAACAACCACAATGTACCGATGGTACTAAATGATGTAATAACCACAATGTAGATACATTTGCAAAAATTAATAAACAAATATTTTTTAAAATAAAAATATATTGAAATCATCCCCAAAAGGAGAACTGTTCTTAGTTTTCCACCTTTTTCTTTTCCTTTATTTCTTTTTTTCCTTTTCCATTTGTGTCTTTCAAATGTAAATTTCGAAATGATTTTATGATACTTTCTAATAAAATGTTGTAAGCCAAATTATTGAAAAGAAGTACCTTTAATATATATTGTTTTGTTTTATTGTTTCATAATTGTATTTTTATGACCTATTTTGGCCCCTAATGTTTTAATTGATTTTTATTGTTATTGTTATGATTTGTACAAACCAGGTATGCAATAACCAATTGGTAAAGCACAATAAACAGTATTGTATTGTATTGTATTGTATTAGTTTGGGAGTTTGCATACCTCTGCAAGCCTGTTTCACATTATTTCACCATGCTCTTTGTTGACGACGAATTGCTATTTTATCACAAGAGGGGGCTATTTTCTTACTGCGGCTTCCGTTTGTGCTTAGTAGACTGAGACTCCATCAATGAAATCGGAAAGAGACACTGAAAATGTATGCGTTTTTTGTCCTGTCCCCCCCGGCTCCCCTCATATTTCAAGGATTTGGTTTTAGGGTGGTTTTTTTCCACTGTAACTTGAAGGCAAGCTGATTTTTGTGGCCTTTTTTCAAACAGTCCTTTATTATAACACCCAACAGTTTATGGTAGGAAAACATTCTGTTCTTTTTAATTTAACCACAAGTGCCCTTTTTTATTTATCAGTAGTTATTTATAGTCTCATTGGGAGCATAAGATATTAGCTAGGCTTTGATACATTTATTTGGATCTGTACAATACTAGTCCTATCAACAATGTTTTCCAGTTAATCTTCACTACAAACCCTTTCTAAAAAAAAACCTCATGCGTGATCTAGGCCGTTTTTACATGGTACGGCCGGATTGTGGGGGGTGCGTGGTCGCACTGATGGGTGGGCGTGCACACATCCCCATTCTCACACACCCATCCCCACGCATGGAGCAACCTCCGTAAGGCGGGAGCACGCACACACCCCCACTCACCGCGTGCATCCACGCCGTGTCCTTCACACGAGACTCTCCCTCATGAGTAGGAGAGGCCCATGTAAAAAGGGCCCTATTTATTCTCTTCAGCCCTCCAGCTATGAGGAGTATGGCCCACTGTGTTTTGTTTTGTAACATCGTGTTTCACAGAGACTTGTGTTTCTACAGTTGATCCAACTCCTTTTGAAATAAATGGGAGTCATTCTATTGCCAGCACTTGAAGCTGCACAGAACGTTCAGACTAAGTTCTTCAGACACTTATTGGCCCCTTAAAACTTTACTCATTATACAGTACCATTAATATCTATAAATAAATAATATTTTTCTATAATTATCTTGATCTTTAATGGTTTGATCCTGCACATCTTAGCCTAGCAGAACTCCCACTCAAGATTATGGGAATACTGCTAGGCACAGGAACTGTAGCTTTAGGCCTTTAGAGATTAGTCAATTAAAATGTTTAATTCCCCAATATCAAGTCAATATTATCCCTGCTGTCAGGCTAACATAGGCCCTTTTCACACAGACACACAAACACTGATAAAATGGGTGTTATATTTTATTATACATGTCGCAGGGCACCCATCGAGCACACCTGCTGCCCTGCAACATGTATAATAAAATGTAACACCCATTTTATCAGTGTTAGTGTGTCTGTGTGAAAAAGGCCATAAATATGTATGTTTTAATATGTCTTCTTTGTAACAAAATTAATTTACCTGAAGGTGAGCTTTAGAGAACAGCTTATTACATCTAGATGGGGTTTTTTTGTTTTTTTTTAAAGCTATGAGGGAGAATGTTTTGTACTAATTAGCAATGACTAAGAATGTGCTGTTAATATGGATGAGAAGATCTTTCATCTGGATAGGTTTGAAGGTGCCAGTGGATATTAAATCAAGCAGTAAATGAACTCTTATTTCACTGAAAAATAACTGTATTAATTATTCATTAAATTATAGTTTATCATTCACAGCATCTTGTCCATCAGAATTGATTTCCAGACCCAGAAAGTTTCACTAGAAGTCTTGGCTTCTCTTTTATTTAAATATTACCTGTGAAATGCAACGTCTTAAAAATACCAGATAAGGTGCACACAGGGTTTGAACAGGCTTGAAATTATTGAGATGTTAACTTTTCAATGAAACTGTCCAGCAATTGTGAGATACTGTATGAGTCTGGAGCATCAATTAACATGAATAAATATTGCAAGCTGATACTAATCTATCTCAGATAAAGAGAATCTATAATTAGGGCTCAGTTAGTTGTTTGGGTAGGAGAGAATCTCAGTCTTAGGAATACTGAACAAAAGAGCTTTCATAACATATTACTTAAAAAGCCTGAGGATGTAAACAAGATAGCTAGTCAGACATGGTGCTATTTGGCAATATGCTTGCACTAATAAATAAAAACACACTGCATCAGCAGAAGAATAAAAACACATGATGACAGTGCTGAAAGGTCATCACTACTAAATCTGTATGGTTTCTTTATCAGAAAAAGAATTAAATTCAGTATAGTCAGAGGCAGAAGCAGCATAAATATTAAGCGATGAAAGCAGCTTCAAAATGAAAATCATGGCAGATGACAAAACATTGGACATCTTGTGACTTTTAGAAAGGTTTTTTTCACTTTTCATGGGTAGGTATATCAAAACCTGACAATAGGGCGCAGCTGACATTTAGAAACTAATCTGCACATAAGAACTGTCTTATGTGAGTAGAGGAGCTGACTGAGGCTAAATGCAATTTATCAATACATTTTCCTTTTGTCAGAGGTTCAGTTTTTGAAGTCTGTCTTGTTGTTTTGAGTATTCAAGGTGTTTTTAATTCTTTGATTTCTTTTATTCCCAACCAAAACCATTTATGCAGTCCTACTTGTTTTGGATTTTTCATTGCTACATTTTTTTTTCCTTTAGTGATTCTCTCCTGTGATTGTTGATTTTGTTGGATGTTTTTTCTAGTTGAAACTGTCATACCTTAATTGTTTTGTTTGTTTTGTTATTGCTATTGTTGATTTTGTCATTCCCCCTCCTCCCCGCTTTCATTCTCTCCCCGTCCCCCCGCCCCCCATCTCCCCTTCTGTTAGATCTTGCTGCATTGCCTTGGTTGGTTTTAATGCCCATGAGACTACAGATAAGCACATCCATAAGTACTTTGTAGAATCAGGAATAATTCACACACACACCCCGCCAAAACATCACAGGATCTACGGAACTGCTGTCTCCTTGCAACAGCCAGGATAGGTAACCACTTTCCTTCGGGGTTTTTGCCATGCATTGACCCTGTCTCTTTCTCTCTCCCCCACCCCCTCGCCTAGTTACTTTCACTTTCCCAGCCACCACTTATATTACTGAGCCAGCCAAACCGGAGGCTTGTCTTTGTATTATATTGTGTGTGTGGGTGTGTTTCCTTACTCAGTCATTGTATCATTAACCCCCTTTTTCTTGAAGCATCTCATTTCCTGTCTGGTACTTTGGAAAGAGGTACCCCCCCAAACCGGAAGTAGCATGCCACGTCTCGGACTGATCCTTTTGGCACAAGTGACCCCATACTTGGGTTAATTTGGCTAATTCCCCCTAAATTTAAGAGGTTGTTTGAATATTGGGGTACTGGCTCCCAATATTCACTTGTGGGAGGGGTCACGTGTCTAACTGGTAGATCATAATTTATCAATACATTCTCTTTTTCAAATATACATGTTCAGACAATAAGATTATGTTGTAGAATTAAATGAATTAAGAACATCTGAAGTCCAAGAATTGTTACTTCTGTTCAAGGCAAAAATGCATGGAAGTTTTGAAATTTTAATCTCGAAATGGAAGGAAATTCAATATTACTGTAACTTTGGATGAAAACAAATGGGACATGGGCAAGCTGGATCCCCTGGGAAGCTGCCACATTTTATTTATTTATTTATTTATAAGCATTTATTAGCCGCCCCCTCATGCTTACGGCATCTCGGGGCGGCTAAGAACAATCAACACACCATAATAAAATTCCATTAAAATAATTTTAAAAATACAACCTCATTAAGAAGTTTAAAATATCAAAATCCCATATCCCCTCAAAAAAACCTATCCCACCTTCCCACCCCCTCTCCAAAGGCCTGGGAAAACAGCCAGGTCTTGCAGGCTCTACGAAACGCCAGCAAACCTGGGTCCAGGCGGGCTTCCTCCGGGAGGGAGTTCCAGAGCCACAGCCCAGCCAACGAGAACGCCCTCTCAATTGTGACCCCCCCCCCCGTCTCACACAGGGGACTTCCAAAAAGGCGCCCCCAGTGGACCTAAGGGATCGCTCTGAGGCGTGGAGGGCTAGGCGGTCCCCGAGGTATGAGGGGCCCAAACATGCAGAGCTTTATAGATCAACACTAACACTTGAATCTGGCTCGGTACGCTATAGGCAGCCAGTGCAGAGCACAGGTGTTATGCTGGGGCGGGCAGGCAGCTGCTACAGAACACGTCGTCCGGAGAAGGTCGACGATAGGGCACAGGCTAAGGTTTGCCCAGCTGGGCTAAACTGGGATAACGTGTGACCTCCTGGCTGCTAGGCCCCTACCATGAGGTGAGGTCCAAGGACTGGGCCTGGAGAAGTATGCTTATCAAGGCTGCCAAACAGCTTGGAGGAGCACACTCACCTGGGTCACCAAACACCTGATGGGTGGCAGAGAAGCATGCTCACCTGGGCTGCCAAACAGTTAATCAGAGGGTTTGGAGGAGCATGCCAAACAGCTGATTGAGGGGAGGGGGGCGGAGGGTTGTTATTTTGGGCTGGCAGGAAGGTCAGTCCAAAGGAGCAGCCCCGTAAGGATTGGGGGGCTCAGGTGAGCGTTCTCTGGCCCCCAGATCAGCTGTTTGGCATGCTCACTTGGCCCAGGTGGGCGCACTCTTCCAGGCTCCCCCATCCACTATTTGGTGGCCCAGGTGAGCACACTCCTCCAGCCCCCCAATCAGCTGATTGGTGGCCCAGGTGAGCGTGCTCCTTCAGCCCTGCTCCCCCATCAGCTGTTTGGCATGCTCCTCCAAACCCTCTGAATAGCTGTTTGGCAGCCCAGGTGATCCTGCTTCTCTGTCACCCATCAGGTGTTTGGTGACCCAGGTGAGTGTGCTCCTCCAAGCCCCTCTATCAGTTCTTTAGCATGCTCCTCCGCCCCCCTCCCCCCAGCTGTTTGGCAGGCGAGGTAAGCGCACTTCTCCAGGCCCAGTCCTTGGACTTCATCTCGTGGCAGGGGCCTAGCAGCCAGGAGGGCGCACATTATCCAAGTTTAGCCCAGCTGGGCAAACCTTAGCCTGCGCCCTGTCGTCGACCTTCTCCAGACGACGTGTTCGGTAGCAGCTGCCTGCCCGCCCCATGGCGGATATGGCCAAAAGTTTGGTTGCCATCACACTGATGAGCAGGTGACTCACAGGCTACTGTCCCATTTGTTTTCACCCTTTAACTGTTTGTTAATGTAACTTTAACTGTTACTGTAATTTTAACTTTTTCCAGTTGTCATTATTGGGTGGGTTTAGTGAGGCTTTATGGGAAGTTTGGGGGTTAAGGGTATTTTTGTATAAGTTTTAATGTAGTTTTTTTACTTTTTGTGAGCTGCCCTGAGCCTCTAGGAAGTGTGGCATGTACATATAAATAAATTAATTCATTAAATTAAATAGATTGCTCTAGGGTTTGTCATAAGGTCATCATGGCTTTGGTAAACGTGTACAGCCAATATTTCAAAAGTTATTTATGTGAAAGTTTAAAATGCAAAATAGGTAGGTGATGTTTAAGAGAGTTAGGATTTATTACGAAGTGTCAATGATTACCTGGAAATATATTATGAAAAATTCCTGAGTCTTATTCCCAGGACTCAGAATTTAAGCTTCTCTCCTTCCTATTCTTATTCTGAGTGCATTCCTGGTGCAGATGGAGTATTGGTACTGAGCAGCTCTTAACACCGAATGCAAGGTGATTGACAGTTTTAAAGCTACATTTAAGACTCTTCAGACAGACACTGTTGCCACTAATACAGATAGGCTATAGCTTGTGTGACAGTGACAGCAAGGAGTGTGGTGTACTATCAGTTCAAATTGAGATGCTATATAGCACAATGAAAAGAAATCTGAATAATTCTTCTGCCAGCATAGCTTCATTGACTGTCAGATACTGGGAATGGCATCCACTGACAACCACCAAATTGGGAGAAAAACCCCAAAGACTCACTGTTTTCTTTATTATTATTTCCACAGCCCTAATTAAAAACTGTTTCTGGAAATAATTATGGCTAGACTTGCATTAATAATATAGAGCTAAAGATATAAAACATTATTTCTCTCCTTTAACTGTAAATTTTGTTGCATTTTTTTCTGTGTTTTCACAATTACTTCCACCATAATACATGCCTCCCCAAAGTCCTTATTTAGGAGGAACAATCCTTCTTTGGGTGCTGAATCCCACTGTCCCTCGATTAGAGGGTCAAAGTCCATCTTTCAGAATAGGTTCCTGAGGCTTGATTATTGGTCTTTTTGTCTCTCTGTTTCCTTTCCTGGTTGCTTCCCAGGAAAAGCATTAGTTGAGAAGACAATGTGGACACCCAACAGAGTTTGGGCTACCCCATATTGGTCACCACTGCCCCATGATGCAGTGCACTGTATGCCTGCCCAGCGGCCACCAGATGTTCACCCCACCGTGGGGCAGGGTAAGCAGTTGTCTGCTACACTCTGCATCCTCAAAAAAAGGCCAGGGACACAACGTGCATGTAGTAGCCTTACTCAAAGTGCTGTAAGACTGCCCAACGTGTGGTAGCATGCCACCATTTGTGGGCCTGGGCCTGGTCTGCCATGGGGCTTTGAGCAGCAGGCGCTGTCTCCATTCCCATATGGCCACATGATGGTCAGAAGTGATATAGTGGGCGGGCTGGGGAGGGCGGAGGGAGGCTGGGTGCCCATGCATGTGGCCAGTGCCTCAGTGTACCTCAGGGCTTGTCGAGACCTGCGACAGCGGCCCGCCCACCCACCTGCTATGGACAGCACGGAGGATCAGGCTCACACCAGCTCATGTGGCTGCAACCTGAGTGGAATGAGAAGCAGATGAGTTTCTGTCCCTCTTTATGCACTTGGAAAGTTGAGAGGAGTGTAAGTATGGGAGGGCACAGAGCTTATTCACTGAGGAGCAGAGCTTATTGGCTGATGGGGCAGGGCTTGTCCCTTTTCTCTTGTTGCACCAGCCAGGGCAATATTGTACAATATACTTACTTTTGTTACATCATATTAGTGACAGAATACAAAAAATATTAACTCAGAAATATTCTGGTGTGTACTGTTATCAGCAGGGTTCCTAGTTTTCTCTGCCAGTGAGTTTTTGAAGGTAGAAATTTCCCAGAAAAACCTGGAATTCTGTGTTTTTCTCTGGAAAAACATGAATGTTGGTGTTTTCCTCTGGAAAAGCATGGAAAATGAATGTTGTAATCAGTTTTTTTCAGGGAAATTTCCACCTGCAAAAACTCCCTGGCAGAGAAACTATGAACCCTGCTGATAACAGTACACACCATAATATTTCTAAGGAGTTAATATTTTTTGTATTCTGTCACTAATATGATGTAACAAAAGTAAGTATATTGTACAATATTGCCCCGCTGGTGCAACAAGAGAAGCAAGATGGCCTGTCTCTTCCTCCCCTGTTCTTTTGCCACAGGTATGACCACCGTCACCCCTTTTTTCTCCCTCTTTCTGTCCTGAGTCTCAAGAAAAAGGCTGGGCCACAGGAGGAGTGGGAGAGAGATAAGAGGCAGGTTCAAGTTTTTGACTTTGATCTATTAGGCCCTGTACAGTCTTGGATCTGGATACCTCAGGGACTGCCTCACCCTCCGTGGCTCAGGACGGACTCTCCGGTCCACCGGGGGCGCCTTCTTGGAGGTCCCCCGCATAAAGCGGGGGGCCACAATGGAGAGGTCGTTCTCGGTGGCTGGGCCCCGGTTGTGGAACTCCCTCCCAGAGGAAGCATGACTGGCCCTGAGTCTGTTGGCCTTCCGTCTGGCCTGTAAGACATGGCTGTTCTCCCAGGCCTTCAGAGGCGGGGAGGGGAGGGTGGGTTAAATTTTGGGGGGGGACTATTTTAAAATTGTTTTAATAATATTTGTGTAGATTTTTATGTGTTTTATTTTTTGATATATTGTTTATTCTGTGCTGGAAGCCGCCCTGAGATGCCATAGGTAGGGGGCGGCATATAAATGGAATAAAATAAATAAATACATACATACATACAGTCCCCTCTTGCAGTGAAGCTACCCATTTTATCCAGGTGGGGAAAAAAATCAATATAATAAAGAAACCGGGGGGCGGGGCGGGGGAGATAAGATAAGTGAAGACAATTGCTTGAGGGTGAGAAGGGGGTGTCCTACTTTTGTAAGCACTAGCAGATAAGAGAAGCTAATGAATGTAACTCTGGTGTAAGAGTGTGATCCTTGAAGTAAAACTTTAATGAAAACTTTCCATGCCTGCCTCTATTCAAAGAAAGACTATAAAGTAAAGTACATCTCACCTGCCTCACTCCCCACCCTCTTCACGCCTGGTGACATTACTATGGCTGCTTGCCCACATTACACAATCTAAAGTTAAATGGCAAATAACGTTAGATTAACATTAGATTGTGTAACGCGGGCAAGCAGTCTTCCTCATTCGTTTGTAAAACTAACATTAGTTCAGTCACGGATGTCACTCAAGTGAGTTCAAATTAATGTTAAATTTGAACTTGTACAGTGCAGTTAAATTTAACATTAATTAAACTCCCTGGGAAGCTCACCTGGGTGAGCAGTGTGGCAAAAGGGAGAAGGAGCTGCAAATACTTCCAAGCACTTCTTTCCTGCTGGACTCCAATCTGGGTCCAGCTTGTTGCTGCGGTGCTTCTGCCGGGGAAACCTCACTTGCTACCATCGGGGATGCAGCATGAGGTCAGCGGTGGCAGCAGCAGCAGTCGGTGGTGTGCTTGACTAGAACACGGTGAGTGCAGGTGGGCCAGGGGACTTTGAAGGTAGGGGGGCTTTAGGGACCAATGGTGGGAAAGGATCTGTTGTTTTTCACAATGGATCCTTCCACTAAAAAAAACACAGTGAGAAATTAACATGGGAATTTAGCACACATTAATTTCATGTTATTGCTTAAACTGCATATTCCTCTCTCCCTGCCTAATTTTATCTCTTCCAGTATCCTTTCAATGGACAATGACCCCTGTCCTGCAAAGATATGCATAGCTCTGTTCACATGGACAGCTCCAATGGATCCAAGGGCTTAGTTCAGACACGTCTGTACTACACACAAACAGCATAAATCCCACCTTTCATTCAGGACAGAATTCAATGCTCTTGCTTTCTTCATTAGCCCAGAGAGAGCAAGAAGCCAAATTCAGGAATGAAACAAGGTGTCTCAAACTGTACAGTAAAAACCACTACGCTCTTTGACCTATTTTATACTATTAAACTTTTCCTTGTCTGAACAGCTGACCCACAGCTGAACTGGGTTTACGAGTCAGAATAGACTTAATTCTGCTTAATGTCAGCTAACAATTGAGGATATAATCAATAGTTAGCTGACAATACAGTACTACACATGTTTTTTCCTTATCTATGCTGAAGGATAAACCATCAGTCCCAGTTCACTTAGTATAGTATCTCCAGAAACAGGGAAATTACCGGCCTTATAAAATAGCATGTGTACTGAAAATATATTATAATCTTTTGTTCACCATGACCCCTTAACCCAATGATCCAGATATTCAAGTTTTCCATCCCAATATACATTAATAATCTGTTATTCTGTTGCTACCTTTGTTAAAGTATTTATGATTACATGTACATGTGGAATGACACTATTTGAATAATATGATAGAATGGACTTTCATTGCCCTAGTTCTTTTATACTTATCCTTGGATAAATGCACTAGGTTTCATTCAAATAGTTTTATCTATAGTACTATATAGTACTTAGACTTTATAGTACTTTCAACGATTAAACACTTGCTCGGTGACCTATGGACTCTAGACTGGCTGAAATTTGTGCTAGTAAACACTCAGAACAGCAGCATGCTGATAACCCATTTCATTACTAGTGCATTTGCTCTTGCATTTCAAGGACAAACCCTTGAAATCAGCCCCTCTTGTCACTAGATAAAGCACCTACCACTGTTGCGAATTCTTTCTTCCAGGAGGTTGGCATGTCCCATTGGAAGTTTCCTATTGAAGATCTCAGCTGAGCGAAGGAACATAGCTTCTACCGCTGAACCCTTTAGCAAAGCAATCTGGTCTTCATGGTCAAGAGTTTGAAAGCCTGGAAGATAAGAAAATCACAAACTAACAATAAGCATAAAAGGGCGTCAGTAATTTAGGGTTGTACTTATGGCCCTATAGTTACTATGTGGTCCCATGCTTGTTTTGCAGCTATAGTCAACATTTCCAGTGGCTAAAGAGAGGCAAGCCCTGAACCCTTGGCCATTAAGCTCTGCCCCCTCCTGCACTTACACACATGCACACGCCTCCAAACATTCTGTGTGTGTAAAGGACAGAAGCTCTCCTGTTTATCATTGAACTTAGTTGTTATTCCATCATCTTCCTGTTGTCTTCTCAAGTGCTTTTCCTGGGAGACAACTAGGAAAGAAGTGCCTGAGGCTTGAATCTCTCTCTCTATGGTCAGGGCTTTGAAGTGTGATGGGGATATAGCTGCCCCCACTCTTCTCCTGGGCGCACACACATATACACACACCCTGCCATGTAGACCATTTTTACACAGACAGGCTGGGGGGATGGGTGTGCTGGCCTGGTGGGTGGACGGATGTATGTGTGTCCTTTTACACGGACACACACCCATCTCCATGCACGGAGACACCTCCGTTTTTCCGGATGGCTCTGTGTGTGGAGATGGGTGGGTGATGGGTCCCTTTTTTACACGGACACCCCCACCCCCACCGTACACCCGCCCAAACACTCAGTGGTGGGTGGGAGCGTCCATGTAAAAAAGGGCCATATTGTGCATAATCAAAGCTGAGCTGGCAAATACATGATTAAGCACATTCCTAATTCCCATTAGCTTCAATGTAGCTTCCGCACATGCTTAACTGCTTTGCAAGATAACAACCATGAAGTCTAACACAATCTGTAGAGAAGTTTGGAAATACAATGAGGCATCTGTGGGCTTTTCTCTAATCTCACACAAGTTCCCAGTGTGTTCTAATGAGTGTGTTCATTTAAGTTTTGCAGTTAAATTTGCTCACATTCTGCTAGTACAAGGTTAGAGATAGCTGGCCGGAGAGTCAGTGTCCAAAGATGGACACTCGAGCAGGGGCCAAACAATTGCAATTTTAAGGGTGCCCAAGGGAGGTGTTGACAATGCCAGCCAGCAATGGTCCCAGCATCTCCTGACTGACTTTTACAAGGGTCTAATACAAGGGATGTTTTAATTCCTCCTCACTTTGAGAATTTTAAGTGTTTTTATTTTTATTTATATTTATTTTATAAATGTGTACCCCGCCCCTCCTGCCATGCAGCTTGGGGCAGCTTCCAAGCATTAAAATATAATAAAATCAGTTTAAAATTATCACAAATATTATAAAATATTAAAACAGGGCTAAGATACAGTCTAAAAACCAAAAATAGGTGGGGGAACTAAAAAACCCCACCCTACTCACCCTCCCTCCCAAAGGCCTGGG
>QEPC01000841.1:457190-486788 GCA_003113815.1 Sphenodon punctatus | reverse complement strand
CCTCAGCAGCAGCCCATGGTCCACGGTATCAAAAGCGGCCGAGAGATCTAGCAGGATGAGAAATGTTGAACATCCTGCATCCATCTCCCGGCGGAGGTCGTCTACCAAGGCCAATTTATTGTTGATTGTAAGCCACCCAGAGCTGCCTGTGGCAGGATGGGCGGAATAAACATTTCTGAAATAAATAAATAAATAAATAAACAAATAAATCACAACTAGTTGGCCTCAATGCCCGAAGCATGTCCCCCACCTCAGTGGGTGATACCAATTGAAACTGATCCAAATAAACAGGTCAAGACTGGGCTTCTATAAGCCTAACCTCTGATTCTGCAGATAAAATGGCATCCCCCAAGTCATGGTGAATGCGAGTGATTTTGTCTGCAAAGTAAAAATGTCACAGTGGGCATTGGAGGACTCCAGTTCCAGACGGAGGCAGACTGGATTAACCAAGCCCCTCACCACCCGGAACAGCTCCACTGGATGAGACTTTGCAGACACTATGATAGCAGAGAAGAAAGCTTTCTTTGCCAACATCACAGCCACGACATAGTCCTTTTAAAACTATCTATGCCACAGTTGGTTGGCCTCAGTGACAGTCAAGCCACCTGCGCTCTAACCGCCTACCTTCCCATTTCAGCTGCCTCAGGACCTCCGTATACCAGGTGGACCTACGCTGCCACAGCAGTGGGAGCGGACACCTGGGTACAACCATGTCGATGGCCATGGTCAGAATGTCATCACACAAGGTGACCAAGTCATTGACAGAGTAGCGTTAAGGTCAGTAGGTAAATTCCCCAGAGAATTCTGGAAACCAATCAGATCCATTAGCCTCTGGGGGCAGACCAACCTAACCGGTCCACCACCCTGACGAAGGCACATGAAGGCCAGCACCTGGGCTTTCAGAAGGTAATGATCTGACCACGACTATGGTGTTGCAACAATACCTCCAATAATCGGAAACCCTGTATTCAGGCTGGTGCAAAGCATCAAATCCAACATGTACCCCACCTCATGTGTCGGGTCAGGTATTATCTGGAATAGGGCCATCATTGTCAAGGCAGCCATGAATTCCTGCTCTGTCCCTAAAAGGCTAACCTTGGCATGTATGTTGAAATCACCCAAGACAGTAAGTCTGGGTGACCTCAACACCACCTCCAAGACCAGCTCAGCTAGAGCAGTTAGGAAATCAGCTGTGCAGCAGGGTGGTTGGTACACCAAGAGGATTCCCAACCTACCATCCGCCAAATCCAACACAAGGTGGACACATTCTATATCAGATGAGTTAGGCGCCAGATACCTCCAAAAGTCAAGCTGTCTTTACAGATCACAGGCACTCCGCCTGTCCCCCGGGTCGAAACATATGCTGCACAGAGTACCCGACTGGAATCATTTGGGAGAGTACAGGCCCAGATGCTTCATCCGGCCAGGTCTCGGTAATGCATATGAGGTCAGTAGCCTCATCCTGAATCAAATCATGGATGATACAAGTTTTATTGGCCACCAACCTTGCATTAAGCAGCATCAGTGTCAGATCAGGGGCCCTATTAGCCTTAGCCCCCAAATATCCTGAGATTGAGGGGCGGGGAGCGGGACACAGGAACAGACACCAAATGTCTCTCCCAACAATCCCAATGATTTATCCTCCTCCTTTCCATACCTCCCCATACCCAATATGACTCCAATATCTGCCCCTTCCCAAATCTCAGTGAATAAGGTCCCTTATCCAACACCCGATCCTCAATCCTTACCACCCCCACCCCCAAAAGGGCCTAAAAGGACCCAGGGATGCAGGTATCATGTATCCTTCTGCCTGCTGTATCCCTCTCATGTACAATTGTTGCCTTATGGGATCAGAGCTTTCTTTTGTTTAAGTTTGTTTTTCTTTACATTCTGTACATAATAAAAATTGAATTTGCCATGAATGATGTTTGCTTTTATCTCATAGATCTATCTGTTTTGCCCTGTTATGTGTTTATACCGTTATATATAAACAATAAAAAGAAAGCTTTAAAAACAAACCAACAAACAAAAACACCCTATCTACTAGGGACTGGAAATTCCCTCTTCATGATCTAAAGTATAGTTTCACCTATACCTATAAAGAAATCAAGCTCCAGCTGAATCCAAGAGTTGAGTATAATCATTTTTAACATTTGACACACCTGGTAACCTTTTGGTGAACTCCACAAGAACCTGAACATGGCTGGTAGCCATTTCTGTTAAGATGAGAAAATTTTCTTCAGCACTGAAGTCCTCTTGTAACTAAGTATTAAATAGAATTTTAAAAACCTGTTATTTTTATTCATATGACGTATTTCCTAAGAACTACACAGTTATTAACTATTTGAGCCACATATAAGTAAAGTAGCAGCTGAGATTTAGGGAACACTTAACCAACAGCAAAATGTGGCCATTTAGGGTGGATTGTAGCAGCTTTTCAAAATGGCAAGGCAATACAGTTTAGTGTAAGGATGGATACTATATCCAGTTGAAATTTGGGGAAGCAGAATGTGTAATTGGAATTTGGCTAGTCCAGCAGGATTAACAGTTCTGTACTTCTGAAGAGTGTACGAGGCTTTTACTGAAACATATTTTTATATCCATCAGTAAAAGGTGCTGGTTTTGACCTATAAAGTCCTTTACGGGCTGGGCCTCACATATCCTGAAAAACCACCTCCTCCAGTATGTCCCACCACCGTCCCTAAGATCAGCTGGGAGCACCTCTTGCAGGAACCTTCTACCCATCCAGTTGGTATAGCAAGGGCAACCAGAGAGGCATTCCCAGAAGCTGTCCCACAATTATGGGACACCCTTTCCCTAGAAGTTCATCTAAGCCTGAGTCTGACCATCTTCTAGAAACAATGTAAGACTTTTCTGTTTGATCAGGCAGTTGGCAGGCATGGACAGAGTCTGGGGAAGTTTGGAATAGGGGTTTTTAAACTGGTTTTATACATACTTTCATATATTTGTGGGTATTTATGGGGGCTTGGTTTTTATTTTGCAGCCAGATATTGGTAGTGAGCCTCCCACATTTTGGGGGCATATTGTTAATGTGTTATGAACTGCCTTGAGTCCTTTTGGAGAAGGGTGGTATAGACATATAAATACATTGCTGCCTGTGGCCATGGGATTATATCTGAGTTTCACAATGAGGTCATAAAAGCAAAGTTTTGAGTACCATTAGCGTAAGGCTATTATTGCATTGCATTCACCACTGCCATTTATAGAACTATACTATTTAGAAAGAAGCTCCAATGGTATAAAGTGAGCATTGGTGAGTATAGATTTGTCCTAACCAGACAACAGAGTAATCTTGCAGGGCTGGGCAATACTTAAATGATCATATTTTACACACAACTTTATGGTTCTTGCTTTAGTGGGCATGGGCAAAAGAAAGAGACTGAGGCCTGAAGAATATAGCTAGTCAAAATTTCTGTCAAAACTTGCTCTCATAACTTTTCTAAATGAAAATATCTGTGGAAAACTTTCATTTTTTCAAAAAGCCCAGTTTTCAGTAAAACAACCAAGAAGCCAAACATTTTCAAATGTTTGTGTTTCTCCTTTCACACTTATCTTTTCCATTTTTGCCTTTTTTCTTTTCTTTTTGTCTTCTTTTTTCCACTTTGCTGCTGAAAAAGTGGAGGCCCAGCAAAGTGGAGAAAATACTGAAAAATTCAAACATTTCCAGTTTCAAAAGCCAAAGCAAAGTATCTTTTGGTTTTCATTTATCAAGAAATCAAAAAAATATGAGGCCACCATAAAACAATGCCTTTCTCTTCCCCTTCCTTTAGTTCTGTGCCAAGTAAGGTTCAGCCATACTGGATAATCAAGCCCCTTATATTTGTGTTTGTGTGTTTGCTTGCAAACCTAGCTGCTTGTCTCAGCGAAATCTTTAATGCGAGTCTAGAAGACCACCATATATTCGTATTTAAGTCAGATTTGAGTTAAGAAATATTCAGCCACACACATTATGGTGCATATTTAAGATCTTCAATGATTAAATCAGTTTTAGTGTAAAAGTCACTCCTGCCACAGCCAATTCTCAGAGATGCAACCTCTTTTACTCCATATTTTATTTCAATGAATAAAAAATGATTGGATTGTACTAATTAAAGGCCAGATTCAGATGCCCGTACTCTATTTTACATTGCAAACTCTTTGTTTAGATTTTAAGTGTACAACATATCCATACAGATCTAGCACGATGGGGCTCCAGCCTGGCTGAAACTTCTAAGTGCTAGGATAATAATAATCTACATCTCTATTATCTTCAGTCTCTTAAACCAAACCAAACCAAATGATAACTTCAAAAGGGTCAGTTAATACACTTACAAGTTTTTTAGTCACCTCTTGAGGAATTCGTTGTTTATGATATGAATCCATGATGTAATGGAGAAGGGTCTGCTGTTCTGGGGTAAGTTCTACTTTCTCCTATACTGGCAATAAAAATAAACCAGATGGGTCAATACCTGGAACTAGCCCTTTTACTTATTTTATAGAGCGGTTTCTTAAACTGAGATCCCCTCAGAATGACCTTTTGTATAGGCACAAAACCTATAGCAGCATGATTTAAATGTTTTTCAGCTGGAGTCTGGATGGCTATATCACACACAAGTGATGAAGACATAAGTTATTAATGTGGCCACCCCAAAACCTCATATTCTGTGAATGACAAACAGTAATAGAACATTATTCTTGTATCCCAGAAAAGGTTTCTGTACCTAGGAATATTATGATTTCATGGTCCAATGTCTCAAGACATTCCAGTGCTGTCAAAGAAACAAGTGCTGTATACCTTTGGAAAATTGGGGATTTTGCCTTTTCCTGATCCTTAGAGAAAGGGCGGGGTATACATATAAGTAAATACATTTCTTTTTCTCCTATATCTCAGCCTGAAGGATTTCAAGATATTAGACATTTAACCTGTCATTGGCTCAAGACTGAATCCTGGGCTTTTGCTGGGTGAAGTTTTGTGGAAGGCACATTTGAGGCACACACACACCAAAAAAAGAAAGGAAGAAAGAATTTTTTTATCATATTGATTTCTTTTTTAAATGGCATTTGTTTGCAAATACTGAAAAAGGTATTTTTGAGTCCTTAGAAAAAGGCCAGGGATGTAGCGTGTCGCAACCTTCCCCAAAGAGTGCCACTGCTCAGGTGCCCAGTCCCCGTCTGCTCCACCCAGGTGGCATGGGCCGCTGCAGGGCTTTGAGCAGTAGGCACTAGCTCCAGTCTTATGTGGCCATGTCACAGCTGGGTGCAGGATGGGAGAGTGTGGTAGAGCAGGGCCGGGTGCCCACTCATGGGGCTGATGCCTTGGCCTGCCACAGGTCATGGTAGGATGGGTGACAGCAGCCCCCTTGTCTGTCTGCCCCACGCGGGGGGTAGGGTGGGGTTGACCATCTGTCCTGCTCTCTGTACTGGCCTTGAAGTGTGGTGGCAGTCAGCCACGGAGCGCGCGGGGATCAAGCCTGCTGCAGCTCGTGTGGAGGCACCCTTTGAAATTACTAAAGTTTAACCATTGCATACTGTGTTGGCTGCATTTAGCTAAATGCAAACCCCAAGTACTGTACAAACTATTACCCTATAGAGTTTACTTGTTGATGTCACTTGCTTCAAGTCAGGTCCCTCGTTTTCTTCATTGGCTGTCTGATCTGGGGGCTGTTTCACATTTTTTCTTAGACGCTTTGATTTGCATTGTATTTCTGTTAACAAACCTGAAGTGTTGAATATAGTGAGTTTATAAAATTTGCACACCACAAGACATTTCAGTGCACTGTGTAAACTCAAACACTTGTATGAAACATTTTAAATACAAAGGCATGGCTGCTAAGTGCCCTCTTACAGCAGTTAAATTACTTACACATACACAGAGATGAAGTAGTTCAGATAGGGCCCTTTCTTAGGCAGGTAAAGCCGCATGGCCCCTGTGTGGCCCAAATATTTGCATAATATTACCAACAGAAAGTGGTCCAATAAAAGATATCATCTGAAATGCTGTATCTCCATCTCACCAACACAGCAACCACACTCTCTTGATTACACAAACATGATATTCCATTTAGGTGGCATTATCTTTAGAAGATATAACAAGTATGCTGGGCATAATTATTTATAGATGAAAGGCAGTGGGGTTTATGCTAATCTTCTCTTGGGTGCATCAAATTCTACATGGTGTAGAGCACCTTGTAGCAAAAGTCCACTTGAAATGATTTCTAGAAAGAGACACCTGCTATGTCACTCTATTCTAAGAACCCCCAAAATCAGTTGTGCTGACCCAGAAAAAGATGTGATCAAGGAATGCACTTGATTTAGTACATTCTCCAGGCATCCTCCATAATTAGCATCTTTCTGCACCAGAAAGTTGAATCAAGCCTAAGGTTTAGCACTTGACTTAAATCTACTATTCTTCAGCACCTCTTTTTACTTAGACTGTTTTTACATGGCCCCCGCAGGGTGGGGCGGGGCGTGCATACAGGCACACACACATCTCCACGCACCCCCCACTCATCAACACACACAGAGCAACCATTCTTGTACCCAGTTGCTCTGCAAGTGGGTGTTTTCAGACGTTACGAGATCACGGTGAACCACACTGAACCACGCTCAACCCCCCCGCGGGGCCAAAGGGCCCGGAACGTCTGAACGGCGTGCACCAGATGTTCATCATGCTCAATACCCACATGGGGTCAGTTTGAACCACGCTTCCCGGGCTAGCCGGGGGAAGGTCTCGGGAAGCGTGGTCAAACCAACCCCCACAGGGAACCAAGCAAAAGTAACGTCTGGACGCCAATCCCCCAGCGGAACCAAAAAAATGGAGCCCCGGCCGGGGACGAGGCACGCAGCGTCGCTGCCAGGCAACCAGCACCAACACAAACACCGGAGGGAGATTTAAAGCGAGAGCAGCAGCAAGCAAGCGTGGCGGGATGGAGCGAGGAGGGAAGCGGAAGAGAGCGGAGGCACGAACAGCGACAGCGGCGGGACAGGAGGCGGAGGACGTGCAGCCAGGCCCAGCGATGCAGGCGGAGGGGGCACAGGTGCAGGAAGGGGGCACACGGGAGCACCCGACCAGGGAGGCGCCCCGGGAACACCAACCACAGCTGCAGCCGGGTCGCGCCGCCCCGGGGACAGCGGCCGGAACAGGCCCACAGGAGGCACCCAGGAAACGGGTAAGGGCACCCACTGGGAGGGGAACAGGGGGCACAGGGGAACCCCCTGTGGAGGGGGCCGGGGGGACCCCGGGCGGAAGGCAGGGGGGCAGGGGGACCCCGGGCGGAGGGCAGGGGGGCAGGGGGCCCCCGAGAGGGCCCACACCCTCACCCAGCAACCAACCACCCCCCTTCCCCCCCCCAGACACGAAAGTCGGCCCGGGCGGACGAGCCCCAGGAGGAGCCCGGCCCCCGGCCCCCGGAGGCGCACCCCCAGGAGGAGGTGGAGGAGGAGCAGAGGCAGGTGCAGCATGAGCTGCACCGGGAGGAGGAACAGCAGGGGCCCAGCCGGAGGAAGGCCTATCACAGAGGGGGACAGTGGGGCCTCCAGGAGACCCGGGACTTCATACGGATCTGGGGGACCCTCGAGTACCAGGTGGAGCTCGCAATAAACCAGCGCAACGAGCATGTCTACCGGGACATCGTGCGCGACATGGAGGCGGCGGGGCACGAGCGCACTGTCAACCAGTGTCGCTCGAAGGCCAAGGAGCTCAAGAGGGGGTACAAGGCCCTCAAGGACAATAACAGCCGCTCCGGCCACGGGGCCCGCACCGCCCCCTACTACGATGCCCTGGACCGCATCCTTCACATGAAGGGCTCCATCGTTGCCCCACGCCTGGTGGGCAGCGCTGTGGTCCAGGGCAGGGAGCGGGCCGAGGTACCCCCTCCCCTCGCCGCCCGCCCGGTAGACACGAGCTCAGGGGACCCCCACCCCCAGGAGGACCACCCGGGACCCGCAGAAGCCCCAAGGCCCCCCCCCAGCAGCAGCCCGGAGACATCCCAACGCCGGGCCGGCCAGGCGGAGTCGGAGGTCGGCACCTTCACCACCCTCAGCCAGTGGTCCCAGGGGGAGCACTCCCAGGGTGAGGCGCCGGGCTCCGAAGGCTCGGAGACGGACATAGAGGGTAAGCGGGCCCCCAGGGCAGGGGGGGGCAAGACCAGGGGGCCGGTGGCAGGGGCGGGGGTGGGGGCCCTGCTGCAGGGGCCACAACCAGCCCCCTTCACCCGCTCCCCCCTCTCCCGCCCGCAGGACATGGGGAGCCCCAGGACCGGGCCAGCGAGACGGTGCAGGCCCCCGCGGAGGGCACAGGAGAGCAGGTGCCGGACCCAGGTAAGGCGGGAGGGCTGGGATGGCGGGAGGGCCCCCCGGGCGCCAGCCCAGGGGGGCCTCCGGCCTCAGTGGGGGAGGGGGGGCAGGGGGCCCCGGGACCCGACCCCGCTAGGGGACAGGGCCCTGCACTGACCCACCCGCCCATTTCCACAGGGCAGCCCCCGCGCGCGGCGCCTCCGCCGGCCGCGGCCCCAGCCCAGCGGATGCGGGAGTACCGGGCGCGGGTCCGCAGGCGCAGGGAGGAGCAAGCGGAGGACATCGTCCGCAGGGCGGAGGAACAGGGGGAGCGCATGATCGCCTCCGTGGACCGCATGGAGGCGGCCATAGAGCGGTCCATGGAGAAGGCCCTGGAGACAGACCGCCGGCTGGAGGCGGAGGTGCGCCTGGAGCGGAGGCGGGAGCGCCGGGAGCACCAGCGGCAGCAGGGGCTGCTCAGGGGCCTCCGGCAGGACATACAGGGCATGGTGCGGGAGCACAGTGCAAAGATGGACAGGTCCCACGACATTGGGACCTCCCTGCTCCTGCATGCGGGCACCATGTGTGCCTACGTGATGGCCGGCGCACCTCCGGGCGCCCTGCCCGCCCAGGTCCCCATGCCGGGCCCCTCGGCGCCCC
The DNA here is from genome assembly GCA_003113815.1 of Sphenodon punctatus. Lineage (NCBI taxonomy): Eukaryota > Metazoa > Chordata > Lepidosauria > Sphenodontia > Sphenodontidae > Sphenodon > Sphenodon punctatus. The sequence goes on along the minus strand of QEPC01000841.1, from coordinate 477,854 downwards.
CGGGCCCAGCCCTGCCGCCCCTGGCGCCCCCCCGGCCCCAGGGCCCTCGCATGCGCCTCCCAGTGCCCCCGGGCCTCCGGAGGGTCCAGCCCCCCCGGGGCGCGACCGGGGCACCGGGCACAGCTGCCCATCCGCCGCCCGGCCCCCTGCCGGGGCCGGGACCGGCCCAGGACACGGCAGGGGACACGGACAGTGGGGGGGAGGGGAGCTCCCAGAGCTCGGTGGGCCCAAGCGGCCGCACGAGGGGTCGGCCCAGGAAACGCGGGGGGATGGTGGGAAGGGGGGGGAGGGGGAGGGCCACATGAGGGCGGGTGGTGGACGGGGTCACGGGCACGGGGGTGGGGAGGGGGCACAGGGTGATTGTGTGAACTGTGTGGGCAATAAAGTGTTGTAAAGAGACAGTTGTCCCCGGCCCGTTTGTGGGGGGGACAGGGCTGTGGGACCGCGTGTACAGGGGCATTGGCACGGAAGGGGGGGTGGGGCCCCCAGGGGCGGGAAGGCCCTCACAGCGGGCCCCCCCGGGCGATGTGGGTTGCAAGGGCGTTCCGGATCCTTTTGGCATACCGGTACTCCCGGGGGTTCCCTGCGTTCACGTACAGGGGAACAGGACCGGGGGGCCGGTGGGGCTCGGGGTACTCCAGGGCCGCCCCCTCGGTCTCGCACACATTGTGCAGAACGCAGCAGGCACCGATCACCAGGGCGGAGGTGGGGACGGTGAAGTCCAGGCGGCCAGCTATACTCCTCCAGCGCTGCTTCAGGGCCCCGAAGGCACGCTCCACCACGGTCCGGCTCGCACACAGGCGGGTATTGTATACCTGCTCCGCAGGGGTGCTCGGGACAGGGTAGACCTTCATCAGCCAGCGGGTCAGGGGGTAGGCGGGGTCCCCCAGGATGCAGGGGGGCATGGGAACACCCTCGATCCACCTCATGCCCATGTCCGCGAAGTCCCCCCGGTACATGCGGGCATAGAAGGGGGAGATGGTCATGATCCTGGCGTCGTGACTCCGGCCGGAGTTGCCCGTGTAGATGTCTATGAAGCGGGCCCGGTGGTCCACCACCCCCTGCAGGTGCAGGGAGTAGTATCCGTGCCGGTTCACATACTCCAGGGCCTCCCCCGCGGCCGGGCGCAGGATCTCGATGTGTGTGCCGTCCACGGCTCCGATGCAGTTCGGGAAGCCCCCGGCCGCGAAGCCAGCCATCACAGCGCCCTGGTCCAGGAGCTGGATGGTCCTGTCGAGGAGCACGCCCTCCACAGCCTCGCACACATCCCGCACGATGCAGGCGACCGTGCTGAGCCCCACCCCGAAGTGCTGGGACACGGAGCGGCAGGAGTCGGGCGTTGCGAGGGCCCAGACCCCTATGGCCACCCGCTGGACCATGGGGATGGGCTCCCGCATGGAGGTGTGCTGCCGCTCCAGCCAGGGCGTGAGGAGCTCCGCTAGGCGCAGCAGGGTGGCCTTGCCCATCCGGAAGTGGGACCCCCACTCGGCCTCCCCCCAGTGGGCCTGGGCCCGCTCCCACCAGGCCTGGGGCCGCTCCGTGACCCATAGGCTCCGCGCTATGGGCATAGCCAGCAGCGCTGCCCGGCGGAGGGTCTGCGTTGCCCAGCGGAACCGCCTCGCGGCCCCTCGGAGCGCAGCGGGCCGGGTGAGGCTCCGGCAGGCGGCCAGCCACGCCCCCCAGGCCCGGCGCCGAGCCCTGAGCCGGGCACGGACTCTCCTGCGGGCCTGCTGGCCCCGGAGGCGCACGCCAGCCCGCAGGGCCAGGACATAGCGCAGGCGGACGGCCAGGTGCACCCTCTCGGTCAGGAGGCACAGCTGCTCAGTGTGGTCACGGTGCCACTCAGCCGCGAGCGCGAGGAACATCCAGTTCCCACCTGCCCTATCGCGCTCCATGGTGCTGGGGCCCCGGTGGGGGCTGGGAGCGCTTATGGCGGCCCGGTGCTGGTGGCTCCGCCCGGGGGTCGGCCTCGCGGGCCTGCGCGCGCCCTGTGCCGGTGCGTTCCGGCTGCTCCCGCCCCCAGCACCCCGGGCCCCCTCCCCTCGCTGTTTGTAGCGGGATGGCCTTGAAGGTGCGATTAGGCAGACAGAGAGCTCGCTGTTGTTCTCTGCAGCTGTGCCGGGCCCGCACCCCACGCCTCGCTCTGTTGTGCTACAATGTTGCGGTGCGGGCCCGTGTTCCCTGTCCCGGGGGCCGGGCCGAGCCTCTCCCGGCCCTGGGCAGTCTGTGTGCCCTCCGGGCTCCGTGTCCCATTCCCTGTTGTGCTGGACCATGGCTGGCTGCCCATCCATGGGGCTCCCGCTGTCCGGCCCCCAAGGGGCCCCCCATATCTGGGCCTTCCGCGAGACCATGTCTCTGTGCGACCTGTGGCACACCCCTGCCGTGCAGCTGCTCCTGGCCGGGCCGGGGAGCCGTGCAGGTGCCTACGAGAGCCTGAGCTCCGGGCTCCGTTACTTTGGCCATGTGGTGAGCGCCCGTGATTGCCGGCTGCATGCGGAGGCCCTGGGGCTGGCTCGTTTCCCCGAGGGGCGCATCCCGGAGGTGCTGTGCGCCCATGTGCCCTGGAGCGCCTCGGAGACCGTGTCAGCGCTGGTGGTGTGTGGTCTGGGCGCCTACTCGGAGTGCCTGGCCGAGGGTGGCCCTGCCTTGGCCGTGAGCTACTTCTCCTGTGTTCACGGGGCCCGTGGGTACCAGCGCACCCGTGGGGCGGCGTTCCAGCGGCTTCTGGAGCTGGGGCATCTTCCGTGGCCCCCTTCTGCTGCCTGCTGTGTGCCGGAGCCCTCCGCGGTGGAGATGTCATCCCTGTTGGCGGTGTGGGCGCGTGTGGATGTGCAGCTGGCCCTCACCATGCCCGATCCCTTCGAGGCCTACTACCTGATCGCCCACTACATGTCCTTGCAGGGGTACCGCCGGGGCATGCTGCACTGGCCCCACCTGGTCCACCGGGCGGGCCACCCGGGCCCTGGGGCCAGCGGGGCCCCCGGCAGCGGCCCGTGAGCCCCGCGTCGCTGGCCTGCCCCCCCCGGCGTGGTGCCCCCGTGTGGGCTCCCGCCCCGGCCCGGGGGGGGGCCCTGGTCCCCGCTGGCCGCTCCCGACCTGCGGACCCCACCTCGGTGAGCTCCCGCCCGCCTCGCTGCTTGCTGCTGCCCCTGGCCGTGGTCCTGGGCCCCCTCCATCCCCGTGACTCCGTGGGTGCTGCCTGAGCGTCGCTGGTGCTGCGGAGGAGCACCGCTGGACCCGGCTGCCCTGCCTGTGCCAGCCTTTGACTGTGGGGCCCCCTTCCTCCTCCTCCTGGCGCCCCTCCGCCGGCCTCGCTGTGCTTTGGGGGCCCCCAACGTGCCTTGCTCCGGGGGTCCGCCCCCCCCCCCCGAGACTGCCTCTGTTCCTGTGGGGGCACCTCCTTGGACTGGACTGGACTGGGGTGGTGTGGGGGTGGGGGTTGCTGCTGTCTGTGCCTTGCCCCGTGGTGGTGCCCCCCCCTCCCTGCCGGTGTTCCGGGTGGGGTGTTCCGGGCGCCCCTTCCCCCCTTCCCGGCCTTTCCCTGGTGTGTGTGTGTGTGTGTGTGTGTGTGTGTGTGTGCCCGGGCGTGTGGCCGTGCATTGTGCCCCGCTGCGGGACCGCTGTGTGAGCCGGCTGTCAGCCTGTTCTCGCTCTTCCCCCCTCCCTTCCCGTTTCCCTTGTGTGGGCGTTCCCTTGTGTGCCTTGTGGCTTCGTTTGCCCTCAGTCGGCCATGTCTGTGTCCCGCCCCTGCCCGGTGCCTTGTGGGGGTTTAGCGCCCGCCGGGGGTTCGGCTGCACGTCTGTTGTGCTGCCACGGGCCGCGATGGTGCGGCCCGGTTCCGGCCCGTGGTCCCGTTCCCGGCACGTCTGTTTGGGTCGTTTTCCAACCCCCGGGCGTGGTTGCGCTGTTCGCCCCCCCTGGTGGTTCGCTGTGGTGAACCGGCCGCCCGTAACGTCTGAAAGTACCCAGTGTTGATGAGTAGGGGTGGGGGAATGCGTGTTAGACAGGAGCGTGCACTCACTGTGCATACATGCGCTGCATCCTTCACACGAGTTTCTGGGTGTTCATGAGTAGGTGCATCTCGTGTGAAAAAGGCCATAGAGTGTTAATAAATGCGATGCTGGCCCAGTTTGCCCAGGCCAGTGCCAAACCCCATGTCTGTTCCGGGTCTGCCAGATGTGGGCCTGATTAAAATCCCTGCAGGGTTGGCAGCCAAGCCAAAAACATAGGCCTGGGACAAACTGGGCCCACAGTCTGGCCCATGAGTCGCCCAGGTGCGCCACAGTGGGGCGAAGCAGGCAGGTGCATCTGTTTTTGCACCCGCCCAGCTCAGCTTGGGTTGTCGCCTTGGCAACCAGTCATGGCTGCCTATTATTGGCAGTCATAGCTGCCCATCATGGTGGGGGTGCTTGTCCTGGGCAGCCGTCATAGAGGGCTGCCCAGGTGGGGCCAGGCTATTTATGCTGACCAGAACCCAGTCTCTCATGGCAGATCTCAGCTTGCCATAGGCAGAAGGTCTCAAATGGTCAGGTAGGAGGGGCAGACATGCACCTGGCAGTGCCCCGCCCCTTTGAGGCTAAAAAGATTCCCCAGCCAGTCCCTGCAAAGATGCCACCCGCTGATGAGCATGAGTGTTCCTTTTAATTATTAAAACAAATGGGGCTTCATTCATTTTAGTAATTAAAAAAACAAAAATGAACTGCATTTTTGTTATGCATATATTCCTATAGCTGGTAAGAAAGACTGTCTTTTTTTAGTATAATGTACTGTAGCCAGCACATTGCCAGTACTTAGTAAATTTATACAACTAACTGAATTAACCTTCACAAAGGAACTAACAGCCACAAACCAATAAGCACACAAATAAATGTAGATCTAAGATCATAACCATCTGAAAAGAACTTAAATTTAGGTTGTTTTTCTTTCTTTTTTTTTCAGTAAATCTCGGCTCTCCATTCTTCTTAGCTTTCCACTCTTGAAAATGCAGAACAAGAAAAGTGACTCTTTTACAGAATAGATGATGATGAGGGAAGATACCATGAAAATATTGAATTGAGTTGTGAATGCTTTTAATTTCCTGTGTAAGCACTATATAAAATAACCTTTCTCCATCACTGAGAGGAAAGGAAATTTACATGATTAAAATAAGACCTACATATAATACCTTGAGACACTAAACTGGTATTTATAGGAATGATGCAAGAGGCTATAATTGGCACTAAATTATATCATTGGGCTGCTACATTTTTACAGCTTTCTAGCTTTATTTTTTCTAAAAAAGAGACGACTAACGAGGGAGAATATTATAGAAGTTTACAGAATCAGGAGTGGTGCAGACCAAGTAAAAAGGACTACTTCTTTACCCCTTATCATAATACTAGAATGAGTTGGTCTGACCCAGTATGGCACTTCTTACATGCTTAAGAATTCATCTAAAATATGCTTGCTAAAAATACTAGTCCAAATTCTCAGATAGTGTTAATCTGTGTAGGATTTATACTGCTGAAACGACATGATTTACAACAGTTGACAATTTGGCCTACTACCTTTTGACGGGAAATTCACTTTGCTTTGTATCTTGCACACTAGTAAGGCTAGATTCTGCTGTCCTTGTTTCAGGCTCCTTACTCTTCAACGAGTCCCTTACAGTGAGAATAAGAATGCTACCTGAGTAAAGTTGGCAGGATTGGATCCTAAATTAGATACACAATTCATAGTAGAAAAATATAATTTATAAATGCAAAAAGAAAATAAATATTGAGGCTGGTTTTTTTTTTGCACGTCTCGTTAGTGTATAATGGTCACAGAGCTGCTTTGTGAGTAAATCCATAAATATTTATAAGACTGCCTCCCTTTTCTGCTCCAGCAAAATTCCTCAGTAATTGTAACCCTACAGTATGAGTACATGAAGCAAAGAGCTTCATTTAAGAGCCTTCTTCATTTAAAACCAATGTACAAATAGAAACTTCAAGTTTTACCACCCTGAGCTATCCCTGATGTAAAAACAACAATATATTTGTACAGTCTTGTATTGGAAAGGTGTTCGACAGTGGTCTGCAAATTGTCCCCATTGGGGCATTCTGGAACATGCTTATATTTAAATTATGAGTAACACGAGATACCCAGTAACAAAGTACGTGTTTCCATTGCAGAGGCAGATTCCAGTGGCAGCACCTATTGTTGACCTTTGTTTCACATATGCCAATATGAGAAAATGATCAGACTGTTTAGCAGTTTCAAGTGTCCTCAGTCAGTATTATTTACACTGACCTATTTTTTCCTGCGAAGAGTTGTTTTTCTGATGTTATTAGTCACTCAGGCTCCTTTGCACTGTTGAATTTTTGAACAAAGAAGCTGGGTTCACCCTGTGGGGCTTTATTTTCATGCAGCACTTTACCAACTCATTGAGTGCTATCAACACTTTGTTGGCATTTGTTTGTGTATTTGTGTATTGTATGGAAATATGTCCTATCTCAGGATCTTTGTGGTCTGTTAAATTTACAGAATGGAAGATTAATTATATTATACTTGCATGATTCCAAATATTGATGGAGTTTATTGTTTCTCACAAAGCCAACAGTTAATATAGCATCTCACAATCAGATTGAAGGAGAGAAGTATATTAAAAAACCAGAGTAGATTAATTTCCTGTATGAACCTAAATTGGTTTGACACTACAGTATGCCAAAATGATTGGAGCCTTTAATAGGTAAGACACAGTGCAGCTGTAGCCCTGCTCACAAAAGGCAACCTATGCAGATGTGTGTACCGTATTTATCTCAAGGAGTCAGCCTTCAAATACGATACAGCTACAATTGCTACAGTTAAGGTTCCATCAGAGGTTCAGCTTTCATTCCCAATCTTGGCATATAATATTGTAGTATGGATTCATTTTTTGTTGTAATAAAGCATTATTTAAATATTATAAGCTACATTCTCTGGGGGTAGTTCTATTTATGGCTTTAATTCACAGGCATGAAATCCAAGGGGAAAATGTCATGGCTCCAGAGCCAATTAGACTATTAAGGTCCAGCCCATTTTTATCAAGCTACTGCAGACTGTCAGCACCATATCAACTACCAGCCAATGGCAACCTGCCTTTGCTGGGGGAGCTGCCATCAGTTACTTCCCAACTCGGTTTGGAAGCACTGGAATGGGATAGTGAGGCAAGTCCATAAAGCAGTGACAATGGCAACGGGCAGGGAGAACTTAACTTCTTTCTACTTTCTCTTCCGTTCAAATTTCTTCCCTTTTTTGTTCCTCTCTCCCTTTATGTCTCCCCGCTACCTCCACCATTTTTGATAGTTATTTCATTGTTTTATGTTTTTTCCTCCCATCCAGGGCAGACCTTCATATTTGTCATGCTGGTTGTTTTGCCAGATTCTGGCACATGCACAGAAGATTCAGCATATTAAATGCAATCCAGACAGGCTAGTAACTGTTAGCATATTTTCAGTATACTTTAATTATGAATTATTAATTATTATTATTTTATTCATTTTTACCCTGCCTAATCCTGCCTCAGGCAACTCAAGGTGGCTTACAATCAATTATAACATATACAAATATAATACAATATAAAAACAAACAGTAAAAACAGTAAAAATATACATATCAAACGGGTGTGCGAAAATACAAATAAATAACCCAGCCACCCCTAAACCCTCCCCCAAATTCCTCCCCATCATCAAAAGCCTGGCGGAAGAGCCATGCCTTACATTGCCGCTGGAAGGTGAGAAGATTAGGGCTGTAAGCAGATTAGGACTGTATATTTATTTATTTCATTTGATTTCTTGGCTGCCCCATCCTGCCACAGAAACTCAAGGCAGCTCACAACATGTTAAAACATATAAAAACAACAATATAAAAATATAATAAATAGTATACACAATAAATACTACAAAACAACAATATAAAACCTAAATAATATATCCCAGGTGGAGTCCCGGACCCTCACCCTCACCAAAAGCCTGGCAGAACAGCCAGGTCTTACATTGTCTCAGAAAAGAGGGGAGGTCCAGAGTCAGATGGGCCTCCAATGGGAGGGAGTTCCACAGCCATGGTGCCACCACCGAGAAAGCTCCCCTCATCGTCATCACCCGGGAAACCCAAGGGACTTTGAGGAAGGCGCCCCCAGCTGACCTCAGGGGTCGATCCAGAACCTGAGGGGTGAGGCAATCCTGCAGATAAGCGGGGCCCAGGCTGTTTAGGGCTTTATAGGTCAAAACCAACACCCTGAATCAAGCCCGGAAGACTATAGCCAGGCAGTGCAAAGAACGCAGCACTGGTGTAATGACACTTGTGTATATGACACAAATACCTGCATACATACATTCAGCCAGCATCCCCACTTGCTTGCATTTCCTCAGGCGGCACTCCTGGCATTTTCTTCTCATGTACATATCCATCTCACAGTTACCACCATTTTTACACTTGTATACAGCATTCTTAGTGATGCTTCTTCTGAAAAAGCCTGCCAAGACCACAGAAATATGTGTAAGCCAAGCTGAGAAATAATAATCTAGTTTAAAAAGAACTTACATTAACAGTTTAACCCCCTGGGTACAATGACATGTGTAGTGATGCAATTTTCTTTTGATTCCCTGAAATGCCAATGTGCATATGGTTGTTACTTTGTGTGTGCTTGCAGTATTCCTAAACTTTGGAAAAGTGTAGATCTGGGGCCATAAGAATAATTAACATAAGTACAGATACATCAGTTCTTAATTAAAGTATGGCCAAACATAAGGCTGCCTGCTGCTCATCATCAGGTTGGGTGAAACTGTTAAATTGTATTTATGTTTATCGTTCCTGTTCAATATATAGACTCCTATTTTATTCACTATGTACCCTGTCTTATAATTACCCACTGACCATTTTGAGGCCCCAATCTGCAAGGCACTGAGCACTCGGTCTTAATCCTGTGAAGTACTTAAGCATTTGCTTAACATGAATAAAATGAGCCTACATAACTACTCATGTGCTTGGAGCATTTTGTAGGCTAGAGCCCGTAGCAACTTAAAGGACAGAGCCTAAAAGCTCAAATTTCCTCTGACTAATTTTGTTTCAGCAGTTTTAGTCCAGATTCTCTCTGTAACTGCAAATAGAATTTGGCCCTAAGAGAATCAACAAGAACATATTGACCCTCATTCTTGCTTACTCAGTCACTGCCCAAGCTGGGCACAGACTGAACAGGGGATACTGTACAAGTAGTATGAAGTCACATAGTGAAAGACGCACTATATGATGCACAAGATCCAAAGTTAAAATTGTGGAATGAACCTTCACTTTAATATTTCCTGAATTGTTAGTGCTTCACTTTTTTTTTTTTTGTGTATATATATATAATATTTATTTGCGGCATTAGCTTTCGCCTTAGCGGATATCCAAAACACATTTACAACAAAACACCTCGTAAATGCTTAACAAAGAGGCAATAATTCATACAATCCACCTCATACTCTTAACAGGGGGCAAAATTCATACAGTCCACCTCATAACTTACTACCCCCCTACAACGTTAATTAACACATCTTAACATATCAAACCTTTGCAATATATACACTGCTCCTTAGAGCGTTTCTCTAAAATAGGACCAGAATAAGGGACCTTAAATTTACATACAAACAGACCTAACTGAAACCCTCTGGAAACGCTTCATTTACATGCATAATTATTATTGTCTTACCCTTCCACGGGGCGTACCTTGGCAGAGCTTGACGCCTACAAACTATCACACAATGGTCAAGCTATTTCATCTAGGATCCTAGCCCCGAAAGCAGCAACTGCTCTAGAGCAACCAGAATCATTCCCAGCCAGTAATAACCAGAGTCTCAGCTGATCCCCCGCAGAGTTAGGCAGAGCCATTATAAATTTTCCCAACAGGTCCCTTCTCATGGCATTGTGTTTGGGACAGTGGAGCAATATATGTTCCACTGATTCTACGGTCTCTTCATCACATTTCCGGCACCATCTGAGGTTTTTTGGGATTTTTAGGAATCTCCCCTCTACCAACGCAGATGGGAACAGGTTACATCTGAGTAACGTTAGCGCACGCGAACAACGCACCTGCGGCCAGTCCCAGTATTTTAACCATGACCCCTGAGCTCTAGAGCAATAATATTCGGGTGCTATCCCCTGTTCATGTATGGCTGCTGATTCCATTTGGGCCTCCTGGCCTTTGTCTAATTTCGGCTATAGCTTGACCGAATTCCATAGACTTTAATCGATCTTTTGCCAAGCCCAGCCTTGCATACGCTTCCTCAATGGGAAGTGACCACTGAGTCAAAACTCTTTCACCTGTGATAAATTGCAAGACTGAGTGGGGGTTCGGTGGAAAAACCACCACTCTGAGCCAGTATTTGAATAATGAAATCGACGCCTGCAACCTTATGGTTCTCATATCTGTCTCCGACCTCAAAATCACTCTCGGAGCACATTTAGGCAGCCCCAAGATAGCGCACAGGAAGATATTCTGTGACAGCTCAAGTTTGTCCAGTAGCTCACTACCCCACACCGGCAAGGCATATAGTAGCTGCGGGATTACTTTGGCCTTAAAAAGACAAAGAGCCAGGCTAATCAATTTCCCACCCCAAGTATAGTAGAATTTTACCAGCGCCTTAGTTGTACTTTGAGCTTGCTGCAACACAGCCTTATAGTGGGCCTTCCCACTTCCGGAAGCATCAAAAATAATTCCCAGATATTTAAATTATTTGACCTGCTCAATCTCCCTATCATTGAGAAACCACCACCGATGTAGCTTTTTTGACCGGCCACCCACTAAAACCTTGGTCTTCCCGTAATTAATGGATAGCCTTTCCTGATCACAATATAGGGTTTGGTATCACAAATATCACAATATAAGCCTCTGCATACCCCATCTCAGCCCAATCTGCATCCTAGACAGCAGCACGGCATCATCTGCATATAATAACAGAACCAGGTGCCTGGTGCCCAGTTTAGGAGCATGTAGCTCTGCTTTATCCATAAAGGGCACTAGATCGTTCATATAGAAATTAAATAGGGCTGGAGCAAGTAAACAGCCCTGGCGGACACCCCTTTCCAATTTGATAGTTTTTGTTAAAGGACGCCCCCTACCGGTTCTCACCTGCAAGCTATTATTGGTATGGAGCTTTATCATTAGGAAGAGCAAACGCCCATCTATCGACATCCGACCAAATTTGATCCATAAACGCTCTCTATTGATGGAGTCGAAAGCGGCCCGTAAGTCCACAAAGCAACAAAACAAAGATGGAACTTTAATTTCTGCCCCGGCATACTTAGCAAACAGCACCTTGAGAATAAAAGCTTGATCGGTTGTTGACTGTCCTGCTCTAAATCCAGCTTGTTCTGGGTGCATAACTCCCATTCCATCCAGCCAAGCCCCAAACTTACCCAATAGGAACTTGGCATACAATTTGCCAATGATGGATAGCAGACTAATGGGCCTATAATTGGCTGGGTCCAGGGCATCACCCTTTTTGTAAATAGGTACCACTATACTCCGTAGCCAGTGTTTCGGGATTGATCCTGTGGCATTTATTGAGGTGAATAGCGGTGCCAAAAGTCCCGCCCACCACTCTGGCTTGAGCTTTAGCACCTCTGAGGGGATAAAATTGCTACCCGGGGCCTTCCCATCCTTATCAGCTGGTTGTATCACCAGCGGTAGAACCCGGGATTGTGGGTGCGAGAAAAGAGCTGTAAAATAGCACTCCCACTCAGATGGGACAGGTAATTTCTCTGGGATGGAACCTTTGCTACCCAATGCACCTGCGATCAGTTTCCAAAAACACCTACTATCCCTAGCTTGTACCGCCTGGTGCAAGGCGATCCATTGCCGCTCAGAATAAGTTACTTTTTTCTTGTGCAATAATTGCTTATATTGTTTCCTTTCAAGTGCAACCCTCTTTCTGGATGCTTCAGTTGGCACCCTTTTCATCCTTCCTACCATCCGTCATAATAATTTCCTTGCCCTAACACAGGCGTTGTCAAACCAAACCTCTTGGGACCAACAAGCAACCCATCCCAAAGGAAGGCAAGACAGCAACTGTCCAAAAGCCTCAGTCAGCACTTCAGAGGCCAATACACCCCCCTTGGGCAGGTTCTTCACCAAACCCCTAAGCTCCTGACCTTGAGACGACTCCATAAACATTAAACAGCTACTGAGAGCTTCTGAGGACCATTTCTTCCGGACCCTATCCTGTGGGTTATTCGCTACTAGCTGTTCATGATTTCCCTGCACTGGATCTCCCCTAACTGAAAACCCCCACTAATCTTAAGTACCATAGGTGCATGTTCGGTTTCTACCAAGGCAAAGATCTTGAGTTCAAGAGCATCACTAACAAAATTTTGGTGAATCAAAAAATAATCTATCACGCTCACCCCAAGCATAGAAAAAAAGAGTAAAGTCCCCATCAAGGTCCCCTGTCACCTTCCCATTCAAAATTTCCAAGTCCAGTTTCCTGAGGAGCTGGCGGAAAATCGGGGCCCTTGAACATACAAACGTATCCCTAGAGTGCCTGATATTATTGAATGGGGGGATTATTGTAGTATCCAAACAACCCTCATTCCTTCCCTTCGCAGGATTCCCTGTTCATGTGTTCAGATCCCCACCAAGAATTAGCATCGCCCCAGGAAATCTTGTATATGCACCCTGGACAGCATCCCCCATTCGTTCCCATATATCTGGAGAGTAGTATACTGATCTGGCAGGGGGAATATAAACGTTAGCCAGGAGAATATCCCTGCCCTCCTTAGATACACAGTGCCATAGGCCAAATTGGGAATCCACTGTTGCAAGAGATTCTACTTTTATAAATAATGAATTGCGGAGGAAAAAAGCCAATCCTCCACTAAGCCTCCCCTTTTCCTTATTAGATCTTGCTGGAGAGACATGGACCTTGTATCCCTGCCAACTAATTGGAAAATCTACCCATGTTTCTTGTAAAAATAAAATGTCACAACTTTCAATCAGGCCCTTGAAATCTGGAGCATACTGATGCTCCTTCCAACCCAAGATGTTCCAATTTCCAATTCTCAGGGAGAACGCATCAGGCTCCCAGAGTCACTTGGCCTGCTGAAGAAAGAACTCCTTCGATTCTAAGCTTCCCTTAGAGATCCCCAGGCCTATGTTGTAGCCCTGATCCTCCGGCAATCCCACTGACACTTGGTCCCTGCCATCGGACTCTGAGTGTGGAGCAAAAACAGGGGAAGTTCCATTAGCCCCCATACACTTCTGCTCCAGACCCTGCAAGTTCTGAACCATTTCACTATTCTGCTCAAAACCCATAAACCGCCCCCCCCGCCTCAACACCCCTTACCTCACTAGGCTTAGCTAGGACTGGTGACATCTGAGTGTGCTGCACCAACCGCACCTCCCTTGTCTGCACCACAGACCTTGCTCTCGGAACAACCCCCTGGGTGGAGGTGACAATCCACAGGTGATTGCCACCCCCTGTGGGGGTTTTAGGCATAGAACTTTTGCAACAAAAACATTCCAAGCTTCCAGGATATCAACCTGTTGAAAGATTAAATCAATTGTCTCCTGCTTATTAAATAAAACATTGAGCACCCAACATCTTTCTGCGTACATAAGTGTTCGATAGATATACTGTCCCGACGAGTTACTACTTGTCGCCCTGAAGTTACCTTTAGTAGTACTCTTAAATGTTCAGCAACATCCAACTTAGAATTCCAGAATGGTAGCTGGCCCGTGGAAAGAGGGAGAATGGAAAAAATCACATTCAGTGGCAAGTTAGCATAAGCAGACAGATTGACAGATGTAGATCTTGCCACTGACTTCCATATCATTGATCTCTCTGCAGCTCCAGTTACTTGCATACTTGTAGTACCCAAGCTTTGCCCCAGTGGGCGCCCAGATTTTACCACGGCATTTCCCCCCACCCCTGGCACAGTTGGAATTGAACCTGTCGGCTCCCCCTCCCTTATGTTGGGCTCCTTACTTATACCCAAGGTTGATGCTCGCACTAGGTCAGACAGAGTTCCCAATTCAGCCGAGACCTTATTCAAGTGCTGGAACACATATCTCATAGATGATGCTGTTAGGAGTACATAATCAGCTAGACAGGACATCACTGCACTGGTATTAGGTGGTTGCGGTGACTCTAGAGAAAATGAATAATCATCCGACCTGCTTAACATGTTACTTGGCATGGAGGAACGATGGAACTCCGCCGGTACAGTATCTATGTATGCTAAACTGACAAGCAGTGGGGGAGGGCATCCTATCGGGAGCAATGGAGGACCACCCACAGGTGCCACAGTTTTAGACGATGGCAAAGACATAAAGGCTTCAATTTTCCGCTGTTTCGAGTTCTTTAACTGGGTGGACACACCCCTGACCCCCTCCATTCTCACCCTCTTCCTTGATGACATCCGTTAATAAGAGGGAATAAGGCTCCCCACACTCATCCCCCTTCTCCCAAAAACTGATGCAGGAAGCAAAGTTGGTCTCCGCCCAGGTCTAGGGAGAGCGGCCCCCTGCGGTCGTCGCCGAAGGCTGCGCGCACAAGGGCGTGTCCTTGCGCGTGCTGCCCCTAGGCACGCTGGCCACGGCACGTACTACGGCGCAGCCGTAGGCTCTGCCAAACTTTAAAGGTCCCGCTCCCATCACCCGCTCCTTCTCCTCCAATCAGGGTCAGTCAGGAAGCGTTCACTGATCCCCGGTCCCAGCACGGCGTTCTCACCACTGGCTGGGAGTTACAGGCTGCCAATCCCCTCACTCCACTCAGCTCACCTAGTGCTTCACTTTGTAATCAATTATTTTTCTTTTAGGCTACCGTCCTAACTATAGTGCAGGTTAATTCAAATGGCACCTAATATCAACTCTATTTCACTCTGCTTAGTTTAAATAAAAACCCAGGGACCAATTTTCCATACTCAATTTTGGGGAAGTTCAGATATGGGCATGAATTTCTCTGGGGTTTTTCTCTATAATATGCTGAACCACGTCATTATGTTTTAAACCAACTGGATTTGGAGGAAATTCAGATTTTGATCCAAATTAAAATTTCATGGTTCAGATGCAATACTAATTTAATAACACATCCCAATTTTGTTACATAGTAATAAAATCCCATCCTCTAGCAACAACAGACCAGGCACTTCTCTATGTCACCTTCAAGTCCTGTCTAAAATCTCTCATGTACAGTGTGTGTTTTAATAGCTCCCTTTCTCCATTGAAATATATTTGACTGACAGTATCCTCTTTTGAAATGCAAATTATTTGGAATTTTCCATCAGAGGCAGACATTATTTTTGTTCATCATTCACTTGGAGTTTAACACATTTCCATATACTGATCAATGAAAGGTCTAGCTATAAGCTGTAGCTTTTCAACAGCACTGAAATGACAGTTATATCTATTGTTTGATCATGTTCAAATTTTATTTTAAACACATTGTTTAAAGCCTGTAATCCGTGAAGAAAAATCATTAATATCACTCCTGTTAAAAAACTGCATGCAAATACGTTTGACCATTATAAGTCAGTTGCTCTGTTACTAGGTTTAGTGTAAATAAAATTAGATAGCACTTTATTAGGTGAGCTCAACTGTTTATGTGATGAAAGAAATACAAAAACACCATGTAGTGATACAAAAATGGATTCGTAGACCAACAGAACTTAGATCTACAAATATTTCCAACTGAATAGCCACTTTTAACAGACTTTTCCACATAACACTATATTTGTCACTATTCATCCATGTTTTATAGTTTGTTTTGTTTTGTTTTTTGGTAGGGTTGTCATTATTAGCAGTCCTTTCCTAAGTTAGACTATAACTCTGAAATCAAATACTCCAGAAGACTCCCACCGAGTTTGTCAGACTCTTCTCGAGTAAGTGGTTTCAGGATTGCAACCTTCATGTGGAAAGTTATCTTTTCTTTGTAAGCCCAATTTGACACGTCTTCACAATTAAATCAGTCCTCCTGAAATATCACACAAGTTCCATCTGTTCCCCTTGTCCGTGGTACGGGGGTGCACAGGAGGGCATTCTCGGCTGCTGCCCCAGTTTTGTGGACCTCCCTTCCCCAGGAGGCTCATTTGAGCCTGATTCTAAGCATTTTCTGGAGGTGGTGTAAATGTATGTGGCAGGCAGGGATAAGGGTGAGGTGGGTTTGGGATAGAGTTGGGGGAGGGTGGGAAGTGTGAGATGAGGGTGGGAGGTTTTTGCATTGGGACCAATCCTGACAACACTTACCCCATGGTGAAGGGGGGCCCTGCAACAGAATTATCCCAATAAAACAGTACAATGATGACTTCACAGAAGGAATCAGGTTAAGTTGATAGGAGAAACTGAACTTATATTTGTAGCCATTTAATCTAATTTTATTTTATTTTTTTATAAAAGATTTTTATCCCACCCCTCCTGCCCACAGGCACTTACACAGGATAGAGCACTTGGTCCAAAGGGATTTGTATTTTTGTGCCATTCACAGTGCTCACAATCATACATAAGAAGTGCCATACTGGGTCAGACCAATGGTCCATCGATCCCAGCATCCTGCCTCCGACAGTGGCCAGTCACGGGGGCCTGGGAGAAGCACCCAACAGGTCATTCCCTCTGGGTCATCCCCAGGCTCCCGACAGTAAAGGGTTTTGTTCCCCAATCCTACCTGGCTAATAGCTGCTAATGGAACTATCTTCCAGAAACTTGACCAAACCTCTTTTAAACTCAGCTATACTGCTGGCCTTGACCACCTCCCCTGGCAGTAAATTCCACAACTTGAAACTCATAGTAGCTTTGAAAAAATATTTTAAAGAGTAAGGATAATTAACCAGTGGAACAGCTTACAAAGTGAAGTGCTAAACTTATTACAGTCTAAATCACAATAGGTATCTTTCTAAAAGGTATGTGCTAGTTAATCAAAAAGCTAGTACTCGTATAGCAGGGAAGAATTATTTCCTCCATTGATGGGAGTACTGTTTTAAAATCAATGAATTTGTGATGAATATAAGCTGCCAAAGTTTTAACTCTGAGTCGCTCTGTAGTTCACTAGCAATACATGGAATAGAAAGGGGGATACTTTAGTGCTTAAGGGGCTGATCCAAGGTGCATGCAGGCATCCATCACACGCTACAGAGCATGCATGATGAACATGTGTGGTGCACACACATTCTGCAGTGCATGTATCTTGGACTGGGCCCTTAGTTGACAACTTCGGTGCTCTCTCCCTGTGATGTATTCCAGAGAGAGAGTGTAGGCTATCTCTGGACAAAGGAACAAAGTGTGGTGGTAAACACACAGAGATAGCAAACAATTAGTTTGGGGATATAGTGGGGAAACAGCTAACTAATTTTTTGTTATCTCTGTGTGTTTACCACCACACTTTGTTCCTTTGTCTTCTACACCAATATATAATTTTACAGCTGCTTTATAAATGTCTGCCACATCTTTCTGTCTCTATTTACCCCCCTCCCACCTGCCCCCTTGCTCTGTCCACTCCCACCCATTCCATGCCCCCTCATATATACCTGCTCTACATTTCTTCAGTTTATATCTATCTACTGGCTATGTTACATGCCTGAGGAAGGGCCCTGTGTGGCCTGAAAGTTTGCTTATTTCCACCAACAACAGTTGGTGCAATAAAAGATACCATTTGAACCACGTTGTCCCTATGATGTAGGACAGTTACTGCTGGTTGAAGCACAAATATGTCATTTTGGGACAACATTTCTAAATTGCTCCTGAAATTTCAAAATTGAGCAGGGCACTTCTGAAAATTTCAATTGAAATTTCAAATATTAAAAAATGGCAAAAATTAAGATCAATATTTCTCAAAAGCCAGATTCTGAAATTTGTCATTTTTCATTCATGTAATTTTGACTAAACTGTATACCTCCCCCCCCCGCCAAAATATCAATGAAAAATGAGGTAACTACACACAAAAAATGGGGTGAGGGCGGTGAGGGTTGGAGAGTTTGAAAGTAACAAAACAGAATTTTGACCCAGCTATAGTGGCAGAGAAGTTTTTATCCACATAACAAAATGGATAGCAATAGAAAGTTTACTGTTGTACCAATATGCTGCCCCCCCACCCGCCCCTCTGTTCTGGAGAGACTAGATGTGGCCTGCCCACTGGACCGGTGAGACACGGCAGCAGGCTTCTGAATGTGCCACTGCTGCTGTGACTGCAGGCAGCAGCACTGACATTCCCCAGTTCCTCCTGCTATTGCCCCACCTCGCTCCTCCTGCGGCCCCAAGCCTCTCAAAAGCAGCTGCTGAAGCAGCACCAGCCTTTTCCATTTCACAATAATCTATACTTTCTGAACATAGGGGTTCAAGTCAGCATTTTGGCTGTGGTTCAAGCTGCTCTTCCATGCAACCTCAGGCCCCCCAGCCTCATGGCCACTTCAACCAGTCCAGAGTATCCCAAGGCAGTGGGAAGACACTCAGGGCCAATACTCTCAACAAGATAACTGCACTGCACTCTCCCTCTTAGGAAAGGAACAGCGCGCACACAGTGCCAGAGAAGTGGTGATGGTGCACCTGGCTTCACGCTATTAACCTGACCCTCAGGAGTCTGTACTGGAACCAGAGCTATTTAATATATTCATTAACAATCTGCTCCACTGTTGGATGTCATGATCTCCATGGAATCAGATATCTGTGAACCCCAGGTGCAGGACGAGGCCCTGCTCACCGGCAATTTGGAAGGCTGATTGGGTCGGAGTAGCAGCTGGGCGGCACGTGGACTGGAACTGCAGACGCCGCCCTGGGCGCACTGTTGACTTCCAGGGCAAT
Source organism: Sphenodon punctatus (assembly GCA_003113815.1). Classification (NCBI taxonomy): domain Eukaryota; kingdom Metazoa; phylum Chordata; class Lepidosauria; order Sphenodontia; family Sphenodontidae; genus Sphenodon; species Sphenodon punctatus. Next base: position 459,091 of record QEPC01000841.1, on the reverse strand, counting down.
ACTGGTTAAAACACCGTTAGACCAAGGCAGCGCCACAGGCGCATGGCCTTAGGTGCCGCATAGGTGTAGGGGCACCGGAATCTGAACTGGTATACTTATTCCATCCAGGATTCCTAGGTGGGACACTACTTTATTTTGTGGGTCTATTGTTTAGATAGATCTTGTGCCCCTATTTACTAGGGGAGGAACCTTTTTGACTCCCCACTTGAAGAGTACGGTATTGGTTGCCCTTCTCATCTGGGTCATATTCAGCTTGGTGGTGTCTGGAAAGTGTTGGGTATTTTTGTTTCCTCTTTCTGTTAAAGGTCTTAGTTAAACCCGGACCGGGGACTAAGCTCTTTATCTTTTCTGGGTCCAGGGATTGAATTAACCTATCAGAGGGTACTGAGATTTGTCTTTATAAATTGTGTTATTGTTTACTCTTCCTACTAAGGATAAAACCCCTCTTATATTGACTCTTGAGGGTTTGAGATGACTAGGAAAAGGCAGTGTCAACGGGCGGCAGTTTCCACCGATTCTTCTCAGTCAAAACAATTAAAACTAGACTCCTTTGTTGCTCCGATAGCTGAAGAGAATAGGAAGGAGAATGAAATATTGGCTTTGTTGCTGACTCCCTTGCCACCTATAGAAGGGCCACCCGGGGGGGGGGGGGGATTAAACCAAAGAATCCCACAGCCAATTGACAATACTTTATGAGATACCTTTTTGTGTAGCGAGGATGAGTGTTCAAGTGTTAATGATTCTCGCTTGACAAATAGTGCTGAGACTGGGACTCTTGAATTATTAGGAAACCAATGATTTTTAATTATTAAGAAACTGATCTCACAATTCTCCAATCCCAGAAGTCCCAACTGGATATACTTACTACTCAAGTTGCAGAGCAGAGATCTGGTATACCTAGTAACCATATACATAAAGAGGTGCAGACTACTGCAAGTATGAAGTCTGATGATTAGGGATGAACGAACACAGTTCGGAGTTCGGCCCGAACTTGGCCTGTTCGGACAACCGAACCCGAATCCGAACACGAACTGACCGAACCGAACTCAGTTCCGAACGTCGAAATGACTGAATAGTTTGGTCAGTTTAGATCGCGTTCGGGTGGCAAAAACATGTCACTGGAAGGCAAAAGGTGACAGGGAGGGGGAGTCAGCTGAGGAGCAGACTTCCAGGCACCAGGGGTGGAGAGGCTTGGAGTAGCAGCCAGCCTACCCAATCACCATCCCTTTTTGTCTCAGACCACTGGCTTCGCAGTCTGCGATTGGCCACAGGCTAGGCTGCACGGAGTCAATGGGGCTTGCGGTGAGGGGGGCGCAGCAAGAAACAAAACTGATTGCCTTCCCCCTTCCCAACACATTCTAGCTAGTCACTGTTCCTGAACAGCAGGCGTTTCAGAAAGCTTCCTCTCTCCTAGCAGTTTTTATTCCTTCCTATTCCTAATTCATTGCCATACTCCTCCTATTTCACCCATTCAACCCATTTACCTCCATATTATCATTTATTTAGATTATATTAGGTAGATTTAGGTGGTGTTTTTTGTTTTTACCACTTCCTGTGTTCCCTGTGTTCAATCTTCCTTCCTCCCTCCCCCCTCCATTGAATCCTTTCCCTCTTCCTCTCATTCCATCCCTGATTCCCTTCCCCCATTTTAAGTTTTGGATTTATTTAGAGTAAGATTATTATTAGATTAATTTTCATTTCAGTTTTGTACCCCTCCCTGTGTTCTTTGTATAGATAGATAGATAGTTATTAGATAAATACTTACTAGATAGATATACATAGTAGTTAGCTTAGTTATAGAGATAGACAGAGATACAGTGTGTGTAGGACAAGGCCTTTGTAGTTAATTATTAGGATATTCCATTTAGTTCAATAGGTTTTAGAATAGTTAATAGCAGTTA